>JAMLFY010000009.1:10932204-11496432 GCA_030441495.1 Dalbergia oliveri
ACAAGAACAAGGAAGGAGTGTTCACTTGTGTCTTCCAATTGATCACCCTTAACGAGGTACGTTCATCTCACCTTCTCATTATAGCAGGCTATGTCTCTAACATTTTGTATTCTTATTTTTTTTTCTTTTTGCATTTTTTTTTACATATGAGAGGGAAGGAAAAGTAAAATGTACATTATGGAAAGACTTTGCAAAACAACTTGATACACATCTCAAAGATCATCTTGCCTCTCAATATGTAGTGATTTTGCAGTCTGGAAAATGAAAGTTAAGAAGGTTCTTCAATATCTCAGCCATTATATTCTGATCAATTCTTAGTTATTTTGCATTGCTCATTTCTGTAAAAATGGTTCATTCTTCTAAAATCATAACCATGGGAGTTTAATTTCCAACACTAACTTCACTTCTAAGGCTCTACATTAATGCTGATCTTCCTGAAGTGTCTCATTTTAGGCAAAGGAAACTCTAAAATTATTTAAGAAATGTTAGATATTGTTGATATCATGTTAGTGTACCAAAATTTTCTCCTTGTTTAGGCTTGCTCAACTAGATTGCTCGACTTCAACTCAAATCACTCAGATTGAAGGTGAACCTTCCTACTGCATTGAGGATGATTTCCTGCACCAGAGTATCAGCAACTGATATGTGAACTAGAGGAAGCCATTGAGGTTGTTATAAACAATATTCTAATCCACGGTGAACTATGCAAATTATATATGGCGTTGCTCTTTTTGACAAAGAATGGATTGTCCTGCATAATGTCTTCATGGTGCAGGTGTCAGGAGGATCGGCATCATAGTATATTTGATTTTGCTCTTTGAGCTGATGTAGTATAAATGTTAAATTTTTTCCGTCTTCTTTCAGGAGACTTTGATATCATCTTGAATTCAAGTTTGTCTTATGTATTGGATATTATGCCTATTATGTCTGCAAAACGCGTGTTTTGAATTTTTTTATATTGTTTTAAGCATATATATTCAGGTGGTTGTTCATAGCATATATTTTGGTAGCATGACTTTATTTGTAATTTTCAAAGTTTGAAGTCTTTCTTTTAATTTGAATATGGAAATATTATGTTTTTGTGGTTATTCTTTTTAACTTAGTTTTACCTTATGCAATTCAACCATTACCTACCTCATGTACCACATCAGTAAATATTTATTCTGGCAAAAGATCATGTACTTTTTTTTAATAAAAAAAATTACTTGATATCAGTTATATACTTAACAGGGGACCTACATGTTTCTTTCTTAATTTTCATCCCTTTAATTACATTTTGTAGGAGTCAATTTTTCATCATAAATGTTTGAGTTTTTTTGCAAAAGCCGTACATTTTGATATCAGTTATATTGAGATTACTGAAATATAGTTTCAAATCAAATTAGTAATTGTCTTCGAAAAGCATTGTTTTCTATACATGATGACTAAATATATTACTTTCATTTGATCTTTTTTTTTATGAATTTACTTTCAATTGATTTTATTACTTAGAATTCATGACAATTTTGTAGATGACAATTATGTACATAGTATGCAATCATGGAGGGATGAATAATTAATATATCTATTAGAATTGACTGCTAAAAGTTTTTAAAGAACCAACAGCTACCAGTATCACCTAAAATAATTTTTTTTATTGGTAAAATAATTGAAATTAAAAGTGAGCAATTATAAGATTTTATTAAAAATTGAATTAAATCATGATAATTATAAGAAATCATTATATTGTATCATTCTCATGCATAGCGTGGGCTATTGAACTAGTTAATATAAAACCATGAACCTTCAGCGGCATTTTCTTCTATCGAAATCACTGTTAATAACATCACTTGCTCTCCCATAGCTTGATCTAACTTTTAACAATTGGCACTACAGGACAACTAAAAGGATATGGTCATTGACTGAGTTCATATTTTATTTGCCTTTTTTCTTCTTTTGTTGGACTCATGTAGAAGGTTATAACTCAAACTAAAGATAAAGCGATGCTAATGATTGTAGAATCAGGTTCTTTTGCAACATAAAAGGCATACCAAGAAACCCTTTAACGACTCTATGATTGTTCGGTCCACAAGAGAAAATTAGGTGGCACTATACAATTGTGGACCATTTTGACGAAAAAAATGTCATCATTAGTATACAAAGCATCACAAGAAATTAAAAGGGTTTCGTTGTTTGTATGGCAGATTGATGGTACATAATTTATCATATGAAATTCGATTAATTCTAAAGTTTACAATTATAGAAGTGAAATTGACGTAGAATTGCCGGTGATTTTTCCTTTCTCTTAGCGAGTATAATATTTATTATAAGCTCGCATATATTCAATTAATTTAATAATAAAGAAAACACCCCATATGAAACCTAAAATCATTTATTATAAACCTGACATATCTTTATATTTAAAAATGATTCACTTCGACGTGATCAAATTTTATATCTAACAAACCTAATAGAAGAACCTCATTCCAGAATACTAAAAATATAACATAATTCAGCTCAAATAAAAATGTACGACATAATTATAACTAATCAACAAAGCCAAAGATTCCGAACATGCATTTTAGAATGGTATGACAGAACACTTTTTATTTTCTTCGGTGGTAACGCACTATGACATGTGCGCAAAGGCAATAATAGCACTTGATATGCACCGTCGCATAATGTGACCACTCTTTATGAGGAACACCAAAAAGAAGAAAAATAAAAAAGAGGAGTCACGAGCAAAAGTGATGCCTTAAAATATTTGTAACGTTGGAGGCAGTAGTAGCATGTGGACAAACCGCAAGATAAGGGGAAAAGGGCACTGGAACGGAAACCTCATTTCATCAAACATTCCATCATTTTCTTACAAGGCCCACCATCTCCAACGTTGGCTTCTCTTACCCGAAAATGTTCCTATCCCAAAGACCCAAACAAACAAAAAGGGAAAACGATAAATGAAAATACTAGTTTTGTTTGCATGATGAGTCATCATGATAGATGGCGAAAAAGGAATAAGGGGCGTTCGTTTACTTTTAATTTTAGTTTTTATTTTTAATTTTTTAGTTTTAATTTTATATGAAATATTAAAAATTCTAAAAATTATTAATTTCAGTTTTTAATTTTTATTTCCAACTTTGGTTTTTTTAATAAAATCTAAAAACTAAAAAAATAAAAATAAAAATTGATAACTGAATCTGAAATACACTAAATTTTCCATCCTATAATCCTATACTAGTTTTCATTTTGTTTTTTATTTTTTAATTTCTTAATTCAACAATTTCTTTTTCAGTCCTTACCAAAAAAAAATTGTTTTTCAGTAACACAATTCGTCTAATCGTATTTATTTTGATAGAGTTTAATCATATTTTTAATATTAAGTATATATCTTTTAATAATATTTTTCAAACCCGAACCTTTATTTAGATCCTGCTACTATTTAACTTTTACTTTCTACTTATAAGTTATAACAGTAATAGTTTTCGTACATGTTACTCATCTGAGAGAGTATTTATTACAAGAGGGAGAAAATGATATCTTAAACATTTGCACACGCAATACTACTAGAAACTAATTTTTTAGTCATGTAATATTTTTCCAACTAAAAATACCATGCATGTAATAATCATATTCCACGGGCAAAAAACAACAAATGACAAATTTTTTACTTTAAAAACTTACATCAATAGATATTTTCTTTGTTTGTGGGTTCCTTTATTGAAGAGAAGATAGGGTAAACTACATATTAAAAAAATTAATTTTTACGAATTAATAATATAAAATTTTACACTTTCATCCAATAGAATTTTCACCAAAATAATAAATTATAGTGGATAATTATGATAGTGAATAGTTCTTTCTACAATTTTTCATCACTTTAATGAAATTTTATTAGTTGATAATATCTATTTTACATTATCAATATATAAAGTTAAATTCTAATAAAAATGGGTGGGGATTAAAGGAGATATATAAATTCTAATATTTCACAAATTGGGTGCCAGTGAGTGTAACAAAGGCTGTTGATTGGTTGAATAATGTTAACAAGTCACATGCTACATGACGCACGAACTATGAGGAGGATATACATGCTATGGGTTTTGCTTGATTTTACTTTTTATCTATCTTAGTTATCATATGTTATACTTCTTCCTGTGACTTTTGAGCCTATTGCTCCTCGCATTGAATTGAGCCTTTGCATTTTTATCCAAAAAAAAATTGTAACGTGTAATGCCGTCAAGAGATATAATTTAAGCATCAACAATGAAAACTTCAGTTACCATCTTATCATTTGCGATTGTGAACATGAATCTACTAACTAATTTTTTATTTAACAATATAGTTGATATATATGTAATTTGTGTAGATAAAAGCGCAAGACTCAATTTTATGCAAAGGAGCAACAAGCTCAAAAAGTCAATAAAGATAGTACAACATATGTTAACTAAAATAGATAAAAAGGTAAAAATCAAGCAGAACCCATAGCATGTACATCCTCCTCAGAGTTCATGCGCCATGTAGCATGTGACTTGTTCCACATTATTCAGCCAATTAGCACCTCATTACACTCACCGACACCCAATTTGTGACCTAGTTTCCTCAACTTTAATTGTATACTTTCGTTGCTAAGCTCATAAATTGACCTTTATCAGTTTCAACACCTAACCTCAAATGACAACCAAGAGAAAGACATTCCTGAATAGAGTGGACAAATAACAAAAATACCACCATCCATATCTTGTAAAATTCTTTCTCCCTTAGACCTTGTATGACGATTCACTCCAACCTATTCGGCATTACCATCAAGGTCATCATAGTGAATGACACTCTGTTCCTACACCTACCTTTCTCCAAATCCAAGTAAAACTGAAGAACACATAATAACATTCAGAACACCAAGAACAATTAGCAACACACAAAATTCCTACATAATATTTAAACCTTTACCAGGATATCGCCAGATCGCTTAGTATTTACTCTACTCTCATAAAACTCCCTCACTCACATAACCTTACACATGTATCGCTCGAGAAGCACCCCACCCCCTCTAATGCACCAATCCATATATAAAATCGTCCAAGTAGAAAGTCCTGACATCAAAGAAAACACAAATAGTGTATACATCTAGGCATAACCCACACAAGTGTTCCTCCACGGCAAGTGAATCCACCCTCAAAATCTCACATATGAGCTCTCCTCTGAATTAAGAGACCTTTCCGTGTATCACTCATACTCCTCCTACCTCCATTTCCACCAAAACATCTACTAAAATTATTTTTGTCCTTGCATCAATCACCTCCAACCAAGGAGATTCTACAGCAGGATTATGAGTTAAGAGTCAACCAAAAATGACATTTATGCATAAGGTTAAAAAGAAAAATTCTCCAGTTCATTTCTTCCTTTTAGAAGATTATCATGTTCCTTTGTTCCCAAATGGAAAGTAGAATAGCATAGAAACAAATATTCTAACCTTTCCACCTCTTACCGAAGAAAACACAATCAATTGACATTTCAAAATTTGCTTTAGGTTCCTTGGCCATAACCCACTCAACTCTCCACCAATTATAATAGAACGCCTAAACCTTCTGAAAATTCACAATTGAAAAACAGATGTGATAAGGATTCTTCCTCCATTTTACAAAAAACACATATGGAATCAACACCATTAATAATATTCAATCAGGCCAAACGACGCATGGTATTAATTCTCCAATGAGGACAAACCATACAAACAGTGTTGCCCTTGGTGGAACACACCTATGCCACACTCTAATCAACCAAGGATTAGTATGGGAGTTATCACAACTCATTTGAAAAAATCTAGTGACAAAAGAATGGAAAAAACTATTTGAAGAGTGAAAACACCATGCGACACTATCATGAACATTTGGTTGTAACTGGACCTGACTAATGAGCCTATTCAAATCATCCAACAAATCAACTTCCTCCTGGAAAAGATTTCTATGCCAATTCAACTTTCATTCCTACTTGTCATGAAGCCACTCACCATAATCCACAATAATTATTTCCTTTTGTAAGGAAATTGAGTACAACCTTGGAAATGTATTCATCAGCTTGTCATTCCCAATCCAAACATCCTCCCAACACCAGCTATTGCACCTATTCCCAACAATTTTTTCTAATTCTAGCTGCAATGATGGTACAAATGATATCATTAGTCTCATCAATCCCTCTTATATCTCCCCTGCAAACCTGCTACCCTCATTTGATCAAACAAAGATCTAGAACTATCCAAATTATGGCATGAACACACAATTCATTTTCAAAGGGCATTACCTTCAATCGAAAACCACCACCACCATTTTAAAAACATAGCTACATTTGTAATCACCAAATTCCCAACCCATAACCCACTCTATTCTTCTGGCTTTTGGATGACCTCCCATTTAACTAAAGGAACCACAGACTTACTATCTTTCTCACCCAAAAGAATCTACTTTGTAGAGAAATAATCTTCCTAGCAACCCCTTTTGACATTCTGAAAATTCCTAAATAATACATTGGAAGACTATTTATCCTGCCTTAATCAAAACCAGTTTCCCCGCTCTCGAGAGCAAATTTCTCTTCTATCCACTCAGTTTCTTCTTTATTCTTTCAATGACTAGGGCCCAAGTACTCTTATATCTTGGGTTAGCTCCAAGAGGGATGCCCACATACTTAATTGGAAGAGAAACAATTTGATATTTTAGCAAGGAACTAACCTAATTTACTAAGGACTCATCACAATTTAGAGGAACAAGGAGATTTTCTATAGTTGATGGAGAGCCTAGACATAACTCCAAAACAATCCAAAATCCTTCTTGAATTAGAAGCACATCCTTATCAGGACGAGCAAAGAGGAACGTGTCATCTGCAAACTGTAAATGAGACACAGAAGTATTTTGGGTACCCACCCTCACTCCTTGGATCAAACCCATCTCAGTTGCTCTTTCCAACAATCTATTTAATACATTAACCACAAGAACAAAAAGAAACGGGGATAGGGGTCACCTTGTCTCAAGCCCCTCTCCATCTTAAATGGTTTAGTAGGGCATCCATTAATCATTATGGATATTTTAGCTGAGGAAATACAGCTTCTAATCCAACTATGCCAAACACCTCCAAAACCCATCTTTTCCAGAACCTGGTCCACAAAAACCCACCTAACCGAATCATATGCCTTTTGGAAGTCTAATTTAAGCACCTATATATGTATTATATTTCAACAAGATAAACTATAGTATATCATGAGTGTAAAGTATTTTATATTATAAATTAATTATATAAGATGGAATGTATAACTTTTCATGTAATTATTATAACAGTTAAATTTTTTAGTAACGTGATAATACAATATTAATTTATTTTGTTAAAGTTTTTTTTCATCTATAGTACATTTAGGTGCATTCAGTAGGGGTTAATTAGTTTAATAGAAGTGGGCTAAGTTCTACACAAGCTTTACACGTAAAATTGGAGGTTAGAAATCCAGAGCTCTTGGGGAGAGGTAGTATTGTTTGCCACTATATATATATATATATATATATATATATATATATATATAGGAGACATATCATATGAGAATGAGTTTTTTATATAAGAAATGTGAAAGAGAATTTCAGTCTATAGATTAAATAAGTGGTTGAGATTAGGCCCTTTTTTTTAAAAAAAAAAAACTCATTAAGGAATTCCCCCCCCAAAAAATTTTTTCCTTTTTGGTTCTTGCAGTTCTTTCCGTTTCTTAACAACTCATTCCTATTCCTCGTCTGAAGTCCTTCTTTCATATTATAGATCACAGGCAAACATCAAATGGAAATTAAAAACTGAAATAATGCTTTGATTATTAGTCAAGGGTCGATGAGCTGTAGCTTGTGATTTCATGATTTGGCTTATGTTTCTTGTAAAAATTTTAGACAATGATAGAGGGGAGTTAAAATCATTTTACCACATTGACTAATTGATTTTTCATATTAATTTTGATGGATTTGAAACTAGGTTTCTTGTTATAATCAGATTCATAGTTTTCCATCAGACATGATGGAAGGTCCAACCTTTCTCGTTTAATGGAGTTCTCGAACAATAAGCAGCGAGTGGAGGTAGAAAGAGAAAGTCATGCAAACTTGAAATTGTAGATGATTTTCAGAAGGAAGCAAAACAATCTTTCGGTTTTTAATTTTATATTTGATGGTGTGCTTGTGACCCAAGACCAGAAGGAAGGATTTCAGATGAGAAAAAGGAGCTATAACGAAACGGAAGGAAATTCAAGACCAAAAAAAAAAAAAAAGGAGGTTGGGGGGGGGGGGATAGTTAAGGAAAGGAGAGAAATTCAAGAGCAAAAAAAGGACGGTTTGGATATGTTATGAGATTTTTTTTAATTGGTATAATCTCAACCACTTATTTAATTTAAAGGTTGATCTCACTTCTCATAGTCATCTCAATTGAGAAGAATGATTTATTATAATAATGAGATGAGTAAATTAGATTATATAATTATATATTGATGGTTATGATTGAAAATTCATTAATAGTAATTAATGATTATGTGATCATTTTAAAATATCACTGTTTTTATATTTAAATCTTGATCATTCATATAAAAATATAAATAATTATATATACATGATCAATATTTAAAAAATAATTGCTAGTCACACATGATTATTTTAAAATCTTAAATAATTTTATGTTTTAATTTTTAATTATTTATATAAAATTTAATTATCAAAATTTATTTTTTTTACTCTTATAATTAATTATTCTCTTAATTTATCACACAAATTATTTCAAAACAATATAAATAATAATAAGAAGAAGAAGCATAAGTGAGCACATCCGAACGATAGATGCATCCTGGTAGAAGTCGGGGTTTCCATCATTCATACGATTGATGGATCCTAAACTGTCTTCTTCCATAGAATAAATTATTTTTAATTAATTACTTTTTGCACAATTATATTTAAGTTTATTATATTATATAAAATGATATGGTTCCTGTTGATATACAACTGATGTTATCGTTCTGTTCGATAGGAAAATAGAGGCCTTGATTGGGTATGCGAGGGCAAACTTGCACTGAACGTTACCAATAACTTTTATAGTTGAATTTTTATTTTTTATTTATAATTATTCTTCCTTTTTTATCCTAAAGTGAAAAGGCTTTATGTAACTATAGTCAAAATGCTGAGATGAACAAGTCATATCACCGAACACAACGCACTCCTTGATATCATCATCACAATTCTTTTTTTTTTTTCCCTTCCATATGTATCATCATAACAACTCTCAACATTATAAAGATGCAATGAATCTCTTGGGGTATCAAAATTGACTCTTTCGTTTTCCATTTTTTTCTCTCGTACAAAATCGATCGTATGCTTTTCTAGAAAGTGAAAACTAAGCTAGGACTAGGGGTGTAAGAGATCCGGTCAATCCAATAAACTCAATCAATCTGAATCAAACTAATTAAATCTATTTGGATTGATTTGGATTATTAGATGTAAAATTATTAATATGCTATAACTTGAAAGCTTAAACTTTTAGAATAAGTGGTTTCACAATATTATATGAGAGCTTCTATGAGCAAAATGTTTAGAGTTTAATGTCCATTCCTCTAAATAAAATAATTAAATTTTAGCACAAGGTAAGGTAAACATGTGCATTGTCCACATTTAAACTAAAAAAGGCATTGACATAAAGGGACATATTAATATAAAACTATTAATATGCCATAACCCAATATCTTAAGCTTTTGAGATAAGTGGATTCATGGCATGAAAGCTTTGAGTTGAGATATATGAATGATTTTATATCTAATATGGGTATTGGATTTTATAAATTTCAACCCAATAATCCGACTCAATCATATATTATATATAATATTTTGGATAAAATACATTTTATCTTTTTAACTTTAGGTCATATGCAATTTACACTCTCACTTTTTAAACGTGCATTGTAACACCTAGACTTTTTCAAATAGTGAAAAAGACTCTCTTTTGTTAATTTGAAATACATTTATACCATTAAGTAGTCACGTTGAAAAAACACTCTTCTTTTAATCAAATTTCTCAACCCTAAACCCTCATCCATTCAGAAACGAATATAAATACTCTTTTATTACAATCGAATTTAGCATTTGAAAGATATTTTTATCCATTTCTAGTGGCAAGAGTTTAGAATTAGGAAATTTGATTAAAGGAAGGTATTTTTATCTATTTAATTGTGTACTAACATGCACACGACTACTTAATGATGGAAATGAATGTTAACTTAGCCAAAGAGAGTTTTTTGCACTATTTGGAAAGTCTAAAGTGTCGTGATGGACGTTTTAAAAAGTTATGGTGTAAATTGAATAACCTAAAATTTATGGAGGAAAAATGCATTCTACCCTAATTCTTTTATTTTTCTATATATAATGTATTTAATTAATAAATCATACTATAGTTATATCTATTGATATTATTAAGCTATATATATATATATATATATATATATTTATTTATTTGAAATTGTAAACTTTAGGAGATTTAAATTTTGAGATTTTTTTAAAAAAATGTGATTTTTTTTCATTTTAATTGAAATAAACACAAAGTAATAATAATTGGCTAAACCAATCATTTAAACTGAATCAACCCCATTTTAATTTGCTTGGTTTGGTTCAAGTTTGGTCACAACAAGTTTATGAACCCATACCAACTTGAACCAATCAAAATTAATAGGTTCAAATTCTTTTTTTCCTAACCTGAACCAATTGACCTGATTACACCCTTATCTAGAACCACCATTTTAGTCCCTCAAAAATTGTATTGTTAACAAAATAGTTTTTGAAATAAATTATATTTGGTCATGACTCTCCAATCACTATGGGTGTTGGTTTGCTAATATACTTGCCTGGTTTGATGATTGACTTGGACAAAAGTGATGGCGACGTAGATTGACGCTTGCTATTCTAATAATTGTTTTTTAATTTTTGTGTCTTGACATATCTAAGTTGAGATATGATAGTATTGGTTGTATGTGTTAATTTTGGTTTCTTGTATTTTCCTAGTTTTATGAAACCTATGCGACTATATTGTTTCTCTCCTACAATCTTGGAAGGATGACTTTTGTTATTTATAAAAAAAAATTATTTACCCAAACTGACCCAAAGGATAAATAATAGTAAATTATTTATATGAATGATATACTAAAATTAATAAAGTGATTGTTTTGATAAAAAATTTAGTTGAGTATCTTTGCTACTTAAACTCAAGTTCATAATTTAAGAGGAATTGTGAGGTAGCTAAGCCAATAATTATACATCTAAAGTATAGTGAATATGCACAACCACCACATAGTAATCTTAAGGAATGAAGAAGATCGTTACAAGATGCTTAAGACACTTAGGGGAACAAGATGGTTGTTGGCTTGGTTCAAGTATGTCTTTGGGATATAATGAGTTCACTCACCCTAAATGTTATGGGGTCCATTATGTTGAAAGATAGGTAGTTTTTTTTCCTGATGAGTAAAACTCATCCCAAAATGGTGATGATAGTAAAATTCATAACCTCATACACTTATACATAGTATATCATAATTGTTAGCAAGGATATTTAAAGGCCACCAAAAAATAAACACCATAATCAAGTAGAAAACACCCAAAATTACTCCTAATAATGATGGCTATGAATAAAAAACACAAGGTTGATATAAAGGTTTCTACACCCAAAATAAACACAAGATAGTTTGACCTAGTGATAAGAATGTGCACTTGTACCTTAGAAAGGAAAGTAACTTTTGTCATACTAAGGGCGATTTGTTGGGATTAGGTTATAGAAGAGGAATGTTGGTTTCAGCAGTCATCAAAACATCTTTCCATTTTAATGTAAACCTAGAACCAAGCTTTTGCATGTTTGGGGTAACACATGAGCGTCTTGCCAAGTAAGCGTCCTCTAAGGAGACCGTGCTTCCTCCTTGTGAGATTGTGGGATGCTCCTTTTTTTGTAGTTACTATAGCTTATATCCACATATCATACATCTTGCTCAGATTCCTTTTCAACTTGAGACACTATCAACAAGGTTTCTCCTTCCTTGTTCACAACAAAATTTGACTTCTCTTCCTTGTCATTAGGCATCATTGTATAACATTCAAAGCGATAATGAAAATAATATAATGGTTTTTGTGAACAGTAATTTCACTACCACGTTTTTGTTTTCTTATAAAGCCTATATAAGAGTGAGTATTTTTACAAGTTAAAGATATGAAAAAATTCTCCATCATTACATTACTTAGTTTTTCCTACTATATTTTTATAACAGTGATATTAGAGCAATAATGTCCAAATTTATGGCATCTAAAACACTATCTAATACCTAGAGACACATGTCCATAGCCAGGTTCTGGACGGCCTTTTGGTTCCCTAGACCCACCGTGTTGCCTGAAAGGCCATAGATGCATGAAAGATCTTTTTACCTGGTTTAGTGAACTATCACCACTATAGTGGTCTCCCTGGAGTAGAAATAGTGTCAAATGATGATGTTTCACTTAAGTGATCCTCTACCCCTCTATATACCCCAAACTCAGGATTTTCATCCTAATTTTGAAAACCCTTCTTCTCTAAACCCTTCCTATTCTCTTCCACTCAACTCAACCCCAATCATTCTTCCTCCAAGAGATCAAAGGTGAGATTTTATGAGTTTTTGTTTCTCCTTCTTCTCCATCTTGTATTCTAAGGAATGGGTTATTGTTGTTCTCCATTGTTGTTAAGTGGGGTGCTTCCCCAATATTGTTAGATTTAGATTAGAGCTATCTAGAGTTTTCTAGAGATTAATCTAGAGTTATTGGTTGTTATGGAGGACATTGGTGTTTTCCCTCCTCCCTGGAGCTCTATTGGTGTTAACGCCATCTTTTCCTCCCTCTACAGGAGTGGGTTCAGCTCATATGATCTGTGTGTTGGTTATTATAGCTATTTTCTTTATATGATTGTAGAAATTATTTCAAGAGATTAGAGATTATGGTTGGTTTTACTAAGTTATGAAAATGATGATTATCAACTAGAGCATGAAATATATGTTTTAATGTAAACTCATGGGATCATTATTGTTAAAATGATTTTATTAAAGAGCTAGAATATTAATATGATTATATTTAGAGATTTATGAATTTCTATGATGATTTCAAGAGTAGAGCATAAGTATATAATAGAGTTTTAAACCTAGAGAAGAGCTTATGACAGAATTTTAAAGAAAATAAGTATTTTTATGATTTAGAGACTAGACAATGGCTATAAAGAATAGACAGTGAGTTAACGACTAAACCTAAATCATTAACTTTAGTATCAAGTTGTCTTGAGAGGACAATCTCAGAGAGCAAAGAACGGAACCTAGTTAGGTGACCAATTTGGATCCCTAAGGGATCCAGAGATTAGAAAATTTGTTATGTCATAATTGATATGCATAACCAGAGAATATATATATATATATATATATATATATATAGATTGTTATGCGATGCATAACCAGAGATCCTTGTTTCTAGTAGAGCACTATTGTTTATATTTACCAGAGAATATCATTTTAGAGCCATTATGTTTATATATATATGAATATGATTTCAGAGCTATTGTATTAACCAATATCGATGATTATATATATGTATTTATATCTTGTTGTTGCCGCATGAGAAGGTTATTGGTGAGGACCTACTTATTGAGTTTTAGATGAAACTCACCCTTTCCTTTTTCCACTCCAGATACATTAGCTGTTGCAAGTTCTTCTCAGCCACCTCTTTCCCAGTTGAGACCTCTAGTTGGTGAGCTTCACTTTGGAGTGAATTTCCTTTTTGCTTTTTGGTTTAGAGATAGAGTACTCCAATGTATATTGTGGGAGGTCCTGACCATAGAGACATTGCATGTTTTGTATACCATGATTAGATCATATTTTTGTGATTATAATTTCCATGGTTTATTTTGTATAGAGCAATTCATATATTTTTATATTACAGATATATATATTTCAGAGTTTGTTTATGAAATGATTTATTTAATGATGTGGTTGAGAGGAAAGAGGTTTATACTAAAGATGTAATTATAATTAAATGTGTTTTATGATTAAAGTATGTGTATAGAGAGACTTAGAGGTCATAAGGCTTATGTGGGCATAGATTTCCTCATGTGCCCATGTTCCCAATTGGGTCGTGACACTCTCTCTTGGATTTCTCAAAATCATGTTCTCTTCCTCTACTTTGGTCATCGTTTATTTTAAAATTCTTACTACCATCTATGCTATCTCCATCTCTATTTCCTCGATTTCCTTATGCTCATCCTCGTCCTCTTCCTCTTCCTCTACCTCTACCCATTCCTCTAAAATTGAAGGAACAGATACTAGTAGAAGCCTTTAGTGCTTGCTCTTTGGAAGTTAAACTTTAGTTCATCTTTTGTTCATGGACTAATAAAGAGCTTTGCAATTCATGAAGAGATAGTGCATCTATGCCTTTTTACTCCTCTATGAAGCTAGCGACATAATCAAACTTCAATATTACAGAGTGCAACATCTTTTCCACAATGGTGACATCAACCATTTTCTCACCACTGAACTGTATCTTATTGCAGACTTCCATGGTTCTAGCACAGTAGCTAGTAATAGATTCTTCATCCTTTATTTGCAGAGTTCGAAGTTCTGACCTTAAGGCCTACATTGTGCACACTTTACTTCAGAGACCCTTGGTACTTCTTCATCGAATCCCAAATATTCTTGAAAGTTTCTTTGCAAAGAATAGCTTTCAAGATAGGATGATCGATGGCTTGAAAGGGATAATTTTTCGCTTTCAAATCTTTCAACCTCCTTGCTTCAAACACCAATTTTTAGCCATCAGTCATATCGCTTCTTTAGAACATTCTTCAATAGCAAATACAACAATTGGCCAAAACTTCTTTGATGGAGGAAATTTTCCATCAGCATCCTGGTGGTCATAGTGGCCATCAAAATGGGGAATGACTTTGCATAAAACTACCTTCTAAGGCCATTGGTGATGAAAAAATAAACATAGATGGAAAAGAATTTAGCTGTTGCAAAGGATGTGCTCTCAAAACCTCTATCAAGTTCTATATACTGTTACAAAAATAGAGTAAGAAAAGCTAAGTTATGCGAAGATGGAGAATAATTCATATTTTGAATATCTTTAACTAGCAAAAATACTTGCCCTTATATAGGTTTTACAAGAAAATAAATATTTGATAGTGAAATTACTATTCATGTAAAACACAGATTATTATAAAAGTACTAATGATTATTCTTCTTTTGAGGGAGTGTCAACTATGATTTTCCAATATGATAAAGGCTTTAAGATGTGAGAATTTGAAATAACTTAAGTCAAAATATCATGATTTCAATATTAAAATGTTTAATTAAGAGTGAACTTAATTTGTGAAATTTCATGATTTGTTGCTTGATAGAGCAAATTCTAATTAAAAGAGTAAACTTATGAATTTACCATGAGCTTATGCGAGGTCATTCAAGTTCACCAAAATTTACTCAAGTTTAAGTTATCAAGCACTCGAGAGTTTGATAATTAACTATGAAGGTGGGTGTAATTTGCTCAATAAACAAACTTCGTCAAATTTTTTGGTATCATTAATAGGATAGATTTTCATCAATATTGCGAGTAGCCAATACATTGTACAAAATTGAGAAAATATCAAGTGTCACAATGTCCTTAGAGGTTGTCGCGATGAGAATGACAACGATTTTAAAAAAATGGGAGTCGTCACCAATTTTAATTCTGGAAAAAATTGGAAAACATTTGATTTGATAAAACTGGTCTTTTTAAAAGAAATCTGAGATTAGAGTCTAATTATGATTAGAGAATAATGGAAGCTTAATCTCACTACACCACTAATATATCCGTATAAATATGGTCACCCTAGAGCTCATTATGCTAATTAATTTATAACTTTAATACTATTTATTTTTCCCAAGAATATGACAATTATATATTTACAATAAAATAAAATAAGAGAACAAATTTAAAAAAAGAAGATTTTGGTTTGATAGTTGTTGGCTATGCCGACATATCTTTTAGTGTAATGAGGCACTCAAAGTCACGTCGTTCTTGTAGAAAATACTTGTACGTTTGATGGATTTTAATTAAAAGAGAATAAAAATAAAAAAAATGTGTTGATTGACTTTAATTTTGAAAATGGATTTTGACTAACAAATTGTTTGAAAATGAGGAATCCATTTGTGCATAAGATTCAAGGCAGGATTAGGTTACTTAGTAAACCCTTACAATGAAGGAAACATTGGTTTCCCAGTCATACTTGTTGATTGTTGTGTGGATAAAAGAAAAAGAAATTAACTTTTTATTTTTAAGACATTTAGTTCCCTTTGAAATCTATTAAAATCCTAAGACTTAGAAGACACACAAGCACAAAAAAAAAAACAAAATAGACAACCGAAAACTAAACCACACGTTTAATTATTATAGGGGCCAAAACCAATTATTAAAGACCCAAAAACTTGACCTAAACAAAAGACTAAGACCAAAAAGAATACCCTAACAAATTGAACGGCCCAAATCCACCAAAAGAACAAAAAACTAGAGACTTGACTTAACAAAAAGGACCTTAACCCAAACTTCTTTAACCTAACAACAACACAAATGGAAAAAAAAGCAACAGAGGCTAATAGAGGGGAGCTGGTGGTGGAATAGGATGTAGCAGAGAGAGAAGAGCTAGCGATGGTGCTGGAAAGGAAAGGCCGACGGCGGAGGGCGGAGGTGCTCTCTGTGCTTGGGGCTGGTGTGCTGAAAGGAGGTTGGGTTGCGGCTTGTAATGGCCTCGCAAAGGACGGTGGTGGCTTCGCGGAGGCGCCGTCCAATGGTCCTCCTGTGCGGTACTTGCGACACGACTGTGGCGATGCTCCTGATTTAGGCACTGGTTTGAGATGAGGCGGCGTGGTGGCTGGTGTATAATGATTCATAGTTATAGGTTGGCTTCAGGTAGTGTTTTGATGGTGGTTGGGTAGTTAAGGTTAGGCACCTAAGGGTTTTGGTATGTTAGCTTTGAGGGTGATAGGTGGTGGCTTGTGATAGTGAAGGAGAATGGTGTGAGTGAGTTTAGGTGGAGGTTTGGTTGAAGGCGTGATTAATGGTGATATTGCAATGGTGGTGGATGATGATTTTGCCGCTATTGGATTGAGACGTGATGATGGCTATGGTCTGTGATG
Source organism: Dalbergia oliveri (assembly GCA_030441495.1). Taxonomy (NCBI): domain Eukaryota; kingdom Viridiplantae; phylum Streptophyta; class Magnoliopsida; order Fabales; family Fabaceae; genus Dalbergia; species Dalbergia oliveri. The sequence continues at coordinate 10,949,383 of JAMLFY010000009.1, forward strand.
GGAGATTCTGTGTCTATGGTTGGAGAAAGATGGTGAAGATGGTTGTGAATAGGTGCTACTACTCTGTGTTAATCTTTTTGTTTGTGTGTCTGTGTTTTTCTGTATCCCCCCACTGATGACAACCACATACACTTATACACATTATAGATTAGTTGCCTCAATCCCTAAATGATTATCGTTAAGGCTTATTAAGGTTGATTAGGGATTTTATGCTAATTAAGGGATTTGATTGCCATTAATTTAAAAACTGATTGGATGAAAATAAGAAAATGTTCTAATTGGAAAGAAAAAAATTGATTGAAAAAGAAAAAGAATGATTTGATGCTAATTAATTTTAAAATGATTTTATTCTAATTTGAAAAACAATTTTAAAAGAAAAGAAAAAAAGATAATGAAAAATAAAAAAAAATTATTTTATTTTTTCATTTTTTTCTTTTTATTCTTCTTATATATAAAATGAGCCTGGATAAAATATGGTGTTCACACCAAGAAACAAAGAAAGTTCATTTTAGTTAGCAAAAGAAAAGAAAAGAAATCAACTTGGAGTATTAAGGAGAGCGCAGATGATAAATCCATTCTTTAGTGAATGCACTTCAAGCATGAATGGGTCTCCCTATTAATAACAAATAACAGTAATGTAAAAGATTTAAAAGAAAGTTGTGATAAAGGAAAAATTTTCTCATGTCATGTTTATAATTTATTCACAAATTTACTTTTTTTTTCCTAACAAATATAAATGAAACTTCTATAATTAAGGAATGCACTAAACTCCACATTGTGGGTTGCTGATTAAAAGAGTAATTAATATAAATAAGATAAAAGATGAATGATACACATTCACCATTATACTTACACAAAATATTTACATCAACCTAGATGACAAAATAAATGTATAGGAATTGTATAACTACGGAAGAACAAAATGGGAAGAGGAAATAAAAAAGAAAAAGTAACGTTATTCCTCATTTCACAACCTGTTCTTTCTCTCTCTCCTTTACGACCAATCGAGCACGTGACCACGTGAGAAATCCCATTCTCACATTAGCCTCGGACCCTTCTGCCTTTATATGCATGCTCTGTTCATAAAAGTCTATTTAAAACATAATTTCACTTTCTCTAGATAAATTGTTTATTCTCTGAAATCAAAATAATCATGTCTAAAACCTCATAATGTTTGTTTAGTCCAAAATTACAAATTCGTTCATATCATTGAAATACTATCAAAATACACTTCAAAGTTTTATCATGATATGCTGAATGCAACAACCCGTACCCTAGGTTGGAGCCCTACCTACTGGACCTGGAGCATTCTAGATAGAATCAGAATACTTCACTCTAGTGAAGTTTGCCCTTTGGCACTGTACTATAGCCGTGTAGGATTCGTTGTCTTGTTCTTATCTTAAAAATGAGAGAAAAAGAGGGGCGAGTTTTGATATCAAAACTGTGAGTGAGTCCTCACTTGAAACTCCCTTTCATTGGACATCAAGGAAACAATGTATGAAATCATAAAACAGTATTATTACTCAAAGGTCTACATGTACGTTCGTGTACATATATACTCAAATCATCCTTTTGATAAAATAATTTCTCTAATTCACTTTCTGTTTGAAATCACTTTTCCTCTTTTATATATGTATTTATATATTCAATCAAGACTTTTACCAATTCAAAAGTAATTTCCTCAATTCTCCTTCATTTCTGAAATCATATAAGCTTAAAATCATGAATTCTCTCATTCTTTTAAATGATTACTTTACCACTCCAAAAGTCATTTCATTAATTAACTTACATCCTTGGTATAAATTAAACTCATTATAACATAGCTCCTAGAGAACAGGAATCTCTGACACATCTGGGCTTATGTATCATCGTCCCCAATGTGTCAATCAATTCTCTGAAATCTTTAGTCACATCTAGGCGTTACGTATTGCCGTCACCATGTGACAAAAATAGGCACCTAACTAAGTCCCTTCTTTGAATACTCTGGCCCTGGGCTTACTTGGTACCAAGGTTAACGGATTTACTCCGTTAACACACAACCTGTTTCTCTATAGCTACGTGAATCAATCTGAAATTTCTTAAAACCCTTTTTATTCTTAAAGCCCTGAATCTCTAAACCCTAACCACTAACTTGTCAAACATAGTTCAACCCTAAACTAGGGAAACTCAATATCATATTATGAAATTATAGAGTCTAAACCATCATTCCACTCTTTTCTCTAAACTTCATGTCTAAGTGTAAAATCATAGCATAAACATAAACCAGTTCCAAATTCAGTTAAACAATCATAAAATTCTCCAACAATTACATATGTCATTGATTCTATATAAAATCAATACAACAACATGGTCCTATGAGTTTTTACCAAAAATACATTTCATGCTCTAAAACCAGGAGTTCAAAACATATAAACTAACTGGAATCTCAATCCTTATAGGATTTTCTTTTAGATCAAGCAATAAATCATAGTTTTCATGAAATAACTCTAATGCATAACACAGAAGTCACAGATGTGAACTCACTCACCTGACGAAGAATATGCAGAAATCATACTAACCAACCTTTGGGAGCAGAAATGACTTCACTATCTGATATAGAAGTAGCAGAATGCTAGATTAACCTCTAAAACCTCAAAAATCTAACTCTAACAAGGTAAAAATCTTCTCTTCCTTAAGAAGTTTAGAGAACCACCCATAACCCAAGAAAACTTGAAGAAAATGAAGCAAAACTAGCAAAATAACACATCTTTAAGCTTGAAGGATTGAAGATTCTAAATTAAACTTGAAAGAAATGGAAGAAAATGGAGTTTTGCTGGTGAAAATGGGGTGAGAAGAGGTTTTTGCGTGAGGGAGGGGAGATAAGCATTTTTTGGAATGCTCTGGACCAGAGGGGTATTTATATTTCTCTTAGCGCCTCAGCGCTCATCACCGTTTATGAGTGTTGTAGCGCTCACCGGAGAGCACAAAAAATCTTCCTTGCACCGCGAGCGCTAGCGCCCACGGAGAGCACAAAAGATCTTCCCGCACCGCCTTCCTGTTCCCTGAACCTGCGTTAATGTGTGCAAGTGCTCACTGAATATTTTCATTAACTTTAAAACATAAATGTAAATAAGGGAATACCTCCCATTTAGACTCAAATAAAATATTAGAAAAATTAAAATCCCAACAAATCAAAATCCAAAATTTAGGTTTTAGTTCAAATTAGAATTTCTATGATTTTACAAACTTTTGAGCTAAAAATGAAAGGTTTAAAGATTTCGTAAAGTTCATTAAAAATCACTCTTCAACTTATTTTCTCTGGGAATAATTACCAGAGATTTTGGTCCCAAGAATATGGCTTTATCTTATAACCCTCCAAGGGCGTGTAGGATTCGACTTAGCAAAATTCCAAACCTGAACGATAGTTAACAACAACTGACACCTTTATTGTTTTAAAAAAAAATTTCTAACCTTTTTATTTATTTTGAAAAAAAATTGAGGTATTACATATTCTCTCTCTCTCTCTCTCGTGTTTCTTCTCTCACCCAAAAGCTTTCATTTTTCTCTCTTTCTCACGTTTCTCTTCGTTCTTCATCGTTCAGGAAAAGGAAGAAAAAGGAGAATCAAGATCTATGGTAGCGCACAATACTAATTATCACGGATGAAACTTAGCTCATTCTATTTAATTTCTCATGTGTTTGTGGTTTATGTCTTAAGACATGAATGATTATTATTTTTTTCAGTTTTTCAGGAACAAAACGAATTGAGAATGGCTTTGCTAGAAGCTGAAACTTGCTGTTATTATTGAAATCTGGAGTTGAAAATTATAAATGCGTGTTATGAAAAGTTGTAAACCAGGAGCAAAATGTTGTAAACTAATTGAGGACACATACTAAGGTTAGAATTAAATGTAAAATTATATTACGAAAATATGTAAACCAATATGTAAAAAGTTATAAATCAATATGTAAAAAGTTATAAACCAGTAGCAAAATGTTGTAAACCAATTGAGAAGACTAGGTTTAGAATTAAATGTAAAATTATATTACGAAAATGTGTAAATCAATATGTAAAAAGTTATAAACCAGTATACAAAAAGTTGTAAATCAATATACAAAAGTTATAAATCAGTATACAAAAAGTTATAAATCGATTTATAATTAATTGTGAACTTGTTTAGCATTTGTTCTCTATTGGTTTTCAATTAATTGTAAATTGATTTACAATTTTTGCGTAATGATTTATAACTTTTTACATACTAGTTTATACCTTTTTGTAATATGATTTTACATTTAATCTTGAACTTGTTTAGTATGTGTCATCAATTTGTTTACAATATTTTACTACCTGGTTTATAATTTTTTATGCAATGGTTTATAACTTTTTGCATATTGATTTATACATCTTTGTAATATAATTTTACATTTAATTCTAACCTGTTATAACTTTTTGTGCAATGGTTTGCAACTTTTTGTATCCTGATTTATATATATTGGTTTACAACTTTTGTGTAATGGTTTATAACTTTTGCATCCTGATTTATAACTTTTTGCATATTGGTTTACACATCTTCGTAATATAATTTTACATTTAATTCTAACCTTTACATATGTGTCCTCAATTGGTTTATAATATTTTGCTACCTGGTTTACAACTTTTTGTGTAATGGTTTATAACATTTTGCTACTTGTTTACAAATTTTCATAACACGTATTTATAATTTTTCAACTCTAGTTTTCAACAATAACAACAAATCTTAGCTTTTAGCTATTTTCGCTTTTCGTTGAAAATACTAAAAAAAAAATCATCCATGTCTTGAGATATAAATCATAAACATATAAGAAATCAAACGAAATGAGCTAAGTTTCATCCATAAGGATTAGTTTTGCGCTAACAATAGATCTTAATTTTTTTTCTTTTTCTTCCTCTTGTGAACGATGAAGAACGAAGAGAAACGTGAGAAGAGAGAAAATTAAAACTTTTGGGTGAGAGAGAAACAAAAAAAGAGAACATGTTGTGAAAGAAGAAAAGACATTACTTTTTCTTTCTTTTCCTCTTCTCATTTGCCTTTCGTAGTTATACAATCCTTATGCACTTATTTTATCATCTACCTTAGTGTAAATATAATGATGGATATGTATTATTCCTCTAAAATAAAATTATAAACTTATCTAAAAGTATAAATAAATTAAAAAAAGAAGAAATAAATTTTATGTTTATAATGAAATATGGAGTTTGATAAACGTCGACCTTCACATGAAACCTAGAAAGTTTAGTATTTCCCTATATGATTGTACCGTTCTGAATTTGAAAGCAATTATTTGTAAAACTTTTTCCCAAAAAGAAATTTTTTATATTTATTTAGAATGTATTTTTTTGGGTACAATATCTACAATGTATTTAAAACATGCAAAAAAAACACAAAGTAAAAGAAAGAAAAAAAAAAAAGTACAAGGTTGTTGTCACTTAACACAAGTCACAGGAAAACTCCAACGCACACACAAAGTGACAGCAACCGACCAGAAATGGTCAAAAAATGAATAGAACCAAATAAAACGTTCATTTTTGATTTCTCATTCTCCTAACACTATTTATTTATTTATTTTTCTATGATAAAATAAACAAAACGTTCATATTCACAGAACCCAAGAAGGTTTTGCACTTTGCAGGGTTCCCCGTTCCCACAACTCCTCCAGCTTAATATTGCAGCACTCTCTTTCTGCCCCCGTCTCTCTCTCTCTCTCTCTCCCCCAACTCAAAAGTGAACAAAAGTGGCTTCTTTCACTCACCCAAAAAAAAAGAAAAAGAAAAGAAGTCCTTGCCTTATCACCATTTCATTGCTGGTGCATGCTTCTACAGTTCTAGTTCAGGCTCTAAAGAGCTCTCAAACAAAGTACACTGTGCTGAGTTTGAACTCTCTAAATGTTGAAAGGAAAAAAGAAAGTCTTGAACTTGATAATGGAGTATATGTGTTAGCTGAAGAATTTACTTTCAGTTTCTTGTTCAGGTTACTTTTGGATTCATCTGGGGGAGGTTCAGTTTTGTGCGCTTGTGTTCAACTAAACCCAGATGGGGAACACTGATTTGGCAAGTTTAGTGGTGTTGTTGTGGTTGTTGGGGATGATTGTACCTTGTTTGTGTCAGGATGGTTCAGATGATGCAAGTACTGCTGTGTACATTGTTGCTTTGAGACAAACTCCTGCTTCTCAATACTATGGTGAGTTGAGAGAAGGGGGAAATGGCTTCCAGGTCAAACATAATGCTTCTTCTGGAAGAACTCAGTTTCAGAAGCCAAGGTACCATTATTATTATTATTTTTTCCACAGACTTGGTTCCAAGGTGAAAAAAGGGGATGTGGGTGCTGCTTCGTGTCTTGTGATCCACCCTCAACAAATGTTTTGGCTTTTAAAGTAGTTTCTTTTGCCCCAAATCATTGACCCTTCTTGTGGAAGCTATGTATTTTTTTTTTGCTAAGATAATAAGTATTACTTAAAATGATTGCTTATCATCTATATATGATGGATAATTGATTGCAAGCTATCATTATATTTGTTGATGATATTCTCAATTTTGTATCATCCTTCTTCACCCTTTTTTAAAATCCAATTTCTAGACTTTTGAGCTTGTTTGTGAAATCTGGTGCATTAATTTGACACATGTGCTCCTTTATTTATTTATGTATTTATTGTTTTATTTAGATACGGGAATATTACAAAGACAGATAAGAGATATGGCTCTTACATTGCCCAAGTTCATGATTCCTTGTTGAAGAAGGTGTTGAAAGGAGAGAAATATCTGAAGCTCTATAGCTACCATTACCTGATAAATGGATTTGCTGTGCTGGTTACCCAACAGCAGGTATGATGATTTTGGTTTTCAACGCAGTGATTATATCCTTAAAAATATGTGACTGTGTTCAGTTACATGTGTTACTTGTTTCTTTCTATCAATGATTTTGCTCACCATGTCTGTGTTTTCCATACTCCAGCACTGCTACTTTATTTTTATTTGATTAGCTGCAACAAACATACTCTTAACTTTTGAAATTGTTGAATCTTGAAGGCAGAGAAGCTATCAAGGAGTAGTGAAGTGTCCAGTGTGGTTTTGGATTTTCCTGTAAGAACTGCAACTACCCATACCCCGCAATTTTTGGGTCTACCACAGGGAGCATGGTCTCAAGAAGGCGGGTTCGAAACTGCTGGAGAAGGGATTGTGATTGGGTTTGTTGACACTGGCATAGATCCAACACATCCTAGTTTCGCTGATAGCAAGTCTGAATGTCCATATCCTGTTCCTGCTCATTTTTCTGGCATCTGCGAGGTTACTCAAGATTTTCCATCTGGTTCTTGCAATAGGAAGCTTGTTGGGGCCCGTCATTTTGCAGCATCTGCTATAACCAGAGGCATATTTAATTCAACACAGGACTATGCTTCTCCATTTGATGGCGATGGCCATGGCACGTGAGTTTTTGGAATTTACAAATGGGTGTTATGTTTGGTTGTAGTTGATCATGATTAGTTACTTGTTCCATTCTCCCAATTTCATGCTAATCTACCTACTAATTAGATAACTAACATGTATATGCCTTGTTTGTTACCATTTACTATACCATAGGCCAATTCATGATGGCAAAGTCTAAGCTGTTGGCCTTTTACTATTTTTAATACCACTACAATAAGTTGTCAGTTAATCTTTTTTGTTATACCTTCATTTTGGTTTTGAAGTTTTCTCTCGTCTACTTCAACTTTGATAAACTATGCCTAAATTCTTATTTATCAGAATTTTGAACTTATTAATGGGGTTTTCTGCTGTTCCTAGGAGCTTCCATAATTTGGACTAAAATGTTCATTGTTGAGAACTTTTTGTGGAATTGCGTTTTCTGAAGATTCACTTGAAAATGAATTTATATTTTCATATTAAACTATCATCAAATTTCTTTCAATCACATCATAATTATTTATGTTAACTAGATGCCCCATCGATACTTGTTAATTTCTCTTCTCTTTTCACAAGATTTCCATTCTGATGTATCTATAATACACAGGCATACAGCAGCTGTTGCTGCAGGAAACCATGGGATTCCAGTGATTGTTGCCGGGCATCACTTTGGGAATGCTAGTGGGATGGCTCCTCATTCACAGTAAATAATCTGGAAACATATCTATAGTTATTCATCATCTTTACATTTGTTTTGAACCTACCTGATCATACAAAAGTATTACATTTTGCATAATTATTTCATGCTGCAGTACTTCTCTGGTGTGCTAGTAGTTCCCTGGTTTTGTCCCACACATGTAATTACTATAACTTTTTGGGTAATGTGAAATAATTTTTTGTCGACATACATTGTGTTCTTTTTGTCCACAATTGTTGAAACATGAATTTGAAACTGGGAAACAGAGTGGAATTGGGAATTAATTCTCAATTTCTCATAGCTTTTACAGATCCTGCTGATTCCTCTTTGGAAGACTAATATTGGATCATCCTTCAAGTTACTATAAAACAACTTTAAATCCTTAGAGAGAGAAAACAGAGAAACCCAGTGCCATGTGTGATATCAGACTGTACAATGATGTATGGGCATTTAGAATTGATGAAAGAAGTTTAGTAATGACAGTTGATAGGGAAAACAATTTATAGCTTCCTTTGTTAGAGAAGAGATTAAAGTGTGGCTTCAAACTAATGCTTTGAAAAATGGAAACTAGTTAGAAAAGATAAGATAGAATGGACCAAAAGACTGTTTAAAATTCGAGAAAACAAAGGTAAGTATGAAAGACTGAAACGTACCATTATGGTAAAGGAAATAGATATTTAACTGAAAAGCACATCTCACTGCCTTTTTCCTGGTATTGTGGTGCTCAACTGTGAGCTGAGGCTGAGTATTTGACTGAGAGCATGGATTTCCAAATCAGGGGTCTGTGAACTTAAAAGTTGCTTGGAAGTCATTTACATGTTATTAATTAAGCAGCATAAGGATCTGTATGTTCGAGAACAATGCAAATCTGTGAATAAGATTCTCCATATGATTTCCAGAATAGAAAAGAAAGTATTTCATCTTCTAAAAATATTTGTCTACCATCCAAAGACTGAGTGTAACAGCTTCAATTAATCAATTCAATGGTCAGGTTTCTGAACCAAATAATCCCCTATCTTCCCCCCTCTTCATTAACCGATAGTTCCATCAACTTTCCCTACATGTTATGTTTTGTCATATTCCTTTATTGTTTGTTTTTTTCTGTGGCCTGCAGAATGTTATCTCCATGGAGTTTATCTCCAGATAAACTTGGATTTTTATTTTGACTAAAACAAACTGGTCAAGTCTTTTGAATGTCATTTTTGAAAGATTATAGAAGATTATGGAAACAGTGCATCTGTTCTAGTTTGGATATCTAATTATTTCATGTGATCTACGTTAGTTTCATTTTTTATTTTTGTAACACTAATGCGTGTGTTGCATTTCAATCTCCTATAGCGTTGCTGTTTACAAGGCATTATACAAGAGCTTTGGAGGATTTGCTGCTGATGTTGTTGCAGCTATTGACCAGGTACGTGTATAGTTTATTTAAACAGGTGATATATTGTTTTATATGGTAATTGAAATTTTAAAGATCAGATTTTGTTCATTTTGTTCATTGTTTTTGATGTTTCTTTCCACTAGCATGTGCCAATGTGAAGGATATCCTGATTGCCTGATAAAGTATATAACTCTTGCACAATAGTGTCATTTTCTTTTCAATATATATTTTTTCATTGAATTGAAAGAGTTATTGTAATGTAGTAATAATTCCCTTTCATTTTTCCCTTGCAATCTATTTATGTAAATTGCTTCCAGTTTAAGATTTTCTGTAAGGCTAATAGTATGGTTGATTGTATACAGGCAGCTCAGGATGGGGTTGACATAATAAGCTTGTCAATCACTCCTAATAGGCGTCCTCCTGGTGTTGCAACTTTCTTCAATCCAATAGACATGGCATTGCTGTCAGCTGTAAAAGCTGGTATTTTTGTCGTGCAAGCTGCAGGGAATACAGGACCATCACCAATGAGCATGTCCTCCTTCAGTCCATGGATCTTTACTGTTGGTGCCGCCTCTCATGACCGGGTTTATAGCAACTCCATATTTCTTGGAAATAATGTGACCATACCTGGTGTTGGACTTGCACGTAAGTTTCTGTTTCTTGATGAGTTTTATACTAACTTGCCACAGTAGTAACATTACTAATTTTCAATGATTGGATCTCTTTTGTTTGCGCAAGTAGTGAAGAGCTTCAATGAGGCTGTAGTCAGTTTTCATTAAGGATTAGTTTCAGTCAAAGACAATATTAAGTTAATCTTTATAGAGTGTTATTTGATTTTGTCATTAGTATTGAAATTATGACCACCTGAGTGGACCAAGAGTGTAACATGTTGAGGGGAACTAATTTCTGTGCAAAACAAGAAAGTACTGCATTAGAAAGCACAGTGAAGGTTAGGATGGTTGTAGCTAGGTTTGGCTGTGTTGGGTTTCATCAGATTGAAATACATTCTGGGTGCTTTATCACTGCTTGCATTGCAAGGCTATAATTTTTTCTTTCCAATTGTATCCTTTTGTTATTTGTCACTTTGAGAAAAGTACGGTAAGTTATATCTTTCGTCAGTAGATGTTACCTCAAACCAGCAAAAAATCCAAGATCTGCCTTGTCACTCATCATATTGTGGAGAATCAGTTCTTGTCGCTTTCTAGAATTGCTGCTCAATAATGTTGTATTGGCAAAAAATCCTCTATAACATAATTCAATTGTTAATATATGCATTATCTTTTTTTCAAAAGGCCTACTGGCATTGATTTATAACCCATTTCTGTCACGTTCCTTTTATTATTTTCTTCAGCTGGCACAGACGAAAACAAACTTTACACACTAGTTCATGCACACCATGCTTTGAACAATGATACAAAGGTTGCTGATGATATGTATGTCAATGAGTGCCAAGACGCAAGCAAGTTCAGTCATGATTTGGTCCAGGGAAACCTCTTGATCTGTAGCTATTCAATCCGATTTGTGCTGGGACTATCCACAGTGAAACAGGTTACAGAAACAGCCAAGAATCTTAGTGCAGCTGGTGTTGTCTTCTATATGGATCCTTTTGTGATTGGCTATCAGATTAACCCAGTTCCAATGAAAAAGCCTGGCATAATAATTGCATCCACAAATGATTCCAAGGTGCATTTTTTATGTTTCCCCATATATATGCATACATGCACATGTGTATTGTTATTTGCTTTAGTGGGCTTGCATTTTACTATATATGAATTATGAAATCATTTTTGATGCACTCTCAAAGTAATTAATGTCAGAACGTCTTTTGTCAACATAAAAACAAGGCATACATCTGGCCAATATGTTAGCCAATTTATTTCTCTCCCGTTCATTGTATGAGGGATGATCCCTTAACTATTTCCCTTTCTTTTTAAATGGGCAGATTTTAATGCAATACTACAATTCTTCATTGGAAATAGATGTGGTTTCAAAGAAAGTTACTAAATTTGGGGCTGTTGCCAGTATCTGTGGTGGACTAAAAGCGAACTACAGTAATGCGGCCCCAAAGGTTATGTACTACTCTGCTAGAGGACCGGATCCAGAAGACACTCTTCCTCATGAAGCTGACATTTTGAAACCTAACTTGTTAGCTCCTGGACATTTTATATGGGCGGCTTGGAGTTCTCTTGGCACTGAGTCGGTTGAATTTCAAGGTCAATATGAAAAAAAGCTTTACCAATAAACCAAAGATAGTCTAATTTAAGGAGTTCACTGTGCACCTATCATAAGCATAACATCTTTTTACATAATAATTTATGCTCTGGTTTTTCTGTTTGTTATTTTTGTTTTTACCTTCTTTCTGCATTGTCAACAGGTGAGAATTTTGCAATGATGTCTGGCACAAGCATGGCTGCACCTCATGTTGCTGGTCTTGCTGCATTGATTAAACAAAAATTCCCCAATTTCAGCCCCGCAGCTGTTGGATCTGCACTTTCCACTACTGCTTCTCTGTATGACAAGAATGGTGGCCCAATAATGGCTCAGCGGTCATATGCCTCTGCTGACCTAAACCAATCTCCGGCAACTCCTTTTGACATGGGAAGTGGTTTTGTGAATGCAACTGCAGCATTAAATCCGGGTTTGATTTTTGATTCCAGTAAGTCACTAGCTAAACTTTTCAATCATCACATTTTAATAGAAGTTTTCATGTTGCAATATACAGAAAATTGTGTGAAATTTCAGCTGTGATTGTGCTTCAGGTTAGATAGCTATGATAGTCTATGATAATGGAAGAGCCAGGATTCTTAATTCTTTATGTATTTTAATCGTTAAAAGATTTTACATTACTTTTTGTTTTCATGATTTAACTCGGCAATATAAAATGTCACCATAATAGCTAAAAATTGGAACAATATTGAATAATGTAACTTTAGTCGTCGTTATTGAAAACGTTGCATTCTTTTTGTTCTTATCCTTGAATAAGAAGCGGGATGAGGCAATAAGAGTTGATAATTCAATTAACTGTTACTGTTCCATGTGCCCACCCAATTTCTAGTTAACTGGGACTGCTTGATTAATGACCTGTTTTCTGAATGTGGCACTGCATATATGTTTCTTTGTAGGTTATGATGATTACCTGTCATTTCTATGTGGTGTCAACGGTTCGACTCCTTTGGTGTTGAACTACACTGGTCACAACTGTTGGCTCAACAACACCACTGTGTATGGTCCTGATCTGAACTTGCCCTCAATCACTATATCAAAGCTAAACCAATCCAGAGTGGTGCAGAGGACAGTCCAAAACATTGCTGGGAATGAAACATACAGTGTTTGTTGGAGTGCACCATATGGTGTTTCAGTGAGTGCCTATCCAACTCACTTCACTGTTGCCAATGGTGAGAGGCAAGTCTTGTCTGTGGTGTTGAATGCAACAGTTAACAGTTCTGTTGCCAGCTTTGGGAGGATTGAGCTGTTTGGTGATCAGGGTCATGTTGTCAGCATTCCTCTTTCAGTCATTGTTAAAATCTCGAGCAACAATACAGTAAGCTAACATGGATAGCATTTCGTTCTTGTTTGAGTAAATTTATTTTGATTTTTCTGGTCTTTCCTTCTTCTTTATCTTTCTTTCTTGTATTTATTTTCTTGTGTACCAAAGATGGTTAACTATTTTTTCATTCATTATCATGTAAATTTTGTGGAAGGTGGTGATTCTACTTGTAAAGTAATAGATGTGATCAAGTCTTTCATTCAGAGTTGCTTCCTTCTTTTCTCTTGCTCAGTGATTACTGAATACTTGTTGATAGAGTACCTGTTGCATTGTTTCGTGACCATGAAAGCGCAAAATATTATTATTATTATTATTATTATATCGCTTCACTATTGGAATTGGAAAATATTCATCAGCTAGTATAAAATCATAAATAAGCAAGCCACGAAGTGTGGTTCACTTGGCAAGCTGTGAACTCTGTGTGAACTCTATATAGGCCAAGTGTTTTTTTTTTTTTAAATCCTTTTTATTCTCTCCTATTTGATGAGAAGTGGCATTTATTACTTTTTTTTTGGCTTAAATAATGTCTCTGGTATTTAAAAAATAAGTGAATTTTTGTTTTTATTCTTTGAAAAAGTTCGTTTTTGTCTAAAAATTGCTAAAACTATCTGATTTGAGTCCTGAGTATGTATGATTGTTGGTTGTTAGGTTGGATTGAATGACTTGAATTTCCATTAGCTAGTTAAACCCCGTTTTTTTAGTCTGTTAATGGGGAGGGAGGATAGCGGTCTAGAGTTGAACTCATGACTTTAGCCATATCTTAGTTACATCTTTGTAGAGACTAACATTTCCACTTGGCAATTGTCTAACATGTGCTAGTTCAACATTTAACATTAACAATTTAACATGAGTTAAAATCAAATAATTTTATAGATTTTTGAACCGCAACCAAATAATATTTTTTTCAAGTGTTAAAATTAAAATTCGCTTATTTTCTAGGGATAAAAATAATTTTCAAGTGTCAAAAAGAAAAAGTTTCAAGTGCCAAAATCAAAGTACGTGTCTTCAAAAAATATTCCCATTACTTAAGGATGATATATTCGAACGTGAGTCAATTTTTCTTGCTACATGTTCATTTGGCCGTGGTAGTTACATCAAGAACAAGATGGTCTGAAGATGAAATCACAGTGGATCTAAATTATATCGAAGCTATATGATAGCAGTTAATACTGTGTACAGGTTTTTAGAATAACAGTGCATTTGAAAAATTATTGCCTCGCAACATGTCTTTGGAGTGATGTTAAACGTGTTGGGTATATAAAGATGCTAAAGCGCATAGGGTTTTAACGTCAAAAAGAAGCAAATGAACAAAGATTGTGAGGCCTGAGGTTAGTGAAAGACAACGTGTGTGGGCTGAGGCGGAAGACAAGTGCGGTGGACTCAGTTCAGAAAAAAAATCCAGAAAGGAAAACTGGTATACTAGATAGGAAGCCATCCCCACCCAAAAAAAGATGGGAACCCATATATGATGTCGTGGATTAACTAATAAAGTACTAATTAAGGAGCAAATGCCGAGTTTTCTTACAGGTTAGTGATAAGGGATTTGAATAATTTGCATTAGGTTACAGGTTTAAATCCCGTTGCCTCCAATGTACCAAAAAAAGAGCAAATGTCAAAATAGACCATGGAGCCCTGTGTGTGCATATTATTTTGATTGTTTTACAATAAAATCATAGGGTTCATTAAGAAAGGAATTATGATAATATATTGTTTGGATAAATTTATCAAGAAACTATGATTTGGCATAGACCGAAGGGTTTTATAGATAAAAACCAGCCTTGGTGGGTTTAAATTGAAACATGCGATTTGAAATGGTAAAAGATTTATATTTGAGCTAAGATGTAAAAGGAAAACCAAAGATTATATATAAAGGGAGGAGTTTTAAATATGAACTACAAATTAATGATAGTGATACGTAGCCTTGGTACACCTTGTAGAGCTTAACTAGCAAAGTGGATGCTAGCCTAGCATGTAGACCAATACTCAGTGGTTACACTAGATAAGTGACTAGGACCACTTATGAGGTCGGGTTATGGTTATATTGAGGCCAGGTGGTTTACTTAGTGGCTGATTCGTTCAGGTGGTTGAAGGTTGCTAAGCAAAAATTATGTATTGATATTGCATAATGGTTTGTTTACAAATATGTTTTACAAATGGATATACATGCATGAAAAAAAAAGTTTTGGATAAAAAAATGTTTAACAATTTTCCTTCAAAATTTGTTTCCTTGAAAAGTATGTTTTGTGCATAATCTATTCTTACATATGTTAGAGTGACTATGTCATATACTTGTTATGGCATGAGATCTACATTTTCTTCCTTAAGCTAAGGTAAAGTTTTTGTCTTAGGTCCATGTGTCCCTATATGAGTCTAGTGCCCTTAGGATATCACGGGGTTGCCTGGATCATTGAGAGACCCTTTGAGTGAGAAACTATGTTCCTCTTGCAGGAGGCCGCTGCGGCAAGCTTAGAGTTGCCATGGCAAGACTCCCATAGAGGTGAGCCCCCTTGTCATTGAATGAGGGTGCTGCCCAGGGATGCATTGTTGAACTCGCCACGACGAGCCCTATGGTCACGGAAAACCTAGATACCCTAAACATGTCAACAATGTAGTTCCACTAAAACGCCTTGTACATTATATAAACCCATCCCCAAGTCAGAAACAACCCCAGCTGGCGCCAAACACTTTCCTTCTCCTTACTCTCAAGTTTTCCCTCATTCTTTCTCTCCCAAGCTTTTGGTAAGTGATTTTTATGGAATTTACCATATTTCCTTTATGTTTCTTCAGGTCTATGAGTTAGGACACCATTAGGCATGGTTTTCCCAAGTTACTCTTCTTCCCTATCATCTCAAATTCTATTCTTAGCTAATTTAACAGTTGCATGGTTTTTGTTTACTCTATGGCAGTTAGGTACCATTCTTGCTCCTAAAGTCAAGTTGACATTGGAAGCGCACTCCTGCATCACAGGTGAGTAAGTTTAAGCTCATAGCCATATTTTTTGTCATTATAAATAATTTTATAGTATTGTACACACTTTTTATGAAAATTTAGACTGATTTATCGTGTACATGCTTTTTACGAATTATGCTAATTTTGGAAAATTATTACTTTTACAGTTAACATAAAAACTTTATTTTAAAAGCTCATGAGGCCATATTTGATACCCTGCATGTTATAGAATTGCTCTTTTCGATTTATGAAATTATGAAAACAGTTTAGTATTTACAACAAAATTGTTGGCTATCATGTATGTTAGTTTTTTTTTTTTTTTTTAGTAATTAGTAAGAAATAGAATAATGCTTAATGATTATCAAGATTGTTAATCTTGATATCAAGTTACAAATATGGAACCTAGTTAGGTGTCCACTTTATGGGACCTTATTTGGTGCCCTTTTCAGGACAGTTACAACTCATTTTATTTTAATTCAGTTTCCTATTTCTCTATTAATTTCTATTTATAGATTAAATGATTTTTCAGGATAGCTATGTTTATAAATATTAAAATTTTCTATGCCAATTGCATGTATATTATATGTATTTTGTTATTATCTAATGTGGGTTGTAAGTGGAGACTACTCACTAAGTTTTGATGAACTCACCCCTCATTTTCCACCCTTTACAAATACAACTTAGTTAGTTACATCTTAGGATCCACCTCAGGAGTATTTCATTCCATTGGTGAGTTTCGCTTCCGAGTGAAGCTTCTTAGTTTAGACTTATGTTAGTTATAGTAGTGATTAAGGATTCATTTAGGCAGGATTTCTGGACCATGTATTATTTTATATTATCCTATTTTACTTTATAGATATTTCATTATTTATGTTTGGCTATGACCCAGAATTTATTTAGTTTTGATGTTCAAATATGTATGGAACAACCCACCCTTTATTGAATTATTTATTTGGAACTTATTTATGGCAATTATTGTTATGTTTAAACTAGGTTTTTGGAGCAAAATTATATTTATTACACATGTTAGCATATACATTATCCGAGGCTTTCATCTGGACCCAATCCTTCATGTGCCTCTCACGTTTTCAAAGGTTGTGACAATATGATATAAGATGGAATATATGAATAAGTACAAAAGTAGTTGAATTTGAATTGTCTCATGCCAACCACAAACATATTTGCTCCTCATTGACTTTTGAAAACTCACTCTGTGGCTCTACTTCTCTTTTCAGATACATGTGTTCAGGTAAGTCCTATTCCTTCTATCTCATAGGAGTCTAGTGGTTTCTTCTTTGGTGAGCTACTTGTCGATGGTTTTGTTTGAATTGTATTATAAGCTGGTTGAGGCTAATTCCTATAGGTTGTGTTTGATAACTATCCCGAGAGAAAAGATGGAGACGATATTAGAGACAGAGATGGAACGATATTTGGTAGTGGTGCACAAGACATTGGGATTAATTAAAAGATAAAGAGGATTAAGTTATAATTTGATAGAAATTGAAAAGTTAGAAGGACAAAGATGGAATATGAAAGATTTAAAGGGATATTTTTTGAAAAAATATTTTAAATTTGTGTCATAAGGACATGTCTCCATTGGTCTTTTTTTTTGAGGTAGAGAATTGTTAAAAATTGTCTTAGGACGAAGACAATTTTATGGTTTTTTGTCTCTATCCCCTTTTCCAAATACATTTGTGTCCTCAATATCTCTTGTATTTTCTATCCTGGATAGTTAGCAAACACTACCATAGTAATGCACCATGTAACACAAGCAGTGTCCAGGACTATTTTATTGATTGTAATAATTTTATTGGGTGTTGTGTTCGTACATAATTAGAGGGTTATATTTATTAGGAATAAATAATTATCTTAGATTTATTTAGATTGATATATGTTAGTATTAGTTTGATTTTGTGATTATGTTTTGATTTGATACCAATTTATTGTCTTTATTACTTTTGGCCTATAAATAGGATGCTTCTTTGTACTTTATACATATCACAACAGTGAAATATAAATATTATTTATCCATTTTTATGTGTGTTCCTATTGTTTCATTCTGTCTTTTTCTTCCTTCATCACGCTTCTAGAATTGTCTCTATTTTCATCCTTTGGTCTGCTTTAGTTTTTGTTGCATTTCTGGATTTTGTTTCTGATTGCCATGAATGATGCTTCTTGAGAATTGTTGTTGTTTTGATGATTTGAAAGATTTGAGTGACCTTTCAGATTTGGCTCAAGATTTGTTGTGTTCAAGATCTATTGGATCTATCTTCATTCCCTAGTTCTCCCGAGCATATTCGTTTCTTGGTTCTGTTAAGGCTTGTCTCCATTTTCTTCGTTCCACTTAGGCTTGTCTTATTTTCCTATTCCTAGACCCCTTGCAGCTCTTGCCTCTCCTACCAATCTCCATTCAATTGTAACAAGTTTAAAGCTCAACGAGCTTTAGCTTGAGGGGAGTGTTAAGAATAAATAATTATCTTAGATTTACATAGATTGATTCATGTTGATATTAGTTTGATTTTGTTATTATATTTTGATTTGGTACCAATTTATCGTCTTTATTACTTTAGACCTTAAATAGGCACTACTTCTTTGTACTTAATATATATCACAACACTAAAATATAAAGATTATTCATCCTTTTTTTGTGTGTATATATTTTTCATTATATCTTCTAACCATGTTGATTATGTATTTATATGAATGTGTATGGTTGAAGTATAAGTAGTTTGACTAAAACATGCTAAATAATTGGATGCTGTTTAGATATATAAATTGAAATTGTTGAGGGTTTTATAAAGGTTTTTCACAAGAATTGATGAGGGAATGTCCTAGTTTTAGGGACATGCTAGCGATTTTGATGTAACTATTTTGGTCAAGCTTTCTTGGGAATAGTGGCTTTCTAATTAGGTGACTACTACCTGTTGCTAGTCAATACCTCTGCTGGTTGCCTTGGTGGAAGCCTATGGCATGACACGTCATTAAGATTCAGTTGTGTTTAACCATATTCATGAAATATAGTTAAATGAAATTAATTATGTGGCTAAATACAAAACAATATCCACTTTCTCTTAGTTTCCATCTCCACTTCCACCCTCACTTGCCCCACCTCCGTTGCACCCCTCCAACAACGATACCCACCACCATGCCATCTCCTCCCTCCTCCACACCACCATCACCACCCCTTGCTCCCCCATTCTTCTAAGGTTATAGCGATTGGGAGAAGACCAATGGCGGCGCGAGTGGCAATCGACGATGTAGTGGATTTGAGTACAAGCAAAGGGAAATCATGGATCTAGTTCGATAGGTGGTTGCGGTTCCATGGCGGTGGTGGTCGTTCACATGCAAGGTAATGGCACTGGAGATGTTGGTGTGGGATTGTGATGATGTTTGTGGCTAGGGCAACATTGAGTGCAGCAAAGTTGACAGGACTCTAGTGGTGGTCGCGGTGAGGTCATTGGCCCTCAAAAGACAAGGAGAACCCCTCTCCTATGATGGGACCTATACCATTAAGCCTTCTCGCCTCAAAAATGCACTTCCTCCTGAGGATCCTGACAAAAAGGTAACTCTTTTTTTTTTTGGTGTTTTTGGGGTTTTTAGCTTCAATCGGTGAATTTTTTCAATCCTAATTGTGTTGCCTTGTTACTTTGCTTAATTTTTCTGGGTTTCATTTTCTGAGAAGATAAAGTTCAAGTCTTGGAATTTACCTTTTTTTTCAACAAAGGTCTCATTTTTTTGGTTTCAGAATGAGAACTAAAGGCTCAAAGATGTTGAAATCTATGTCCCAATAGTATATGAGACTATTGTTGAAAGAGGCTTGTTTGTCTACCCCAACGCGAACCTTCTCATATCTGTTTTGCCTTCTCCATCGTGGACTTTCTTCACTTCAAATTACAATTTCTATTTTTTTATACTGGATGTTCTCTCTCAAAATATTGGTTAACTAAAAAAAATTATAAAAAGAGCTTTATGGTGTTGCAAACTCATACTTCCCTGATATGGCGAGGATGATGATGGTGGTGGTGGGGGAAAGTGAGGGCGGACATGGAGAGGAGACCAAGAAGGCTGGAGAGTGTTTTGCATTTAGCCACGTAATTGATTTTATTTAACTACGTTTATGAAATGTGGTTAAACACTAAGGGAGAATCCACCTTCTAATCATACATTATATGTATCATAAAATTCATGTATATTTGGATACTCACACACCCGCCCCTTAATTTGGAATTTCTGCACAATCTCCATTTACTCCATGGATTTGAAAGGTGTCGTTTTCAGTGGGGGTTTGGTTTGAATAGGATGTGTCACCATAACCCATCTACCCTCTTCTTTGTTTTGGTGCCACTTAATTAATCAAAGTAATAATCAGTGGTCAAGCTTGGTGAGCATTTTCAATTAAACCGGTTCCCTTTCAAACCTTCCAGCTTACTTTTTGCGTTTGCTGACATGAAAAATCGCAATATATATATATATCAAAATGCGTTATATTTTTTCTTGTCAATTATCTGCACAAAATCCTTTGTAAAGTGATAATTTCAAAACTTAGATTAATTATCTGAAAAATTTGTTTATAATTGTAATCTACCTTCACTTTATGTAAAAGAGATTGATGCTACAGATAAAAATATATCATTCATAATTTGTTAAAATATTTTTATCTAAAAACATGAAACTACCATAACTCTTGTTAATTATAATAAATTAAATTTTAAAAAATTTAAGTCACAACGGTGCATAAAAGTCAATACTCAACTCAAACATATTGAGATTCTCATAGTCTTTATTCTTTCTTTCTTTAAACTTTTCGATTTACATTGGTTGTAATGTGATTTGAATATATTACCTTATGCATTCTACTCTAATCCTTACCATGACCAATCTAATAGTTTCTCATAGTTTTTGCTCTCTGTTTCATATATACGACTTTATTTGAGTTTTTATTTTAGTCTTTGCTTGGGATGAAATTTTTTACTTTATTACACAATAGAAAAGACAAAATAATGAAGCCGATCAAAAAGAAACAAGAAGAGTGAATATATAGAGATTTAATTGGAATGCTATTACAGTGTAAAATTTTTTTACACATTTATTTAGTCATATAATGACACATAAGTAAATATGGTTACCATTAACCCCCACTATTTGATAAGTCATATAAAAAGAGAAATTTAATTAGATAATAATATAAATTTTTTTTGCACAATTAGTGTATCAAAATTAAACTCTATTTATGAAGGAGAAATGTATGCGATATTCCAGTTAAAATTTGTTTGATATCGAAGACCTAATTTCTTGGTTGCTCCTCAGGATATTATAGCTATTAGCTAATAAGGTAGTTATAAATAAATAAAGGCTGCTCGATAGGACAAGCCATATTATAACAATATTCGTATAGGGAAGTTTAACTACTATTTAAGACAAATATCTAAATGAATTTTAAATGACTGTTAATTATCCATAATCCATAAACTATATATGGTCAATTTGCAACATGGTTTGTTGCTTGGTACCAGATTCAAGCAAGTGCAGACATACCTAAGCATGAAATTAGATTTAGTCACCTATTGTTTAAGGCACGAAGCACTCTGGTCATCGCTAGGCTACCAATGTTCCTACGATACTTATTAATTTCCAATTTCTGAATTTAACTTATTTGCTAATTTTATTAATTGTGTATGCATATAGTATTATCTTAAACTTAGTTAGTAGAAAGACTAAATTCAGATAAGAATCAAGAAAAATCAAGATTATAGAGATTAAGCTATGACTAGTCAAAAGAAGGGTGATTAGTTGAACTTTATTATACTTATATCTCTATGTTTTTGTACTATTTAATTACAATGGAACACATTCTTTTTCATACATTTATTATTTATGCTTTTAATTTTGCTACACTATGAAAAATTATTAAATTCATTTTTAAAATAATGTATTTTTATCTTTTTTTTTTCTTAAATGAAATGATAAAAACTAAACATAATTTTCATACATTGCAAGCAATCCTTGTTAATAATAGGGAAAATTGCATTTTATACCCCTATAAGTAATAGGTCATGTGCACTTTAAATCTAAAATTTAAAAAAGTGCAATTCAACCCCCTAAACTGTATTGAATGTGCAAATTAAGCATTTGATTAATGCGTTTTTGAATTGGATTATTTGTTCTTTCACTTTAATAAGATAACTAGCTCAACTCATTTTTAATTAGAATTTAAATAAAAATAATGACATTTTTTAAAATAAAAATTGGATTATATATGTTACAGTCAAGAGAATTTGGAAGGCTTAATTCATAATGATCGGCCTAAAATGGAACAACCTAGTGCCATGGGCTACAAGCATAAGGACATTAATAAGCTTGGGCTGGGGAAGTCACCAAATCCAACCTGAAGTCCAAACTTGGATTCAGATTGAACAACATGGAACACCCGTGCAAGAATTCGTGATGTCCATAATGTGGACATGGGTAGCACCTAATCAACCCCCGTCTTACCGCCTGTAACACTCAAAAAATTATTTAAATATTAATTTGAGTTTTATTAGTCATAATTTCAAAAATCTGAAGTTTTAGCAACGATGAGGATGGCTCAACGAACGTGTTAAAAAAAAAATTCGGGCTAGGATGAATAGTGACCTTGTGGGCCCTACGAGCCTATCGGACAGTCAAAACCCAAGTCCGGACTAGAAATGTTAGGAATGAGAAAAAGAGGGTTAAGATTAGGAATAGTTAGAAATTAGGATTTTATATGTAGGATTAATTTTCGGGCAATATCTAATTACTCGGTATCGATATTTTACCTGTTCGGTAAAATTTCGTATGCGATTTCTAACACGAAAGATGATTTAATCACTATAAATGGATAATATATATCCATTCAAGACAAGTGGAAGGCTAAGATTTAATCTTGAATTATAAGATTAAATCCTAGCCATCCATTCTATTTCTCTTTTAAAGAGATATGCATTTATATAACATAAATTCTAAAGCTAAGTTAGGATAAATACAAAGCAACTAACCTCACCTCATCATCATAAAAAATTAGGCCAGCAAGAAGGAAGAAGAAGCAGCCATTATCTTCATTCTCAAGAGCTTCATCTTGAAATCTAATCCCAAAAACACTAGCCTTGAGTTGTTAAAGCTTCAAAGTTCCTTCACTAAACTTGTTCTACACCTCAATCTCTACAAATCTAACTGATTAAAATCTCAATACCTCACCAATTCTTGCCGTGCTATCATACACCTCACTAATTTAGGAAGGATTTGGGATTGATTTGGGAGCTTTGAAGTGGAAGAAATCAATCTTATAGCACCTTGGAGCCAAGGATCCGTTAAGTTACTAAAAGTAGGGTTTTTGAATCTCTTCTTCTTCAAATCATTTTTCTATTTTTAATTGAGCTTGCTATAGATATTTAAGAAAGGTCTACTAATTAATAAGTAACAACTCTCGAGTGTGATGTCATGACTTAAGAATGAGGTTGTGCTTGGAAGGATGTTACATTATGGTATCAGCCTGCACCTCTCCTAGTATGGTGTGGTTTGGGACGAACCAAGCAAAAGCTGGTGGGCATGTAATGCCCAGTGATGAGGGCAGGAGTGATCGCGTGCAAGAAGACACGGACAAGGAGCGGCTCCTGGCAAGACCTCTAAGTGGAGGGGTACATGAATGAATCAATTACACACCAGAATAAGAGGATTCTGAAGCTGTATAGATATAGGACTATAGTTGAGGATAACTTATATGAATTGATTGATACTATGTATACTAACAAGATGCATCTTCTTCGGTAACCCATCACAAAAGAATTCCACGGTTAAGCATGCTTGACTTGGAGCAATTTTGGGATGAGTGACTCTTGGGAAGTTTTCCCAAGAAGCATGTGAGTAAAGACAAAACACGTTGAAAAGACTCGTGTTGGTTTGTAGGGATAGTCATCAATCCATAAAGGGCATGGGATATTACACCGCCTCCAAAATAGGGGGAAGAGTGGTAATAGGAGGAAACTACGCATATATAAAGGGAATTATCTTAAGGAAAAAGGTACGTTATCTGAATCAATACACCTAAATAAGAGGTACATTATCTCAAGGAAAAAGGTACGTTATCTCAAGGAAAAAGATACGTTATCTGAATCAATACACCAGAATAAGAGGATCTTGAGGCTGTATAGGTATAGGACTATACATTGAGGATAACTTATATGAATTGATTGATACTATCTATACTAACAAGATACATCTCCTTTTCGGTAGTCCATCACAAAAAAACTCCATGGTTAAGCATACTTGACTTGGAGCAATTTTGGGATAGGTGACTTTGGGAAGTTTTCCTAAGAAGCATGTGAGCAAAGACAAAACACGTTGAAAAGACCCGTGTTGATTTGTGGGGACAATCATCAATCCATAAAGGGCATGGGATATTACACCGCCTCCAAAATAGGGGAAAAGTGGTAATAGGAGGAAACTACGCATATATAAAGGGAATTATCTTAAGGAAAAAGGTACGTTATCTGAATCAATACACCTAAATAAGAGGTACTTTATCTCAAGGAAAAAGGTACGTTATCTCAAGGAAAAAGGTACGTTCTGAATCAATACACAGGAATAAGAGAGATCCTGAGGCTATATAGGTATAGGACTATACACTGAGGATAACTTATATGAATTGATTGATACTATCTATACTAACAAGATACATCTCCTTTTTGGTAGTCCATCACAAAAACTCCACGGTTAAGCGTACTTGACTTGGAGCAATTTTGGGATAGGTGACTTCTGGGAAGTTTTCCTAAGAAGCATGTGAGTAAGGACAAAACACGCTGAAAGACCCGTGTTGATTTGTGGGACAGTCATCAATCCATAAAGGGCATGGGATATTACACCGCCTCCAAAATAGGGGGAAGAGTGGTAATAGGAGGAAACTACGCATATATAAAGGGAATTATCTCAAGGAAAAAGGTACGTTCTGAATCAATACACCTAAACCTCTTGCACATTTGCTCATTTAGGCATCAAAATCCTTGCAGGTACCCTACCAATTTCAATATCTGAAGATCTCCAAAGCTATTTCATCAAGTGTTTGTGATGCTCGGAATTCACAATGTACTCACATTTCACTACATTGGCACTATTGCTAGGAACCACAATTGCTTTCTAGCCTTTCCTTTTCCATTTCTCAAGGTAGCTTATGGTGGGGATAAAACAAATTGCCAGACTTGTTCCTATTGGAGCCAATGGAAACTATCCACCGCTTGTGAACTAGAGAATGACCTTTGAATTAGTCTTCCAGACGGATGGCTAGGGCTAGGCCCCATGAAGGCTCTAGAAATAGTGCAACACCAACCATAATTAACCCAAGACCCATAGTGCTGCATGTATACCACTATAGAAAAGCGCCCTAATCAACATCCAGGCTAGAAGTCCCTAAGGATCAACTCAGCCTTACCAAGAGCTCATGTATTTGGTGAAGGATCAGGCTATCCATGTTTAGAATCTAATAGGGAGCTTAAAAGGTAAACCTACGATGAAGGTAGATGAAAAATTAAAGAGAAGCTAGAGCTAGGCATGTTAGTGCAAAGATCCAAGCATGAAGAACAACGAAGATGAGAGCTCAAAAGACGGACTTTGGGGTTCTAGGACCACCTCAAGCATTCGAAGAGGCATCATAGTGCTAATTGAAGCCAACCATGAAGGAAACACACCGAATAGAAAGTAGTGAGTCCTCGAGAATGAGGCAAGGACGGAGCATGAGCCCTGAACAAGGGAAGTTGGTCGCCTCCGTATTCCACCAAAGTAGGCTCGAGTCCAGACCGACTCAGACAAGCATGTGAGAAACCGCCAAGTTGGAATACAAGTGTCCCTCATACAATGTGGAAGAAGAGTTGGAAACACACTTTATGGACCACAAAATGAGCTATTCCTTGTTCCACATGAAAAACCCTGTGCAAGAACCAACGAAGTACATAACTTGAGCATGCATTGGGTAGCACCCAATTGAACCCCCACCTAGCCACATCTGAAATAGGGGAAGAATGGTAACGGATGAAACCATGCGTATACAAGGGGAATTATCTTAAGGAAAAATGTTCATATCTGACCCCAATACACTTAAACCTGTTGAACATTTTCTTATTTAGGCTTCAAAGTCGTTATAGGTACCCCACCAATTTCAATTCCTGAGGATTGCCAAGGCTAGTGTCAGGTGTTCCTGATCCATCAATAATTCATAATTTACTCACCGTTTCACTCAGATTCCAAATAATATGACCCCATTACATAATAAATAAATAAATAAATAAATTCTAAATGTATTTTAGGAATACAATATTAAGATAAAAAAAATTTGTAGGACAATTTCTTTTGGAGCTTAATTTCAATACGCTAATAATGTAGATTTTTTATACATTGTCATCCAATCAAATCATCTAATTTATATGACTTTTCAAGTAATGGATGTAAAACTTAATCACTTTTCCTGATATAATAATACATAATTAGATGATAGTGTAAAAAAAATTTATATTATCCATGTATAGAAATTAAACTCTTTTCTTTATGTATTAGTTAATATAGATAATCGAATTTGATTAAAATATATATATAGATAATCGGACACTCGTTAAACGAACTATAACCATACAATTAGGTTTTGAATGATATTGTTTTGGATGAAAGCAAGTTAATATATATATATATATATATATATTTTGTATGCACCAAAATTTCACAGACAGAGATAACCTATGATTTTATACATTTATTCACACTCGATCTTCACCACTAAATTATTATTGCATTAGGGACAAATGATTATTATAATTAAATATTCTTCGTTTGTATAAATTATTTTTACTTTGTTTACCCATAATTTAGATCCTTGTTTTTTTATTCGATGCGTGAACAAAATTTATACTCTATTCATAACAAAAGATTTCGTAATACATACATGATGCAACTTATTTGTCTGCATTGAATAATGAAATTTTCTTGTATGTCTAAAGAGAGAGAAAACTCCTCTTGAGTTAGTTTACTCCCTTTGACCTAAGGACTAAAATTCTATATTAAATAGCAGAAAATTCTACCAAGTAAATTGTGGAATAAGCACCCTACACGGAATAGAAAATTGTGGAAAGTCATCATGTCAGGAGTTGCAGGCATGGAAGCACAACCCGTGCGCATCCCCGATCTGGATTACCGGGAAGAGGCCATAGAGTTAAAGAGTAGTGTTGTTTAAATATTTAAAAAATAAGTATTTATTGAAATAATTTCTTAATAATTGTTCAATGTGATGTGATGTGATGAATAAATTATGTAAAATTTATCATCATATTTAATAATTGTTAAGTGAATATCTTAATAGACACAGTTTGAATAACATTTTTATGGCATTTAAAAAAGAGTCAAAAACCATGAGAGCAACAACGAGTAACATGATGGATGGCTTTGGGGATAATAGTTGTAGTCGGTAGGGGATCCACATGTAAACGCGTTAGTGTTGTGGTGGCCATGACATGAGTCATGACTCATGTCTCACATCTCTCATTCCTCAACACTGCATGAGATGTTCTTTTGTAGTCCGTGGAGGAATAAATTTCTTCCTCTATGTAAGCATTAGAGCCTTTCATTTCAATAAAAAGGACGAAGAGAAAGATGGTATGGAGGAATAAGTGGTGGATAATCATGGTCGAGGAAGAATTTTTCTTCGCCTAGAGTATACAATAATTTTTCCCCGTACCAACCACCGACTCCTCCCAATCAGGGAAGTAAACGGCCAAGATTCACCCTCGGGATCCAATCTCAACCATCCTTGCAAACATTGGGACATGGCGGAATTTGATAGTAAACACCAAACAATCTAAAGCAAGAAAATTAATAAAATATAAAATTGAGAAATTAATTATTTTTAGATTAACAGTTTTTATTGTATGTGTATTATGTGATCATTTTACTAAATAATTTAAAAATAATTAATTTCTCACTTTTATACTTTATTAACTCCCTAACTTTAGAGTGAAACCCCTTTATATAACATAATATATGATATATTAGTATTTGATCAATAAAATTCGAATTTAATTTTGATATATAATTATTATTTCATTGTTATTATTTATAAATTAATTATGTATTATTATACAAATAAATATTATTTATTTTATATTTATTATTTAAATAACCACACAAATAAAAGAAATTAAATAAAATCAGCATATCAAAATTAAATTAATAAAAAAATTAACATAATTTTTGAAGAATTAGTACTTTTTAGGATTAGTTAATACATTTGATAATTAAGAATTCAATAATTAACATAGTTGACATTTTTAATTTTAAGAAAATATATTAATTTTTTTTTCTTGTTTGGAGACTTATGTGTGGAATTTGGAATTTTGGAAGGATGATGAATCTAACCCAGATGTTGCAGCATAGGGGCTTTTTGGGGTCTTTGAGTGAAGTCCAACTACCCCGACCCCTCGCGCCTATAAATTCACACCCAAGTCCCAACGTTCGACTCGCACCGCTTGAGCAGACACAACCACAGCAAAGCGGGTTCCTTCTGTGTTCTGTTCAAGCAACCACTTCTCTCTCTCTCACACGCCAATCTCTTGCTAGTGCCTCTTTCTCTTTGGTAAGGTACTAACTTCTCTCTCTCTCTCTCTCTCTATCTCTCTCCTCCCTCCCTCTGTCTACTTTTGGTTATGTTTTTCTGTGTTCTTCCTCCTGTTTCAACAAAACTTTGAAACACTGGTGGATCTGAAGGGCTCAGGGTTGGGTTCTGCTTTTTTTCTTCAACTGGGTCGGTCTGGGTTTCACGAATTTGTTCCAACCAAATGTGTTGTGCGGAGATCTTGTTGTTTGTCTGCATTGCAATCCAGATTTGACCCGCTAGCGTCTCCAGTTGTTGTGGGATCTGTTGTGAGCTCTTAGATCTGGCGGAATTGATGTGCTGATAGTGTTTTTTCTTGGGTCTAGCATGTGACCATTTTTGTGTCAGTTTTAGATTTGGATTTCTTTTCTCTTGATTTTGCCTCTTGTTTTGATGTTTCAAGATTATTCTCCCGTCTTTGCCTGCTAGATTTGGCAAATGACTGTATATGACTTCGAAATGGGGTGGGATTCACGAATATATATATATATATATATATATATATATATATTGTCTTAGCTGATTTAGGAGGGCTTGATTTGAAATGGAATTTAAATTAGAAACTGTTTTGCCTAAATTTTAGGCTACCTTTGTGAATTTAAAAGCACTATTATAACACCTAAAATTGGGAGGCTGACCCATCACTATTAGATGTGATAGTCCTAACTTTCTCTGATTATCTATCATTCAATGGTGATGGAGTTCTTCCCAATTGGATACCCACCTTTAAGTGTTAGAATAACAATACTTTTGTAAATTTCTGCTCTTGGTTGCTAATTTGTTTTCTTTGTTTATTCTGTATTTTCAGGTATTAAAAATGGCCACTGAGACATTCCTATTCACATCCGAATCAGTGAACGAGGGGCACCCAGACAAGCTCTGTGACCAGATCTCCGATGCCGTCCTCGACGCCTGCCTGGAGCAGGACCCGGACAGCAAGGTCGCTTGCGAGACCTGCACAAAGACCAACATGGTCATGGTCTTCGGCGAGATCACCACAAAAGCCAACGTGAACTACGAGAAGATTGTCCGCGACACCTGCAGGAGCATCGGGTTCGTCTCCGACGATGTCGGCCTCGACGCCGACAACTGCAAAGTCCTCGTGAACATAGAGCAGCAGAGCCCGACATCGCTCAGGGCGTGCACGGCCACCTCACAAAGAGGCCCGAAGAGATCGGTGCCGGTGACCAAGGCCACATGTTTGGGTATGCAACCGATGAGACCCCTGAGCTGATGCCATTGAGCCATGTCCTCGCAACCAAGCTTGGTGCCCGCCTCACCGAGGTGAGGAAAACGGCACCTGCCCTTGGTTGAGGCCTGATGGCAAGACCCAAGTCACTGTTGAGTACTACAATGACAAGGGTGCCATGGTCCCAATCCGTGTCCACACTGTGCTAATTTCGACTCAGCATGATGAGACTGTCACCAACGATGAGATTGCTGCTGATCTCAAGGAGCATGTCATCAAGCCCGTGATCCCTGAGAAGTACCTTGATGAGAAGACCATCTTCCACCTCAACCCTTCCGGCCGTTTCGTCATCGGCGGCCCACACGGCGACGCCGGCCTCACCGGCCGCAAGATCATCATCGACACTTATGGCGGATGGGGTGCCCACGGTGGTGGTGCTTTCTCTGGGAAGGACCCGACTAAGGTTGACAGGAGTGGTGCTTACATTGTGAGGCAGGCTGCGAAGAGCATTGTTGCAAGTGGACTTGCTAGGAGGTGCATTGTGCAAGTGTCTTATGCTATTGGTGTCCCTAAGCCATTGTCTGTGTTTGTTGACACTTATGGTACTGGGAAGATCCCTGACAGGGAGATCCTCCAGATTGTGGAGGAGAACTTCGATTTCAGGCCTGGAATGATCTCCATCAACCTTGATCTCAAGAGGGGTGGCAGTGGAAGGTTCTTGAAGACTGCTGCTTATGGACATTTTGGAAGGGATGACCCTGACTTCACATGGGAGGCTGTGAAGCCACTCAAGTGGGAGAAGAAGGTTCCTGCTGCCTAATGTGCTTGCACACTGGCTATCTCTGGTCATTGAATATTTCTCTGATCATTGAATTTTTCTATCCCGTGTCTTACCCCCCCCCCCTCTTTTTATCTTCCGTTTATGATTTTTTTTTCCCAATCCTGTATTTTTTTTTCTTATTATTTTTCGTGTAGTTGTATGTGTTCCTCCGGAGCATATATTTTTTGATCCAACGAAAAAAATGGTTCTCTGAGGATTTATGCCAAAATATATGTAATAATCTGAAATTTGCAAGGGAGTATACAATTTTATATATGAATTGTAGTGTG
This sequence comes from Dalbergia oliveri, assembly GCA_030441495.1. NCBI lineage: Eukaryota > Viridiplantae > Streptophyta > Magnoliopsida > Fabales > Fabaceae > Dalbergia > Dalbergia oliveri. The sequence continues at coordinate 10,980,315 of JAMLFY010000009.1, forward strand.
CTTTCAGTGGATATGTTTTCTTGATGAGCTTGACTTTCAATGAATTATCATGTGTTTCACAGCTATCAACAACAATGTAGTTCTATTAATGAAGTCAAGTGCATTCTACAGCAGACATTAACTAGGCAAAATTCGTCGGTGGAGTCACCGACACTCAACAATCAGTGGCATCCGATCCGAGAAGATATATATAATACAAGTGATAAGACTTGTTTGCTCAATTTCGGTCGATTTCAAGATTTGAAATTTTAACATTTACCTCTCTCAAATGAAATTAAAACTCTCTTCATTTGCGATAAATCACTTTCGAATATCCGACAGGATATTATTATGCAGGGGCAAATCCCGATGTTTCGATTGGGTTGCCATTATGATTGTGAAGTGTCAACTGAGAGACGCAGTTGTGTAGGGTCCTGGAACATATTTATGTGCTGATTTAATATTTTAAATTATAATAATATTATTTTTGATTTTAAATATATTTTAAATATTATATAAATTAAGGACAATAAATTGATTCCCGTTTGTCGTGACTTTTTTCAGTGAGTACTGACAACTGAGTAGTGCTCCAAGCTCTTCGCAAGTTGGTGGGGTCTAAGGCCCGTTGTCGTCGTTGAACTTCATTAAAGGTGCTAAGATCCATAGGAGGTGTCGTTGCACTATCACGAGAGCGCACTTGTATGCTTTGTATCAACTGAGAACTACAACGGAGTAGTGCTCCAAGCTCACATATTTTATTGTTTGGAAACAATGAAGGAAAAATGTTAATTGTAGAATGACAAGCAAACCATAAGCCTTTAAAAGTGAATTTAGTTATTTCAGGGATAAATGTTTAAAACAACAGTGTCAATCTAATTATTTTAAATAAGATGTTTGACACATGAATAGTTGACGTCTTATCAATGTTTAGGATTTAGGTACAAGGTGTTTTACAGGGATTTTGGCTCTAATAACAAATAATCAACAATTCTCACTTTGCTTTACAGATCTCAATTTGGGAAGTGGAAACAACTCTTTTTGTGAATTCTCATATTTATGAATTCTTGTCAAAATAAAGGTGTAATTTCAAAAGTTTCTATGTATTTTGTCAATACAGACTAGCATTTTGTTTATGTCAATAAACAATAAAGTGTAAATGAATAAAGAGAAGAAATGGAGAGCTAAAGTAACAGTTAATAAAGTAAAATAAAAAAGAGAAAGAAGTAGAATAAGGAAACAAAGATGAGATAAAAACAAAATTAACAATACTTATAAAGATAGCGTCAATAATACACTGACATAATGTTAGTAAAAGAAGATAATGAAATTACAAGACAATGAAGAAAAGATGATGAATGCGAGTTTAAAGACTTTACTTGGTTTCCCATGCACTTCTAGACATCATTGTGACTATGGAGATTAGTGGGAGTACAAGTATTTTCCAAAACGAAACTTTTTTACATTGTGATCATTGCTATATATATAGACTAAACTGACACTATTAGATTTTGCCAAGTGTCCTCGACGGTTTCCTAATCCAATGCTCTAGAATCGCTCACTTTGAATTCATCATTATTCCCTTCTTTGTGTAAGGAGCGCCTTTCTTGCTTGTAACTTTGGTAACCGATATTTCTCAGATTCCACATTCGCTTGGCGTTTCCCTCTATCAATACATTTCGTCGAACTCATGTGTCGATAAAACTTAATCACGTGCTTCCAAGAACCAGATTTTACCTAGAATTGTTCTAAGTCCATGGAAAGCTCAAATCCACATCTTCAAGACTTCATCGAATTTACTTCGACGTTTTAGCAAATTATACTCCTAACATAAGGTTGGATATACTCTAGACTATTAGCTACTCAAAGGTGACCAATCAAAACAAAGACCCTTTGTCTATGATAGATAACCTGCTTGATCAATTTAACGGGCAACATGCATCTCTAAGATTAATTCGATATTATCAATTGAAAATCAAGGAGGATGACAATATTCCCAAAACTGCATGTAGTACTTATTATGGACATTATGAGTTTCTAGTGATTTCCTTAGGGTTGATCACAAATGCTCTTAGTGCCTTCATAGACCAGATGAACCATGTTTTCAAACCCTTTTTGGATCACTTTCTAGTTGTTTTCATTGATGACATTCTAGTGTATTCCAATAGTGAGGAGAAACGCAAGTATCTTTTGATGATTGTCTTGCCAACTGTTTGGGATGATAAACTCTATGCCAAATTTATTAAGTATGATTTTCAACTAGACTAGGTGACTGCTTCCAGAGCATGTGGTGTCTAAGGACAGGATCATATAGTGGACCCAAAAGGGTTGAGGGTATTGACAGTGGTCAAGGCCTAACTCTTTTATTGAGATTTTGTAGTTTCTTGGTACTTGCTAGATATTACTACCATGCTATCAAGGATTTTTCAAAGATTTCTACCCAATGACTCAGTTGACATAGAAGAATGTGAAAGTCCAATGGTCGGATACTTATAAGAAGAGTTATAGAAATTCAAGGCTTGCCTAACCACAACTCATATGCTTATTTTGCCATGGTTCTGGATGTTTCTTCGTATATCATGATGCATCTCGGATAAGACTTGGGTGTGTCTTGATGGAAAAATTATCCCACCCATGATTTAGAAATGTTAGATGTTGTCTTTGAACTAAAGATTTGGAGACCTACATGGAGAGACTTGTGAAATCTATACATATCAGAAGAGCCTTAAATACATATTCCAACAAAAAAATCTAAATTGAGGCAATAGAGATGGATGAAGTCGCTCAAAGATTATGACTACACTATAACCCTGATAGTTCCAACTTACGCTTAAGTTACATTTGGATTCTATTAGTTTTTTACCTTTTAGCTTTGCAAAAAACATAATCGGTTTTAGAAATTAATTTCCTGAAAGTAATGGATAATTTTTGAAAATAAAAACTTTTTCCAAAGTGTAAGCCTTATTTGCGGAAAGGACAAACGTGTAATGATGTGTGACGTAATGAGCATAAACGCAGCAAAGAAAGCAAAAAATCATGTGGGTATAGTGACAATGGCATTAACACATGGATAATAATAGTAATGATGATAATATAAATATAATGTCAAACCAAACTTGGCCTTCAAAATGGATGTATAGACAAGTATGCATAACAAGTGACTACCAATACATCTACTATCATATAATTTGAACATCTTAGAGGAACTATCACTATAAATATGTAATACCTTAGGTCCATGTATCCTTAGACAAGTCTACTATGGTCATAGGGTCCCTAGGACCATTTGTGTTACAGAGAATACCTCTAATGCATGAAAGACCTATCATTTGCAGAACGGGTGTTTTTGACACCACTATAGTGGTCTAGAACCACTATAACGGTCAGATGCATGGGCTGGAGATTTAGGATCTCTGCGACCGCTATAGCGGTCATGTATTTTCCAAAAGGGGAAGTGTAGGTTTCTTAACCACTATGGCGGTACCCTCAATGTCAAAATATGCAAAATGATATAGTTTTGATTAATGACATCCCTACCCTATTTAAACCTTTCCCTATTCGTGATTCAACCCCAAAATAAAATCCTAAGCCCAAACACCCTTCCACCCTCCTCACTCTCAACCCCACTCAATCTTACCTCCTCCAAGCTTTAAGGTAAGAGATTTTGATGGTTTATGTCATCTTTCTCTCCTCCATTTCATGTTCTTGAGTTTGAGTGTGGATATTTCTCATTATTGTCAAGTGGAGGTACTCCCCTAATGTTTATAGAGTTGTTTTAGAGTTGTTCTAGATTATTCATGGGTTTTGTTGTGGTTATGGCAAACATTGGTGTCACCCTACTCCATAGAGCTCTCTAGGTGTGGGTACTCGTCATTTCACTCTTCTAGGTGAGTGGGTTTGATATCATGGTCTTACTTTGGTTATTAGAGATATAGTTTCTAGCATTTCAAGAAATTATGAAATTAAAACATGAGTTTTGACATGACTTCAAGTTTACATGTATTATGGTAGAGTGTATATGTATATATACAAGAATGAGAGAACACATTTTGGAACTACGCATAAAAATTTATCAATTTTCAAATGCATGGGACCATTCTTGAGATTAAATTATTTAAATACGATTTGTTTAATGATACTAGATTGGATTTATGATAATAAGATTTAGCAAAATTTGATCAAGATTGTAGAATTAGATTGATGCATGATGAATAAGCGTTGTTGAACCTAGATTTATAGAATTCCCTTTTTATGACTATAGCATGAATTTAGAATAAGAAGTTATCATGAGAAATAGAACTATAAATTAATGACAACTAAATCGTTAACCTTGGTATGCCAAGTTGCCCACGAGGGGTAGATTATCCTTCTTACTAGTCCAGGAGGGAATGGTTCGCTAGGGACCATTAAAATCTTAGAGATGCTCTTGTTCACGAGGGACTAAGCATCACCTTATAGTTATTGGATATTCTATTTCTATGTTAATTCTTGAGAAATAAATGTGTTTATTTATGTTTCTTTCAAACTAGTGTTGTCACCGCTATTATGCATTATATATGGAAATAATTTTTGAATGTTACATTATTATTTATGTACCTTTCTTCTTATCCCATGTATAGTTATGGGCGAGGATCCACTTATTGAGTTTTAAGAAAAAACTCATCCATTTCTTGACAGAGGTTGTCGCCTATCTCTTAAATTAGAAATTTATTTATGCTAAGTTGTACCAAGAAAACGTAATAAAATGATACAATCTAAGTCGTCTATCAATGATACTTCAATACTTAGTTAGAAAATTGGGGGTTTTCAAGAATGAAATTTAAAGCAATTGAAATTAAAAGATAATAGTAATGATGAGAAGGGCACTAATGTAAGGTACTCCTAGGATTGGAATTAATTATCATTAACCAAATATTAAATCCATTGGTGACTATTAGTAATAAATTACTAGCAATCATACTAGTGATCAATCGACTCCTAGAATTTGACTAATGCAAATAACTAATAAACAAAATCTCAATTTATTTAGAAATCACATTGATTTAATGAATCAATTGCCATAGCCTAACAACCAATCAAAAAGTTAATTTTAATGTTCTCCTTCAAACATAAACCAATAGATCTATTAATTTATGCCCAAAGGATTTCCTTAAACAACGATTTCCAATTTAGTTATTCCAATAAAAATTATAGCAATTACCTACAATAATTATAGGAAGAAATGCAAAACATTAAGAAAACTAATGCATTTAATATCAACAAAAGGTCTCAAATGTGATCCCAATCCATTTGAAATCCTACACTAGTAAAGAAATCTACTCCTTCATCTCTGGGAATTACAACTGTGAAAATAAATAGAACCTGAAAATAATAGCAACAATCCTTACCACAATCTCAAAGACAAAACACTTTCACTAATGAAATCCCTAAGAGAGAAGAATAAAGAAGAAGATGTAGAAAGAAGATGGAGAGAGAGATGTGGAGAGAGATAATAGCAACCTAAAGTATGCAAGCCATACTAGGGTAAAAATTCATCACAATCCCTTAAATCCGCTCTCTAAATTAGCCCAAAATGGGGCCCAAAAATAAATTAGTTATTTGATATTATGTCTATTGCACGGGCACTAGCGCTAAATGAGCACTATAGGGTTCTAGAGAGAGTCACTTCAAGCTTGCAATTTGGTGTCTCTGCCAAGCAAGCCGCACTAATTGAGTTTTGCATGCTCACCCGAGGATGAACTTCCATGCTTTTTCTTCTTTTTTGCTCAAGCTCCTTCCCAATAGTTTCTAGCCTTGTTCTTGACATTTTACACTTGATCCAAAGCTCCTATGTACAAAACTATACTCAAAGAAACAACTCAAATGCAAGAAGTGTAATTACAAATTATCCCAAAATCAATGCAATAGTCAATGATTCTATCAGAAATACATAATAAGGAATACATCAAGGCCCTAATTAATCGAATCAATAACACAAGTAAACTCACGCAAAAAGCTAAGGTTTGGTGCAATTATAAGTGTTGCGTAGATCCTTCACAGCCCCTCCCTTAAGCTATAGTGCTTTTAGTTAGTGAGTTTCACTTACCGTGGAGTAGTTTGCATGTTGATATAGAGTGCTCCACTATTGTGCGGGGTCTTAACCATGCATGTTACAGTAGTTTGACACATCATTTAGATTTATCATGTAATTAAAAGTGTATAGTTTTCATAGTTTTATTTTGTATAGAGTAACTCAAGTATATTTGTATTATGATTATGGATTATGATTGGATTTCTAGATGAAATTATGCATGTTCTGAATAAGTTGAGATTTGTATTGAATATGAAAATTTTGTTATAAAATGGAATTTATGTTTAAATTATGTATATAGTACGACTTAGCGACCATGAGGCTTACGTGGGGATGAGATTCCTTATGTGCTGGTCAAGTTCCCAACTTGGGTCATGACAAAATGGTATCAAAGCCATATGTTTCCCTACATGTCACTAGAGCAAGTGTCCACAAGTAGTACGTCATTTATGTAAATGGAAGCATGCTCATTTGCATTAACTAAGCATTACTTAAGGCCGTTAGGAAATTATCAGTCATATTTAGGTTTAGAGAAAGAGTCATGTCTTCTTTTCCATGATTAGTATCTTATCATATATGTTCGTGTTCTCCAAGATTCATCATGCCTCCTCTACACCATTTTTCTTCACTGTTGCATCGGAGCTGCTCTTCCAACACCAGTGCTTGCTTAAAGTTATGGAGCAGGCGTTGGCCACTCTTTTTGGAGTCCTGGCCAGCAAGCTGAGACTAGAGTGCAGCCACCCTGACTCAGCAACAAGTTCAGAGATCCAAATGATTCACCCTTAGAGCTTTTGAAGGATGGATCTACCCACTTTCAGGGGTATCTCTCAATGGAGGATCCATAGGAGTTTCTGGGAAGTGGAGAAGATTACTTAGGTCATCCGTTGTTCTTTTGAGAGGGCTGTGGAGTTGGTTGGCTTCCAGGGAGGGCATATGGTATGAGGATTTCCTCCACGGGCGTGGCGACTCAGAGCCACCCTCTTGGGAGGAGTTCGGGCAGGTATTCCTAGGAGATTCCTATTGGAAAGTCAACAAGCCTAGATGTTGGAGCAGTTCTTAAGGCTCAGGATGACTCCTGGTATGTCCATAGTCGAGTACAACGAGAGATTCACCTACCTAGCTTCAGGTGGTGGCATGCTTACTTTAGTTAGAAACAAAGAGGTGAGGCGATTTGTTTAGGAACTCCTAAGGACATGTTCCTTAACCTCAGCCTCATGTATTGACCATGGACTATACTCAGGTGGTTGATACGGCTATTGGATTAGAGGATGGGTTAGCCGAGAGGAGAGCGACTTTTGAGGCTGGGAATAAGGCTAAGACTCATGGCTCTTTTTTAAAAGAGCTAGCTCTAGTTGAGCACATGGCAGTAGGGCAAGCACCTAGGAATGGCAATAGAGTGGGTTTTTGCTTAACCCGACCCTCTCATACTAGGTAATATAAGTCTTAACCCGCCCCGCCATACCCACGGGTTTTACAAGTTTAAACCCGTACCCGCCCTACCCGCTATTTTTTAAAAACACTATAAAATTATCTCAAAATCTAAAAAATCAAACACAAAAATATAAAATACAACCAATGATAATGTTAATATTTAAATTCTAGAGTACTAATCATCAGGACTAAAAAAATAACAGAATATCCTTAATAGAAAAAAAAACAACTAAGTTCCAAACAAGTTTAACATATATCATATTACAACAAAACCATAATGACTTCATGTCTAGACATCTAGCCTTATAATTCTTCAAACCATCATTCTTCAATTTCTATATCTCATCTTCATCATTAACTGTTTGATAATCATTCACAGTAATAGGTTTTGTACCTATAAATTAAACATGATAAATTCATTAATAAATCAATTAACATCATTTGAATATCAATATCTTTGAAATAAAATAATTAGATAAAACATATGAAAAAATTTACCTTTACCTCCATAAGTTGCTCACTGTAACATCCCCTACTACTTTATGGATTGATGATTTGTCCCCACAAACCAACACGGGTTTTCAGCATGTTTTGTCCTTACTTACATGATGAATGGAAAACTTTCTAGGAGGTTACCCATCCAAAATTTCTCCAAGTCAAGCACGCTTAGCCATGGAGTTCTTTAGTGATGGGCTACTAAAAGAAGATGTATCTTGTTGGTATAGGTAGTACAAATCAAGTCATATAAACTATCCTTAACTGTATAGTCCCATACCTATACAGTCTTAGGACCTCTCATTTGATGTGTAATCGGTTCATTCATGTACTCCTCCGCTTAGAAGTCTATCAAGGAGTCGCTCCTTGTCCATGCCTTCTTGGGCAATCACTCCCCGCCTCACCAGGCATTGCATGCCCACCAACTTCTGTTTGGTTCATCCTCGAATCACACCATCCTGGGAGAGGTGCTACTATGATACCATTTGTAACATCCACTACTACTTTATGGATTGACAACTTGTCCCCACAAACCAACACGAGTCTTTTCAGCGTGTGTTTGTCCTCACTCACATGCTTCCTGTAAAACTTCCCATGAGGTCACCCATTCGAAAATTTCTCCAAGTCAAGTACGCTTAACCATGAAGTTCTTTAGTTATGGGCTATCAAAAAAGAAGATGTATCTTGTTGGTATAGGTAGTCCAGATCAATTCATATAAGCCATCCTTAACTGTATAATCTCATACCTTAAGCTATCCTTAACTGTATAGTCTCATATCTATACAGTCTCAAGATCCTTCTCATTCTGGTGTGTAATCAGTTCATTCATGTACTCTTCCGCTTAGAAGCTTGCTAGGGGTCACTGCTTATTTGTGCCTTTTTACATGGCTATCACTCCCTTCCACGGGCCTTACAACCACAACCAATTTTGAGAACACATCAAAGCTTCTATTGTGTCTTCATTTAGATTACCACGATTAGTTCTAATCAAATGACCACTCGCACTAAAAGCAAATTCATAATCAACACTAGACATAGGGATAGCAAATATATCTCTAGCAATTTTTTGAAGAGTTAGATACTTGGCCCCATTCACTTTCCACCAAACTAAAATCTCAAAATTAGGAGTTCTTGGAATAACATCTTCCTCAATGTAAAAATCAAATTCAGTTTTCACAAGTGAGCCATTTGCTTTCTTTAACCTTCTAAGATAAAACTCATAAGCAACATTATCATCTTGTTCTTTTGAAAGAGTGTGGTTCCTGCAGAAAATTCTTGCACATTTGAGCTTGAAGAGCTTGCTTTTTGTTGATACTTAATGATCAAGTCATAGCATAATTGTTCAATTCTTTGAACTTTCTTTGTACAATCTATTGAATCTGGATATAATTTTGAGAACTTGTACTCAAGAAAAGCAATTTTATACCTAGGGTCTAGGACAATAGCAACACCCATAATGCCATGAACTTCATTCCAATACTTTTCAAACTTTTTCTTCATATTACATGCCATATGACTAAGTAATGGATAAAGATAAGAAGCCCATTTTTCTAATGCCAACTTTATTTCACAAATTTTATGAAAGTAAATATTAGCAGTTAGATATTGTGTCCCAAAAAACAATTGAGTCACATCATAAAATACTTTCAATTAATTACCACATATGTCCTTAGCAAGTTTCCACTCCTTATTACTTGGCACACTTTTATATTGAGGTTCCTTTTGTCTTAAACGTGGGAAGACATATTTGTACAATGAAGCTATTTCTAATATTACATAAGTTGAGTTTCATCTAGTTGGACAATCAACAACTAATTTTCTTGTGTATAGAACACTTGATTTTCTACACCAATATAATAGTATTAAGAATCTTCTCCACCCTTTCCTTAACTATATCTATGCCATCTTTCACAATCAAATTCAATATGTGAACAACACAATGCTTATGCAATAATTTCCCCCTCAATACCAAGTAATCAGAATCCAAGCATCCAACAACTCTTCCACCATAGCATCATTAGTAGAACAATTATCTAATGTAATGGTTGATAATTTTCTATCTATGTTCTATTCCAACAAAACCTTCATTAATGTGTGAATGAGCACATTCCTTGTGTGAGGGCAGGAACATAAGAAAAGCTGAAAAATTTAAAAACATATACATCATGAAATGATAAGAACCACCGATTTAATGTAAGTGTAAGAAAGGAATAGAGGAAAACCTCAAAATGTGCATCTGCAAATTCCATGAGCTATCAATGTAGTGTGCCATGACAATCATGTATCCTTTTCTTTGGTTGGAAGTCCACATGTCTATTGTAATTGCCACTTTACTTCTATTTTGGTCCAATGATAAAGTTGTTTTGAGTTTTTCTTCCTTATAAAATTGAAGGATGTCTTTCTTGATTATGTTGCGGCTAGGCACCTTAAATGAAGGCTGTAAGAGGAGATACTCTCTCAATGCAATATGTTCCAAAGCACTCAATGGATATTCATGCATTATAATCATCTTGGCAAGACACCTTGAGTATGCTGGATCAAATGTGAAATTTTCTTCCCCTTTTTGCCTTGTTTCACAAAACATTCGGCAATAGTTGATTGCTTTGATGTGGTTAACTTTATTCTTTTGCCTTGCAATGGTTAAGCACATGATTTTTCAATGCCTTGGTCTCATTCCCTTGAGTTGCACTAAGTACCTTGCCACAATGAAGGCATTTCGCCTTCCATTCTCCATCTACTTTATATCTTTCAAAATCCTGCCAATAAACACTCTTTAGATTAGATTTGTTGTCATCTTCAACTTCAAGTGTTTCTTTTTCATTTTTTAGGATAGATGTTGCTCCTGTGGTTGGATCAATACTTTCTCTTCTTGTAGGCACAGAAACATCCTTACATGTCATGGCTCCATTAGCCTCCATTTGAAAAAGCTACAAATTCAAATAAAAAAGAACAAGCTACAAATTAATTAAAAACTACCAAGCATCTCTACCACATTCATACAAATTTGTCTCAAGAGAGGACCAAACTCAACTCATTTGCCAAAATTTAATATTCCAGCTTAATTGTCACAATGAACTTTCTCTTCTATACATTCATCAACAAACAACGAGATCAACAAGAAGAGCATTCATCTAAGAAAAAAAAATTCAAAATTTCAACTAATTAGAAAGTTAGGGTTTGGGATCTAAGGAAGGAAGCTCAAATGACAACGACAAAAGCAAGGCAGTGGGGAAGGAATGCGACGGAAGCAAGTTCTTATGTGAGTAGAAGAAAGCTTGGGAAACGACAATGGTGGAAAAAGCGAAAGGAAGCTTCGGTGGTGGTGGTAATGCCGGAGAGGATGATGAGGACTGGAAGCTTGCACCTGGTGAAGAGGACGATGAAGGCCGTATAGGATGCGCCATGGAATGTGAAATGTGGGTGGGTGACCGAGGTTAAGAGTGGGTCTCCTAAAGACAAAGGGGCGGGAGACAGGAGTGAATATGAGTGAAATGTTATTCACATAATGAGTGGGTAGAAGGTATTACTCATTAGTGTATTAAGGATTTAGGGTTAGGTAATTTTCTTTAGAAAAAAAAATATACACACATATATAATTATATAATAATATTACAAATATTGAAATAAGTTTATATATATATATAGACACACACACACACACACACAATAGATTAATAATCATATCTTTTAAAATATATATGGGGTGTGGGGGGTTCACCCTAAACCTTACCCTCTAACCTAGACAAAACCCACCCTCGACCCACCCCAATGGGTTGAGTTTAAAACCCAACTGAGTGAGGCAAGTAAAGCGGTAACTCACGGGTTGAGTTGAAATTGCTATCCTTACCAACATCGAGCCAGGTAAGGCCGTTTTCCTGAGCCTCTCCGTCTCATGCTACTATTTCTCAAGGTCAGAGGGAAGGTAGTCATCTTAGTTGGTAGAGTTCTGGTCATTCCTACCCAAACATGCGGAAATAGGCACCTGGGCTAGTGTATGAGAGGATCCACAACATGCTTTAGTTGTGGCCAGCAAAGCCATATAAGGGGAGATTGCCTAATTATTGGGTGAGCCTCCACTCAGGGGTCAAAACCCACCATACCAGCACCATCCTTCCAGTGAAGCCCGTGAGGGCTTCTTGCCTTGGGAGGAACCAGGGTAGAGAGGCCTTGGGGAGAAGTCCAAGTGGTAGAGGATCAGGTGGCAAGGCTAGGTGGCGGAGGATAGCCCTATTTATTTGCTTTGACATATCAAGACTTGGTAGTATCCAACGCCGTGGTAGCAAGTATAACCAAAGTTTGCTTTTATAAGGTGTTTGCTTTGATGGACCTTAAGTCCACACATTCTTATGTGTCCCCGTTCTTTACTACATGGTTAGAGACCCGAATCCGGTCTTGAGGAGCCATTTCTAGTAGAGATACCTTGGGGAGAGCTTTCCTTGTCCAAGCAGCTTATAAAGAGTGCAAAGTCAAGGTTGGAGACATGTAGACACTTGCAATCCTTCATGTGTTGTACATGTCTACTTTGACGTCATCTTGGGTATGGACTGGCTAGTTTCAAGAAATTATGAAATTGAAACATGAGTTTTGACATGAATTCATGTTAACATGTATTATGGAAGAGTTTATATGTATTTATACAAGAATGAGAGAATGCGTTTTGGAGCTATGCATAAAAATTTATTTACTTTCAAATGCATAGGACCATTCTTGATATTTAATTGTTTAAATATGATTTATTTCATGATACTAGACTTGATTTATGATGATAAGATTTAGCAAAATTTGATCAAGATTGTGAAATTAGATTTTTGCATGATGAATAAGTGTTGTTGAACCTAGATTCATAGAATCCCTTTTTATGACTATAGCATAGCATGAATTTAGAATAAGGAGTTACCATGAGAACAGAATTGTGAGTTAACGATAGTTAAATCATTAACCTTGATGTGCCTCAAACGGTATCTTTAGTCGGATAATTATAAAGATTATGATTGAATATAATGCAATGTATGGAGAGGATAGTGACTAAATAAGATAGGATTTGTCCTCTTTTTGAGAGAAATAGCTACTAGGCCCCTTGATAAGTAAGACTATGAAATGGACTCAAATGAAATGAAGGAGTCATTAATGTCATTTGATTTATCAGTCTACTTTAAGATCGAGAAATTATATTTGAACAATATAAGGATGACATTGTTCATGCCTTATGTTTATATTAGATATAATATGACAAAAAGGATTATGACATTTTCTATTGGTTAAGTTAAGATGGACTTTTAATTTACTATTACTGGGTTAGTCATAATGTATTGCTAGAGTCCACTTATGGCTTGTAGGCATAGTAATGGTATTGGACCTCCTGCCAACGTAATGTAAACCTATTGGGTCGTACAATAAAAATGTAGGAACGGATTGTGGTTGATTAAGAATTTGAATTTTAAATATATAGAATATATATGAGATATATTATCTGTATATTAAATTTATGATTCTGTTTTATATTATTAGATAATATAAATTAGAAATTTGATGATAAATATATTGGATATTATTGAATCAGATTAAAAAGATTTGTTTTTAGATTTTGAAAGATATTTTTTAAAACAAATATCCTTTTCCTAATTAGTCAGGATCACATATCTCTCAATAAATTGAAGAGATAAGGATCTTGGTTTGCATGTGTGACACAACTTTAGAAACCAAGAATAAATTGGAGGAAACCCTACAACTGATTGGGATCGCACTAAGCTAGCACTTGACAATCATTCATGACCATTTATGTGTGGATATTGATAGAGGGCGGTGGTTCATTGAGTGCCTATAGTCCAAGCACGTGGATCGAGTTCTGTAAAGCAGGCTCCAAGTACATAACTCGATCCTTACCTTCAAACTAATCGATTAGCATGGATTTAGTTTTGGGTTTTGCAAAATTTTAAATTTCCACTGCATAGTTCGTATCGTATGATTGCATAAAATGCCAACACACACATATATATTAGGACATTATAACATAATAACCTAGTTTTTTTGGTGGTTAACGAGTTTGCCATTTTCTTCCCTGGTTCAAATCCAATTGGTGGAATTTTTGCATTATTTAATCAATTCCTTGCCTTGTGATTTGAGGGTTCAATGGTTTTCATTAAAGCTGGTCTAGTTCGATTATGCTAATTATGCTTTTAATACACTTCATGTAATTGTTTTTTTATAAGCTTTTAATTAAGAGTTAATCCTCATTTTATTTCTTAACTTTACGTGCGCGAGCCATTTAATTCCTAACTTCCAAAATCAGTCACTTTGGTCCTTAACTTTATAGATGTAAGTCATGCTAGGTTCAAAAATCATAAATTGCTCAAATTAATCCTTGAAATTGCACTCATTAAAATAAAATAGTCCCTAACAATTGCAATTATAACTCAAATTAGTCCCTACAATAAAAGTTATCTTATGCATGTTTGGGTTAAAGGACTAAAGTGATTCACATTTATAAAGTCAGTGACCAAAATGATTCATTTTGAAAATCAAGGATTAAAATGACTTAAGCATGTAAAGTGAGAGATTAAAATGAGAGTTAACTTATTCAATTAATGAAACCCACATTCTTTACTTAAACAATCAAGATTTACTCATCTCACTCTTATAATAAATCAGTTTTCTCACTTGATTGGTATATATATATATATATATTTGGTTCAACCAATTGAACATAGAATTACTTGAAGTGCTTATATTATGAACTAAACAAATTTGAATAATGTGGTCATATATAATTAGACTATTGTGTTAATTTTTTTTTTAATTTATGAAAACTAAATGCAAATACATTTTCACTGTAACCTGCATATGGTGTCAACTTTTTATTGATTAATCTACTGAAATCATACAGATTAATAAATCTCCATAATCAGTGACTTTAGGCCTGTTATTTGAAGTGGTGGACCCAAACCAGACATGCAAAGTTTTCTTTCACCTACTCCGTCAGCCAATGTGTCATGAAATTTGATGAGTGCCAAAAAAAAAGTACATAGGAAACCTTATGTTGGTTGCAGTGAAAATGTTTCAAAGGAAATTAAGTAAGAGAGAACAAATTTTTCTTTGGCATAGTGAATGGAATTATGGGAAACAACAATGGGTCACCCTAACAAAAAAGAGAATGAACCGATGGAGCTCTCAAAACCTTATGTTGTTCCAGACCAAAAAAAAAAACCCATGTGTTGTTTGATTTATCACGTGCAAAGGAACATAATTGTGTTGGATTTCTGAAGATATAAACGTGTTGCAATTAGTCACAATGATTGTGCACATTGGGCATGAGATTAAGCCACTTGTACACAATTACAGGTGCCCAATGCGTGCATTGGACCACTAGCTATTAGCTACATTATTCGTGTAGGGAATGATGCTCTTTATGAAGGAAATAACAGGTTATCTTTGTGCACTAGCTAGATTTATAAACATTGGGATCATTTTTGGAGGAAAACGACGGCACTACATCAGATGGTAGGATCCACCCTACACCTTAAAACTTAATTATTCAAATATAAAATTTAGTTATTGGTAATAGGTTTTATTTATTACACAAAGCTTCAATAATTTATGAAAATATTCACACAAATTTTAACATTTACTTTTTTTTTTATGAAAAAGCTATTTATGCTAAATGATAATATTGTCTTAGCCATTGTTGGGGATTTTTTTTTCTAATCTAGACTATATATTAATTAAGATTACTATAACTAATCTAGTTTGAATTGGACCGGTCCACTATATATGTGGTAAATCCCTCTCAGCAATGATTGTTATTTTCAAAATCCGAATTCAAGACCTTGTTTAAAGAACAAATGTAAACTACTTGAACCAGTCAATTATTAGTAGCATACAATCGGATTTTTGCTTTTTATCTTAGAATTTGCTCACACAATTTCGGAACAAAAATAGTGATATAAAGACCTCGCCAAAGTCACAACTTTAAGATTCAAACATTTAGGATTACATATCAAGTTCACCCGGTAATGCGATTTTCATACTCATTAAAAGAGTCTTGGTGAATAGATTCGGACCTCATCTACCTTTATCCCAGGCAGCGGTATTAGGGACCACGCCATCATTGTCCAAAGATTATTCATCATATAAACCATTTAAGAGAGGGTTCTCTGGTGCTTAAGGTTGACTTGGATAAACTTGTTGGATAGCGAAAAAAAGAAATACCAAAACAATAATCTTTATAATAGAAAGCAACGCAACAAGAAAAATAATATAACTAAGACAAAATTTAATGTAATTCATCTTTAACTATCAACATCTACGACCACTATAGAGTTTCAAAATCTTTTACTATCTACGACTTTTGAACGCGAAGAACTATTCTTATAAATGTTTTATCATATAACGAGCTTCTAAAGATAATCTATATGGATCATTATACTTATGACTGTGTAAGTTGAAATTTCTTGCAAGAAAAAAACTTGTGTGATTTTGGTTTAAACCAGATGAAAATGAATTTAGAGTGCATTTGTTTCAAATTTTGAAAAAAAAATTAATATGAAACTTAAATATTAAATATAATTGAAAAAATTAAAACTGATTTTTTTCCATGAGCTATTATTTTTATCTTCCACAAAAAAGGCTAAAAAATAATTTTTTTCTTTCCATTTTTTATTATTTTTTAAAAATTATCCAAATATACAAAAAGTGATTATTTTAGGTGAAAAAAGTGATTTTGAGCCAAAATAATCCCAAACAAACATTCTCTTAATTATGAGTTGTGACATCAATTGCCCCGCCTTTGGTCTGGAATGGGGACAAGCTTCAAACCAACCCATGGACTCCATCTTGAGGATCCCCTATCCTTATTTGTTTGTCATGTATGGGAAAGTTGTCACTCTTAATTTGTGATCCTGACTAATTGGGCTTTTGACACCTATGACATTGGCTAGAGATGGGCCTCCCATATCCCATTTGATGGCTGTAGATGATTGCCTTTTATCAAAGCCAAATCCTTTCAGGTTTAGTTGGTTACAAGGACGTTAAAAGAGTTTAGCCCATAGTTATCAGACTTTACTAGTCAGGCACTTGGTCATTGGCTCAATTGATTAACCGTTGAATCCTTATAATTAAATCAATTTATAAAAAATTTATTAACCCAAATATATAACATATATAATTCTTTGCATATAGTATAACAAAGAGCTTTGGCTCAGTGGAAGAAGGCACTCCTCACACCTTTGCAAGCACAGGTTCGAACCTTGCAAGTGGAGTTTTTGGAAAAATTCCTCCATGCTTGCCAGTCAAAGGTGCGGTCCAAGCTGGCACATGGTCTCAAAGCGGTTCAATGGAGTGGTTCAATGGGTCGATTTCAGGATAAACTCGCCAATTGGCTCCCAGATTTATTCGGGTTTGACCATGTTTGACCTTTAAATAGAAATTCGATCACCAAACTGGACTAGTAACTAGTTTACCGATTTCGTCTCGAACCAGTCCGATTCTTATAGCAATGGTTTAGCCACGCTTCAGATCTTCATCGTAATCTCGAGAAGTAAAAAATCTTGAGAAGTGAAATATAGGGTCCAAAGTCCTATTTTTTGGGAATTTTAGTCATGTGCAAGGAAAGCAAAACACAAAAAAAAAAAAAAAAGCCCAAGAGATCACCTTGGTATAGTACAGAATTCAAAGAAACAAATTTCAAAACATCCCTTAGAAAGGAGAAATGATTATTATATATGATCATCCAATTAGACTCACAAATTCACGTCCTCCAACGACAATCCATAACAGGAAATTTCTTGTAGCCCGATCTCTTCAATGAGAAAACTTCAAATCACTTTTGGTTCTCATTGTGTTTTTAGCTATCCCTCTTCGAGCCAACTCTCTCATTATATTTTTCTTTTGATGCCTATTTATAGAGAACTCTTCTTTATTTCAATTCAATTTTCTATTTGAACCCACCAACCCACAAGATTTAGTTTTATTGATTACTTCTTATTGTTTAGAAAGATTTTGAAAAACATTTTGATTTAAAAGAAAAAACTTTTTCTACCTTTTCTTTTAATTTCGTCCATCAATCTCCCACTTGCACTAGAACCAATAACATGAGTGATAGTCATACCATGTATATACATAGTATTTGATTCATTGAATCTTATTCAATGTGATCGGCATGGACACATTTTATGCTAGCAAAGTTTATTTGTCCTACTTTAAGTTTACAAAAATTTGTTACGAAAAATAATGCACGTGTGACCAATTGTGCTTCGCACTAAGCCATAAAACAACTTCAATTTAACACGTTTATCCAGCTAACTCTTAGTCAGATCGACCCACAATTGACGTCTAGCAACATGTTATGACTAATTAGACAGTGAACACCCCTTGGTGATATGTTTCCATGTAATTAAATCCTTCAGCTATACAATGTCCCAAATAAGCAAAGGTATAGATGAATATCAAACCTCAATACTTATCCATATGTGATCAAATTCTCAAGCAATTGTCTCTATAATGAAACATTAGAAATTCCTTTATAATTTCCATCATATTCTAGCCAGAGATTTTTCGAGACAATACTCAATAGAAAACTAGCAGAGTATACAAGTCCTAATTTAAACCAATCGTTTAACTTGCAATTCGCACAAAAATGGGGTATTTAGGCTTAAAAGAGGTTCATGCAAGGGATTCCACATTCAAGGTAGGCTATTTGGCTATGTGGGCTAAATAAAAAGAAAAGAATACCTCAATCTCGCACATGCTATGCAATGTGATAAAAATGCTTTGACAAAGAATCAACAAGTTTTAGAAGACAAGCAAGGTGAGTGTGCACGCCAAAACAAGTCACCAAATGGCAATTAAATCACACAAAAAGCTCAAAAGCTCTCAAAGTTATTCCTTATCAAACATCTTAACAATCCAATCCATAGCTCAAGTTTTCTCAGAACACCCATTGAGATGGGTCATGAAATCAAAAACCAAGTTTTTCACGATTGTGACCAATTTAGAATCAAACACCTCCTATTTTTTTTTTTCAAAGTTAAATGAAAACTAAAATATTCACATTCAGTTGAAATCTTGTGAATAAAAACATGCAAGCTAATCATAGCATAAGCCAGAAACAGTCATCCAATATCATGTCCAGTAGACCAAAGTAGCCATACGAAAGTAACAATAGTAACAGACTGAAAAATAGAAAAGAAGAAAATAAAGGAAAAGAAAAAATAAAAGTCATGCAACCCATCACAGTACAAATCACCCCCTCACACATGGAGCTTGCACTGTCCTCACCTACACCATCATCATCTAAATCCACAGCAAATCCTCATCCTGATCATCCTTATCATCCTCATCGGACTCCTTAGCAAATGGTCCTTTCATCTTCAGCACCATCGCAGCTACTTTCTTCATAATCCTCTTCTTAGAGGCAGCAACAATCTTATCTATATAGAGCTTCAAGGTCCTCTTCATGCCCCTCATATCGAAACGCAGCGAGGACTGGAAATTATCAATCCTAGTTAAGACAGCCCCAATAGGGTTGCTAGAGCTGGAGTCAGTGGGAGTGTTCTTCCTCGCTTGAATCCTTGGGGCAAGGCCACCAACAGAAACAGATGGAACTTCACCTGGAGAACATCGTCAAGCAGTTGCCAAAAACCATAGGCCATTGCCATTTTTGTGATCATGACAGGGTATGGTAACCCATTTCTGGTCGGGCTATGAGGAATGGTCCTAATGTGCTGGAGGATGACTTGAGGTAGATCAATCCTCTTCCCCTCCACCAAGCTCAAGTCAGCAATGAGAGAGCAAGGAATAATGTGGGAGAAGAGGATTCTTGTCCAAGCACAAGCCTCAAAGTTCAAGTGCACATTCAAGAGAAGGTGAGGCTGGAACTAGTTGTTGTATACCCACTCACTCCTAGGATAGGTAAGAGCATTCCTAATCATATCCAGATCAATATCCTTAATATCTTACAATAGTTGCTAGTAATCATTTGGCACTCCCTACTCAGGATCATCTGGAATGTCTAATATCTGTGGATGTGTTGCCCAGTGAGTGGGATGCACTTGCCTCGGAGGTAGACTCTAGTGGCACTGTGGTCCCAAAAGTTTGCATCAAATTCAAGGACCCACGAGTCAGTAGCCTGAATGGGCTCTTCCAGCAGAAATCCAAAAATCCCAGCTAATTATCATTGTTTCGTTGTGAGAGACGACCCAAGTTTTCATATTTTAACTATGTTTTCTTATACAACTTGGACACACAATGACTGTTTAAATTTGGTTGGGTTGGAGCCTGCGACACTGCTTTAGTTCACACCACACCTCACTCCCCTTGCCATTTCCAAATTGCCCCTAAATTTCTTCCTCTTAATACACTTTTAGCCCTTTAGGAATTTGCTCTCTAACAGCAAGCCAATAATCCATGATGGATATATGTGATATTAGTTTGCGAAACACGAGAATGATATTTCAAAGACATTCTCATTTAGGAGCTAACAGCATACGATTACAAGCATACAACATAGCATAAACATTAGTTACTCTCATTTCATTATCAAATGGTTCAAATATTTTGGGTGAGAATTTAAAATTAACAGTTTGGCAATACTTTATTGCCTTTTTGCTATAATTATGCAATAAAGAACAAAAGGACTTTCCGATGCAATCAAACAATACAACTTGTCACATAAATAGCATAACCTTGTCTCCTAGAATAATCACTATTCAAGCAAATACTACTAATGTCAATCTCAGCACCAAGTGATTAAATAGAATATAACTCAAATGTCATATTTTAGGCATAAACAAAACATAGTTTAGGGTCACATTGGCGCAACAACACAAGTTGAGAAATCACATCTAGAATGTAAACTCATACATGGAGAAGCAACAATTAATAAAATCACATCATTAATTTTAGAGAAGGGTGCCCACACAACAGGAAATAATAACTCTCCAACGCAGAAGGATATTTATACTGAAAAAAACAATTATGGAGCATTTAACTCAGACAATTGTACTCATAGCAAATACAAGACTCACAGGCATTAACACACCTTCAGGGCATAAAAATGACATTTCAAATCATGACTCCCTTGGTATATAACCCCCAGAACACGTTCAAATCAGATATAGCAATGAAACTCATATAAGGGGAGGGTTAAGAGTGGCAAACCATGGATATGAATCATTACTCCCTGACCAAGATGATGAGGAAAGCATGAAGATGGAGGTAGGGGTGCACTACTGGTTGTGGCATTGACTTTGCTGTTCGTTATCACTGCAGGTCATTGAGGAAGAGAAGTGCGCGTTTAGGGAGGTGACAGTGCACTTGCCACTGGTGTGTTGCATCGTCTCACCGCTTGTGGTTAGTTGCGTCATTGCTCGTCATCACAGAGAATGCCTCTGTCACCAACCACCGACAAGATGCCAACGCCAACCAACATTGCAACTCCAAGCAAGAATGGTATTGAGTGTTCTATGTGCATGGGAGAACCAAAGAAACTTGATAATTTTGGAGGTTAGAGATTTTGTGCCCGAGAAATGGACAAGGGATGAGCTTCCCCATCTTTTTTGGGATTTCAATATTCCTCTTCTCTAGTCTGGGAGAGACATTGAGTATTGAGAGGAAGAGAAGGAGGAAGAAGAGGCAGAGAGGAAGAAGAGAAAGTTAGTTCTAGCCCCAATGAAATTTGTTTATTCCATCAATAGGGCTTAGTATTTAGAGAGCCCAAAAATGTGTTTCTTTGGTCTTGTTGCCTTATAGACCTTTTCATAGATTAGGCATTTACATGGCCCAAAAGGAATACTGGTTCTTTGTGCATTTTTTTTCACTCCGAAACTGGGGTCTAATCATGCCCCTCATGAAGGTGGGGCATAACAATATGTGGCTGAAATGTTGGTGCCATGGGGTTAGCCCACTAGATAGGGCTTAATTGACAGCTTTAACTTATGCATTACCATAACTAGAATTCAATTTCGGGTTCCCCATTGCTAGATCATTTGCAAGTACCTTTGTAAACCTCATTAAATTTGAAAGATGCCCACACCTCTGACTAGGCAAATCTTCCCTGCAACCTAAATTTTCGTATGCCTAAAGAATAAGGAAAAAGAATCAACTTCATTCTCTCAATGTGAAGAAGAAATGTGTATGCAAAAAGAATCTACAAAAATTTCAAACTCAAGAAAATTTAGAAATATTTTGTCCACATCCTTCCACTAGCTATCTTCTTCAATAAACGTGCTCAGTTAGAAAAAAACATTACTAAGGCTCAAAAGTTCCTTGATCAGACAAGAAGCTCAAATCCATTACACCATATTTATTCGGGTTTGACTAATGTTTTGACCATATGACTACTCTCAGGTTATGTCAATCACCAACTCTCCCAAAACCTTACCCCGCTAGATGAAGGCTAATGAATGATTTAGCTTATATCTTACATGCTCTTATGCAAGAACTCTGGGTTTGAAGTGTAAAAAATGCACATGCCTAACTACTTTATGCAGAAATTCAGCCTTTATTTAAAAAATGGAGATTTCAAGAGTCAAACACCTAAGGAACCACTTGGTCTCATGAGGGCTTTGAAACTGACACCATGTTAATCACCAACTTTCTCCAAAAGCATAACTTGTTAAGTGAAGACAAATAATGATTTTATGTCCATAGTTATAAATATCCCATTAGGTGCCCTGTGTTTGCTTCTCTTTCTTATTATTATCACTTCATAGAGTAGTTTGAACTTTGATCGAATCTTTGTGATTCTTGATCTCTAAGTTCAATATCAATGATCATGACAATTTTTATCTGAAAAACAACAGGAGGAAGTAACTAAGATGGCCAACATTTAAAGAATTTTTTTGGTGAGAAATCCGCAAGATTCCTGCAACATTGAGTGATAGAAAGACCAGAAACCTGTAGACTGATAATTTTCTTTTGATGATGATTGTGGACCCTCAATGTTTTCATGATCAATTACTTTGCAGAAAAACTAATTAAAAAACACAAGGGAAAGGATAAGTTTAATGATTAAGAGGACACAAGGAAGGGAAAAAGGGAAACAAGTAGGATAGGAATGAAAATGGATGAATGTCAAAGTGGATGTTGGAATGTCAAAGATTGGACAGAAAAGAAAAAGGAGAAAATATATTTCACTAATAAAACTCATTGTTATATAATAATCCACTACGCTAACACTCTTATTTACACTAATAATCCAGGTTAACTACCTGTGCAATACATCTAATACAAGCCCAACCCAGTAACACTCAAACATAAAAAAAAACACTATTCTAAGAGTTCCTACTGATGTGATTTCCAGTAAGATTCACAACTTGGGGAAAGGAACGCATCAATATGCAGGAGCAGGAATTTCATAGCTTTCTACTGATCCAAAAAGTCAAATGATATTCATGAACAGAAAAATCTATTGCTGTCAAATGTCTGCTTCCAAAAGAAATTTCAACATTCACCAAAATCTTATTGTTAATCTAAGATTTCAAGATTACATTCCATCTTTGAAGGATCATACTAGCTATCAGCATCAAAATAAAAAATGGATGCCAACAAAATTTACAATAGACTTACAAAAATGTAGGCTGGAGGTGTGGTCATTCATCATGAAAAAGAGGCCGGTGCAACCAAATGAGATTTCTTTCTTCCACATCAAATGGAAAAAACTACAACTGCTTAACAAATGGAGGAGAGGTAGATGAATTAGCACCTTGACTTCTAATTTCTAGACCACAAATCAATCAAGGACTTCATCCTCAGGCTTACTCAACTTTTGATCATCATGTAACATCATCTGTTTTTCCTGCTCCAAATAGTAGATCTTGTCATTCATGCCTTCTTTTCTGTATGCCTCAGCCATGACACAGTATGTTGTGTCATCTGGTTGGCATTGTTTTTCTTTCATACACTTGAAAACTCTTTCCATTTCCATCAAATCCTCTGCCTTTGCACATGCAGATATAACTGCATTATAAAAGGAAGTATTCTCAGGTATCTTAAACTTCCCAGCCAGGCAAACAGTGCTAATTACTTTCTGGAAGATACCTGCATTGGCATAACCAGTGATAAGGCAGCAGAAAGTCTTAGTATCTGTTCTGATACCCTCAGCACACATCTGATCAAATGCATATTCCATGTTTTTACCATCACCCACATCTGCAAATGTCTCAATCACATTGTTAAAAGTTGAGGTCGTCCATGGACACTGTAACTTGCGCATATACTGCATAACAGATGCTATTTTGTCATACATTCTTTGCTTCCCATAAGCACCTATCATAATATTAAAAGTGTGTGTTTCCGGTGGTATTCCAAAATTACAGAATTTCTCATACCATTTCTCCATCATATCAATTTGACCCTTATTACCAAAGACACTGATAACCGTGTTCATTGTCCATACATCAGGCTTGCATTTTGTGCACTCCATCATACTTGACAGCAGTTTCTCCATCTGATCAAATCTCCCAGCTTTACCATAACCACTCAAGACAACATTCTGAGTGACAGTGTTCAGCATGATAGATCTTTCAGCCACATCTTTATACAGCAACTCAACTAATTCAAATTTCAGAGCATTTACACAAGCTTTTATCAGGATACTGTAAGTGGAAATATCAGGTTGGCAATGAGGGAGGCTCTTCATCTCATCAAGAGCCAAAAATGCCTCATCAATCAGGCTGTTCCGACAATATGCTGCAAGTAAGGCGGTGTAAATCTGGGTACTTTCGCAACCATCCTCTTCTATAGTGATGAAAAGCTGATGGGCACGATGGGGCTGGCCAGATTTTCCAAGCAGCACAATGAGTTTCATGTAAGTCACTTCTTTGGGTTCGTAATATGGTTGCTCTCTAAGAAGGTCAAATAACTGTGCACAAAAATTACTTAGTAAGCATTATACACGTAAGAATTCCTACAAAAGAAGAAAAAGTTTAATTTTGATAAAAATTTAATGTATTTTATTCCAACTCCATTCTTATATTACCTGATGTAGTGATGTGTAACTTTAATGTAGTTATTATGAGTTAAAATACTGCTAACCACACAAAACTATATGATTGAATGATAGCATGAAAATCCTTTTTTTTTTTTCATCTAAACTACCAATATCCGGATTCCACTAGACCTGGACTAATCAGACTCGAGCTGAGTTGGGAATAAAACTCTTCCAGTTCTAGTCTTCTACATTCACAATACTTGAACCATTTGAACCAACCAACCATTGGTAGTGTGGAAAAAAAAAAAAAATTCACATTCACAATGAATTAAAATTAAATTCAAACAAAGAATTGTTATCCAGTCCTAGAGCATCATATCTGACTAGAAATGCGACCTAAGTTTTATGGCAAAAGCTTTATTCTCGTCCCTCACTTTGATTTCGATTTTGTCCCTAACATTTTGATGATGTCCCAATTTTGTTATCAAATTGACGTTGTCATCAAATAGGATAACATCGAGACATTTCAAAACGTGAGGGACGAAATTGAAACAAAAATAACTTTTGGAATAAACATGAAATATCACCGAAAGATGAAAGAAAAAAAAAATTGGAGCTTTCGCCTAAGAGTTATTATATAATATCTTAAATTTAATCCAAACTCACGACTGCAATTTTAGTGGATTGGTTACAGTACCATGACATTACATAAGAATTTCTCCAATACAACCAAATAACACTTCAGAACCCTCAATTAGGCGCAAGAAAACCAAAACAAAAAACAAAAAAAGACGGTGAATTTTCGAAGCACACACAACACAAGCGGACGATGACTGACCTCAAGGGCTTTAACCCATTGCTTCTTGTGAATGCAGTAGGAAAAGGTTTCAGGGAGAGTATGGACCCAGGCCTTAGCACTGTTCTTGTTCTCCGCATTCTTCTTCTTCTTCTTCTTCTTCTTCTTAATGGGTGTGTTCTTCCACGTGCTCTCATAAAAAGGTGTTTCCGTGATGCCAGGAAACTCACCTTTCTGGTGTTTGTTTCTAGACACCAACGATGTAGAAGGAGAAGAAGATAAGCAGCGGGTAACACGAAGAATAGGGTCTCGGGTGGATTTGGCATGCAAAATGGGAGTGGGAACGATGGAAGAAGAAAATGAGAGTGATATGGGGCCATAAAAACGCAGAGACGGAGCAGCTAACTGAGAATTCAAATTTCAAAGAATGATTACCATTTTCATTTCTGTGCCTTTTTGGGAAAATAGTATCTATTTTTCTCACCTTTGGTGGAATACTTGCAACGAATTCAGTAAATATTTAAAAGTTATATAAAAAAATTTTTTAAATGAGTTATTGTGCATATTTGTATTTGTGAAATATACAGTAAATATGTTTTAGGAGTATTAAAAAATGGTGCTTACTCGCATGGAGGTAGTGGTTAATGTCTTTGATGGACTTGCCATGTGCATGGTGGAGAGAAAGATGACTGCTTACAGTGTGAGATTAGTGAGCATTGTGTGTGTGGTAAGTTTAAGAACAATGGAGAATAAATTAGTCATTATATTAGTACTTATTATTTTGTATTTTTTTTACAAATTAGTTGAAAAAGATTACTTAAAAACAAAATAATAATTATTCTTGAAAAGGAAAGAGTCGAACCCCAAAAGTGTGTGTGTGTGGGTGGGCAAGTCCATATCGTGGCGAACCCGAACCCTATCGAAGCATTGGTTGATGAGCATTCAGTGGTGTAACCAGATCAATCTCGTGGGTTGGTGGTAGAAGTGGTAGGTCGGCGGATCTCAGTTCTTGGTTCTGGCAAGACAATCAAAGTGCGCGAGCATCGTGTGATTCGAGCGCGTGGGCCTTCGTGGTGGCGCGGAGGAGGCAGAGTGTTGTTGGAATGCCATTCATTTCCTGTTCAAAATTACCGGTAGTCGTTTTTGGCTGTAGTTGTGGGTGGAACGACGATTGGAGTAGGTGGTGATTCGGGAAAAGAAGGTACTATTTTTTCAGAAAAATCTCGACCATTTGTGAGATCTATTTTAGAAATTTCAATGAGCAATTGGCCCACAATGCCACTTGTCCTTTTTCTATTGGTCAGCTCTTACAACTCAGTATAGGCATGAACCGATAACTGTGTATGAGAATCCCTCAATATTATTCATTCCACTTGAAAATGTTAACTTACTGTATTTTGGTAGATAATTTTTGGCTTAGCTTAATCCAATGGCTAAATTATAAGTTTATAACATCATTTTAAATATACAATTTTTTTTGTAATTAAAAAATTATATTGATCACAATGAGATTTAAACTTAGGATCTCATACATACTACCCAAACAGCTCCTTATGATATCTCCATCCAATTGAGTGAATTGACAATATTTGAGACCGAAATATTATTTATTACATAAATCTCAATACATAATCCACGGATACAGGGAATACCTGATGACACCAAAATTCAACCTAGAGCATCCCAGAAAATATTGATCACTAGTCTACATCCAGTAACTTATGATTATCTATTTCATGATAGCATGAATAATCATGATTAAGAATTCTAACCTGTGATAAATATTTGATATTAATATTATTGACTAATACAATTATCCTTAAATGCCAGCAAGCTTATCCTGTCATCACATTTACATGGCCTAATAACAACATTTACCCAACATTTGATAGATAGCAGTGAACATTCTGTGTTTAACAGCTGAAGGTTACCTTCCCTATATATTTGGATGATAGCTACCATCACCGATGTATATACCAAAAACTAAGACTTCCACACTTCAAGAGGAAAATCAGAAAAGGAAAAAGACCTACTGCAAAAAACATTTGATATACAACATTACATTGACCCATACTCCAATGATTCCCAGCTGAAGGGCTGGAATACAAAGTAAACTCGGGGTGAGCTTTTGAAGAGCAAAGCCACACAGACACAAACTGCTGCAATGGCCACCATTGACAGCATCGCCGGCCTATAAACCAGTGCCCTTCTCATGCCACTATATGCCAGCTTGCTCTGGCATAACCCACATTGATGCGCCACTGCCGTTTTTCCAATCATCTCAGTCTGCAAACTCGAAACTTTTGATGACCTGTGCCCAGCTGATTGCTTCTGCTTCATGCTACAGTCCAAGAGCGCACCAGGGATATCAAGCACATGTTGACCTTCATGTTTCTTTCCCGTTTTCCTCTGGACAAGTTGAATGTAGGAGTAGTATCCTCGCAGGGATGCATAGTCGTTGGGCGTCAAACCTGTACTGTCCCGAGCACTTTTCCATGCCTCAGCTCCCACCTGCACACGGCAGAGAAAAGGGTAAGACATTCTCGTAAAATCCTTCCATATGTAATTCAGTTACGAATTGACAATGCACTGAAAATCATACAGGCTAAATTTCCTGCACAAGAGCTCACTCACTAAGAGATGGGAGAGTGCTAAGTTCAACCGAATAAACAATATTGGTTTAAGGCTTTCACTTTAGTCTACATACCCGCCTATCCTACCCCTCGAGTTTGGAAAGGTTTAAAAATGAAGACAAGATATATAGTGCATTCAGAATAAAAAGGAATTACCATTCCTGGATCATCAGTTAATGCATCCAATACATTCTCCGAGCCAGTCATACTTGCTGCAACATGAAGAGGAGTCAACCCAGCAGGCCCAACTGTATCAGGTCTAAACAAGAATCTGTCAGTGGACTTGTTGAATTGCTTCCCTTTGCTGTCTCCACCATCTGAAGCTTTAACTGGCACAAAATTTAACAGTAGTTCCACCATAGACCTGCAATTTCTCTTTACAGCTCTGTGTAGAAGACCCATGTCGAGCAATGCAAGCTCAGCGGAGGTATGCTCTCCGGTGTCAACAGCACCCTCAAATATAATGTCCAAGAGTTTTTTAATCACAGCACACCAATCATGGTCCATGGAGAAGCCAATCAGCCACGTGAACCGATTAAAATGGAAGCGATCTTGGCCGGGGGCCATGGGACCTAACCTGACTTTCACACGACTTCTGTGAAGAAGCCAACCCATTTCTTGTATGAAATACAATGCTCAGTCTTTTCTTGCATTAATTTGGTTTTTATCTGGATATCATCAGCAGTTTCCGCTGCCTCAATGACATGCTCCAGCTTACAGATCTCTGAACATATTTCTTGCTCTGCAACTATGAATGGAAATGAACAGCTGCTAAGACCATTATCTTCCACCTGCATAATAATTATCAAATCAGAGACAAAATATATAGCTTGAAAAGCAAGCTAAATAGTAAGAAACCATTTGTGCAGAATCTTTTTTACAGTCTTATTCTACCACTAGGAAATTAATTATATGCTTCATCTGGACAAACCATCATTACTATGCTTCTATGGATAGGGAGCCTCTATTCAACCATTTCTTAAACTGTCTTCTAAAAGATTTGAAAACTTATAGTTTGGTATAATAACAAAGCATCTCTATATACTTAATGTAGTTTCACCTAAAACAAACTGCATGATTATATATATCTCAGGCTATAAAGATGGTAACAAACAAAAAAGCATTTTTTTGTTGTTTTTTAACTTAAAGAGTTAAGACTCACTCCTATTTGTAAACATTGGTTTTCAGTTGTTCATAGCAAAACCTAAAACTACAAATGCCTATGATAAACTAAAAGTTTATTTAGTTTACGAAATGACAGGCATCAATATTTATAACAGCAAATATCAAAACCACACGTATATTTACAAAGGACTTCTCAAAAGTAAAGCTCCAGTTCTTTGTGAGCTTCTGCTGAATCAAAGAAGCTTACAGTGTTGAAAAATAAAATGAAAAGCAACCACAAATAAAAACAAAAAACAAATAACTTATAGCAGATTTCACTTAGCTTTTAACAAGGCCAGGGTAATAATATATATATATATATATATATGTTCACAAAAAAGTATAAGGTACCACCTCAATAAACCCTCTCCCAGTCACATTTGGTACATGACAAGAGAAGCTGAGATGCTGAAGCCCATCATGTTCAACGGCTGCATCAGCACCATCAATCAAATCATAACAGCTATCCTGTACCAGATACTTCCCTTCAAGTGCGCAGAGCAACCTGAAATCAAGTAGAAGGGATTCATTTCTCGGCCAATCTCCATAAAGCATAGATCTTCTCTCCCTCCCAAAATCATAGGCTATATTATACTGTGAACATTAATGTTTCCTTTTCTATTGAAAAAGAAGTTTATTAATGAGAAAGAAAAGCGTGCATGGAGAGAAAGGATAAGGTATCGGCACACTATTAATGTTTCTTTGTTTCCCTCTCTCATCCATTTTCAAAACTACTTCAGTGCCTAATAAAAATATTCTGTAATGCTGAAGTCTGGTGGCAATGGGGCATATGAGCTATCTTAGATAATGGAAAGAGAGTTGCGATGAAATGACTAAGCTCCAACAAGAAACAAGAACATCATGTGCTTTTGTTGTTTCCTCATTGCTTCTTATGAAATACTATACCCAACAGTCTGATACACCTCAAACATAAATAATTATAGCTCAACATAGGCCTCTGCTTATGCTCTTTAAGAGCTAGAATCTCAACTCAACAAATTTAACTATCAGCAGGTGTATGGATATTTACCTTGTGTTAGACAGGAAAAGGTTGAATCCTTTCACAATAAATTGAGCACTTGCACTTGCAGGAACAGCAAGTGGCTTAATGCCCAAAATCCGACAATTTCGTTGGTTTTTGAGGCGTAATGGCACATCTAAGACCACCTGACCTGCAGGAGTGATATGAGAAACAGGAAGAAAAACACATTTTTGTTACCAAAGTAATATATAGGATTTTCATGATACTTGAAATACAATCACGTTAGAAGAATACAGTGAGAGAGGGAACAAACCATTATACAGAAAAGCAACCGAGTCCCGCACCCTTGTATATACCCATCCTGTTCTCCAGAAAGAATCATTTGATGCAGCGAGAAGCTTTCTTAAGCTGGATCCTAGATTGTAGCATAGCTGCAAGTAATAAGCACATTTAGACCCTTTTTGTTGTTTGCAATGGTTCTAGAAGGGAACCTACATATCATATCAAACTATACCTCCTCCCATTCAGAACTTTCTAGACGGAGATATACAGTTAATATGATACAGCCTGGCCTTATATAGCTCTCTATCTCTGTGGGACTGTTGGATAACCAGTTAAGGATCTGATATTCAAAAAGACTATTAATCAAACATGGCACAAAGAAATAATGTTGTAAAATTTTTTGTATTAATTTCAAAGCAGGGAAAAAGTACCTGTGATCGGAGAACAAGGGGAAAATCACTTGGATCCTTGCCAAAGAGCTTGAAAACAATGCGATCCGTGCGACTCTTAAACAAAAATTAGTCAACAAAAAACACGTCAATAGATATTATCATCTGACAACCATGAAAAAAAAAATTGCACTCCAAAATAATCAAAAGTTGAAATTGGATAGGAGGAGGAATGATCTATTCTCTATATAGACCATGACTTTATGGACACGGAAGCATAAGAAATAAATCAACCCTATACCCAAGTATAAATGCCTGACTTTCAAAAATCTACATAAGTAACTAACTCCATGGACTTTCCGATAGCTGAGTAGTCTTCATGAATCTTCAAATTAAAAGCAAAAATATTATTTCAACACCTAAAAAGTGGATGTTCCCTTAAGACACCTACTTTACCACCATTGGATATGATGATGGTTCCCACTCCTCTCGTTAATCCATCACATTCAATAATAAAAAAATAGGTGTCTCAATGGACACACTTTATAGGTGTTGAAATAACACTTCTCAATTAAAAGACGGCCACCAAATTAAAACAACCAAAAATTAGAAATACAAGGTTATTCGGAACAACAAATATAATATACCCATCTAACCATGCACTATAGTCTGCAGTGATAAATCAAATATCCTATAAATCTATCTTTCATCCAAAAATAGCAATTAGCAAGTATCTGATACACTAACAGCACTGATAAACACAATGAAAGCCAAACAAGAACAACAAAATTAGTAAGAATATAGGTCTTTCATCTTTGTCATGCAAAGTAATCTACTGCTAAGAGCTAACCATCCATAAAGAAAAGATATTTAAACAATCATCCAACATAAACATTTGAAAAACTGAACTTATTTGGTACAATGGTAATGGGAGCATAGTCATATTATGCAGTAATAAAGAAATTAATTCAAATAACTAAAATAATATACCTGAGCTTCTCCACTTGAACTAGATGGTGACTGACTAGAGGTTGAATCTGAGTTTCTACTTGTCTGTGGTGGACTTGACTTAAGAGAATCACATTGTAACCATGAAGGGTGATCAAGAGACCCAATCCCCGAGGCAACAGGAGGACAAGAGTTACTCGGGTTCTCAGCATGATCTTGTACATCATCATATACATCATTCAGGTCAATGTTATTTAAGCCATTCCTTCCAACTGTAGTCTCAGCTGCAGCTGATTGGGGTGGAAGACTGTCCCTTGACAAAAGTACATTTGTAGATTGTGGTCCTGAAGGAGATTTCAAACTTCGCATTCCATCGCTACCTGAAGGTATACATTTTTGTCCAATATCATCTGCAGGCATAGTCTCACACTGTACCCTAGAATCCGAAGGGTCCTGATGGGTTATACCATTATCCATCTTCATTGGAGAATTAAAAGGTCTGGATGGTTCAGGGCCATTTGAATTCGTGTTTGGAAGATTCTGTGCAACTCCTGATGTCCCAGCATTTCCAAAATCTTGAGACCCCTCCAATAAGGATGCTATATTTCTCCCATTGATTGTGCTAGCCAGATTAGCAAGGTTCCCCAGGAGATGCGAGAGAACATCCTGGTTTCTTGTGTGATCTGAGCCATTTGCTGCAATATATATAAGGCATATTATGTGGAGTCATATAGGTATGCCAATTACGACGTTCAAAATAATGGGTGAAAGACATGAAAGTTACAAGAGCGGAGATAATCAGAATAAGCTCAAAGGGCAACACAACATACATATTTTTCCAGAAACATTTCAGCAGAAGACACTGACACTCTCACTATAACAGCAAACCTTCCAGATTTTAAGTTATCCAATATTTAAGCCCAAAATTTAGAAGGCACATGGAATTAAAATGAAGGGAACAACAATGCAGCAAAAACAAATCAAGGGAATGACAATGATATACAGTCAATAAAGGAAACAAAACAGAGAATAATTATCAAACATTTTCGCCAAATATGTCTTGCTAATAACCCTAACCCTAAGCGATTTTGGTAAAATATTTTGAGTCAGATTCCACATCCAATGATTAATTCGGGATGACTCTCATAACAACATGATCAAATTAAACTAACTAGGTTTGTGGTCCATGGTAGAGTTCAATTTTTCCAATATTGCCTAGCAGTGAAGCTTAAAACTCTCAAGGCCACTGAAGAAAATATTATTAAAATCAACATAGCAATTAAGCTAGTTTTTGTTTAAATACTTCCCATTAGAATCACTATAATCACCTCTACAATTGGGCCAAACATCAGAACTCCACCCCACACACATAAGAGAGAGAGAGAGAGAGAGACTCCAAGATACCAGATATCCAAAACATCACTATTAGCATCAGCATTGAATTACCTTTGAAGACTCAACTAATCCCCTCCAAGTCATGAATGTTTGGCATCTAAACACACAATACTTGTAACTAACACTAAACTAAAAATAAAGAGATTCAGGATCAGAGTGTCTATGCTGGAGGAAAAAACATATCATATCAAACAGCACAAGGAACACTACAAGACATACATTTGGTTATAGAAAACAGTTTTCAGTTTTCATTTTGTTTTCCATTGTTTTAGGAATTTGTGAAGAAAACAATGAAAACTGAATTTTGTAATTTTCATTGTTTCCTTTACAAAATCCTGAAAAATAGAAAACTAAATGAAAACAGGAAATGAAAACTAAAAGCTGTTTTCTGAAACCAAACACAAGTATTTTGTTCAGTTTTCTATGGTACTTGGTATGCTTGCAAGTTAGTAATAACTTCAAGCTACCTAAATTTGGAAAACAAGAAATGGATCAACCAACCCAAAGAGTCCCATGGGCACTTGGAATTAGGGCTAGGCCTTGCAAACTATATGTCATGTCTAGTACGTCTTTCTAAATTAGAATTCTAATTCCTAGTAATAATTCCTAGGAAATGAAAAACAACTACATAAAGCCCTTCTCAACTATTGACCCAAATGATTCAAATTCCAAGAAGTGAGAATAAATAAGATGCGAGTGTTCAGACTAGCTTATTTTGTGTTCAACACAGCAGCTTTTGAAAAAAAAATGAAAATAATCAAATTGAAACATGCTAGCACTCTACATCCCACATACATATCACACAACTTCAACTCCAGCCACCTAAGTTTAATGCTTCAACAACCCTTTTTTTGTTTGGATAAAAAATGCTTCAACAACTATAACTACTGCCACCACCACCGCTATCATCACATATCAATTTTAACACACAAACACAAATATCATGCAGGTATAGTCAAGAGTTAACCATAAAGTCAGGTGACCCTTTTAAGTGGTCATGAGACTTTTAAATAGTTGTTAGATATACATATAGTCACCGCTTCATGAAAACAATAACAGGTCATTTTCATTTTACCTCTTGAGAAAATTCATTTAGCTACACATATTTTGGCACTAAAGCACATAATCACTGGAATAGAGGCATCAATTAACACCTGGAGTATCACCCATGCAGCAACTTCCCTATATCCTTTTTTTTTATGATTATCAGATTTTCCTAAATCCAGGGAGGATAAATAAGCATCATTTCAGTTTCATCGTGCAGCATCCAAATAAATAAATCACAATTATCGAGAATGCCAAGTAGATAAACTTCTGATGAGACACAAACTCACAATGCATGTTGGACAGTATCCTTAGCAGACTCATTAACAAATAGCTACTGCCTCTTTCATCATTCAGAGAGCCACCATTAACTGCAGTAGCATCAGGATGTGTTTTCCTCCGCCTCTTATTGTGGCCTGCCAGACGCCTACGACAACTTCTCTTCCCTTCATCAAACTCTTGAAGAACATGAAACCTGCCATACATTTAACAAGTTGCGCCCGAGGTGCTATAGTAAATGCTCTAGTAACTAAAAACAGACAAGCAGGTTTTCAACAACCAACTAAACTGAAACAGGGAGGATTAATGGGTTAAAAACTACACACGACATTAACCCCATACTTTTCATCTTTCTCTACAAAGAAGTGCCCAAAAAAGTTCAATGTAATGGAAACATAACAAAATTTCTAAAATGTGCTCCCCAAGAAAAAAAAACTATCATTCTAAAACCTAACTGACCTGCTACACTGCTGACAGAACCGCTGCATAACATTGCCCACCAGCGCCTTGCTAGCCTTAGAATGGATATCACAAACCTTATGGCGACGGTGATAATCCTTGGCATTACTAAGATCAGCCCTACAATCTTCCACCTGACAAACAGCGCGGCTCGAGCTAGTCCCAGTTATCTTTGTCTTCTTCCCACTCTTCTCATCTCCTTCCATGATAGGGTACACTTGACCCCCAAGGATCAAGTTAAGAGAACCAGCCTCATCATTCATCTCCGCGGCACCGCCGCCTTAGCGACATCAACAACACCTCTCCTCCTCTTCTCCAATTCTCTCTTACCATCCCCATGGCTGGTATCATCCCAGGCAGGGGACAAATTGACATTAGAAGTGTCACCATTTGCAGGAGCCTCAGGATCAACCGGGAACAGTTGAGGGCTCCTGCAATCTGAAGGCACTGAATTCAGCTGCCTGGCAGTGAAGAGATCCCCATCCCATCTCCAATCATTCAAATCCCACTCCAGACTCCTCTTCCCAACAGCCTTCATCTCAGGCACCATTGGCCCATACAAGTACTGATTCTTTCCCCCAAATTTAGCTTCCATGAATCAATCAAATTAGAAAGAAAACCAACAAAATTAGACACACCCAGATTCCAAATCCACCTAATTCGAACACCCAGTTGAACTAATTGCAATAAAAACACACAGAGACTCCAAAACCCTACCTTCAGAAAAACACCAACTTTAACCACCCAACAACAACAACACCAGATAACAGAAATTACAAAACCCCCAACTTCTTCCAGCTAGCTCATGGATCCAAAACCCACCAAGGAATCATGGGGACCAGACCCATAATTGCAAAATCAAGACTTGGAGCATGATTTTTTTCACATGACACAAAAGCTCAATGATTTCGAGTGGAGGGGAAGAAAGGAGGGGTTTTTGCAACAGAATTGAAGGGGGAAGTTGAAAGGGACACAAGAGGAGGAGTTGGGGGTGGCAAAGCAAGAAAGGGAAGGGGGAGGGAGAGAGAAAGAGAATATAGGAGGTGGCCACAGAAAGCATGCGTAGAACAGAGGGAAATTAGGAAAAGGTTAGGAACGAATGTGATGAAAAATGCTGTTCCTGTGCTGAGAACAGTGTCCCTCTTTCTCTCTCTTATTTTCTTGGCGATGCCATGGTACTAAAGGAATCTTTCGGTCTTTAAGTACACACTCTCTCTCTACAAGTTAAAACTTCAAAATGCAGACATCGTCAAAATTTTGACAGCAAAATAAGAAGCGGAAACAGGTGAGGAAGACAACTTCGTGGCCATTTCCTATGGGAGACGATTTTTGAATATGGAATGATGCAAACGAACCTTTATCAAGTCACCATATACTTATACCTTATTACAAGATAAGAAGTAGTGCAAAATATAAAGGGATAAAATGAGAAGAAGAAAATAATTCTAAAAGGAAAGTCCTCTTTGCATACATCTTCTTCTTTTTATTTTGTCCCTTCATTATTTTATATTACCATTTATCTTGTAATAAAGTATAAGTGTATGATGACTTTACAGTAGTATACATATATTATTTCTCTTTTTTAATAGTATAAATTATTACACTGATGTTACGTTAGGTGACCTTTTTAATTTTTTGGGTAAATTGAGTTGAGTGGTTTAACCATGATCAATTTTTTACACTACTTTTCCATAAAATTGTTGCACTAAAATTCTAAATCCTTCTAAACTATAATGAAAACTATTGGTTTCCTCTTTGCCAAATAAATTACTTAAGAACAAGTATTCATTACTTAGGGTAAGTTCGGTATAAAATAAACATAATCATATCTTTACAAACTTAATCCATGAAAATTTCTCCAATTTTATTTCATACCTAACTCTAGATATTAAATTTTTGTTCTCAAAATACAGTATTTGTCATTAAAGATGAATTGCTGATTTGGCATCTTAAATAATAATAATATATTTTTAATAAATAATTAATATATAAATTTACAGTAATTTTTCTTCACTTCTGATTATTATTATTATACATAGAGCTGTTAATGTATCAATGTTAATTGTTTTAAGTTGGGGGCAAGACTATGCTACATCAAGTAAAGTATGTTGTAGCCAAGGTTCTAAAAGTAATTTGGAGGATTGCCAGGTTAAAGGCAATCTGATCTGGGCTATACCTAAAACCGCCCTTCAAGAACTGGCTAAAGGGATATGGCCAAAACCATTAAGGGGCCTAACTGGATAGACAATTTTTTTTTAATAAAAAATATGCAAAATGACATCATTTTGGGTTTTTTTTTAAAAAAAAAAGCCTAAAATCTCATTTTTCGTAATTCTTTTCCTTTTCTGATATAGAAAGTAGTAACTTGAGAGATTTGATCCATATGGATAATATTTATTTTTATTAAAGGATAAATTATGTTATGTTTTATGAGTTTTGTTGATGGCTAATTTAATTTTTAGTTATTTTATGACATATATTTTATTTTGTATTTTTATATATTTATATAAATACAAGTTTTATATATCCTGATTATATTTCGATTTTAATTTATTAAGGGTTAACCTCTAAACCTCTTAACCCTTGCCCTGACTAATTTGATGTCTAGTCTGGTTTTCAGAACCTTGGTTGTAGCACACACTAGAAATTTAGATACATGTATAAAGTGTGGTTAAATGAATTCTAAAACATAGTGAATGAATTTAGCCATAGTTTTCAACATTTAACTATACTTTATAAATGTGATTGAGTGACTGGTGTGTAATACATCATTTTTCACCTGGTATACTATAGACAAAACCTTAAATTTTCCATCTGTCAAAAAACAAATACCATGTTTGGTAACAGATTGTTTTGAAAATAAAATTAATTAATTTTCTTTTAAAATAAGATTAAGTTTATATAATCAAGCTAATTCAACTAGTTGAAATTGGTGACTTACACAAGTTGATTCATTATAAGTTAAAGAAAATGAGATAAAAAAATTATAAAATAATCTTGAAATATATACACACACATATATATGTGTGTGTATGTGTGTGTATATATTTCAAGATTATTATATGTGTGTGTATAAAGTTTCTTTAATCAAAGAGCAATACTGATGAGCGAGATTAGTCCACAGTGTAACTACATCCTAATGGATAATTACAAGCCAAAAAAATAATTTCTAAACTTGGGTTGAAAAAAAGAAAAGATAAATTTTTATTTGAAGGGGTATAAGTTATATTACAAAGATGATATTGTCTTGACTCATTGTAAATTGTCACGATCCACCCTAAGGCTACAACCAACATTTAGTGAGTCTCCACTCCCCAACAAGCCTAACTGAATCCATGTGGAGAGACAAACAAAGTTTCCACTAAAAATTAAAAATCTTAGAATAAGTACAATCTTTGTTTAGAGATTTTCAATATACAACGCATACAAAGTATCCATGTCAACAGGCATTCTTAGAATGCACAATAGAATAGGGAAAAATGCATGTAACTCCCCCTTTCAAATTTTAGGTCATCTGTATATATCCTGACTTTTTAAAATGTGCATCACGACACTGTAGGTGTTCCAAATGGTGCAAATCAAACCTTCTATTAACTTGACATCCAATTCCATAGTTAAGTGGTCATGTGCTACTCACATGTAATATTTTATTCTTTTTATCAAAATTTTCAACCTTAAATCCCCTAATTCACTTTTAGAATCATTCATTCTTCATACTTCCATCCCCTCTCTTGCATGTCGCCTCCATTTAATTTTATTTAAAATCCCAAACTAAGAATGAACCCAAATCCATTTTTTCATAACTCTGAACAAAGAAAGTAAAAATTAAAAAAACAAATCAACAATATAAACCATCCTTTTTCTCTCGGACCTCAAACATCACAATCCGAAGAACATCAAGATCATTGTACAGCAAGTAGAATTGAAAATGGATTAACTAGCTCAATCATTTTAAATTAAAAAAAATTGGAAAAAAATTTGCAAGTAAGTCATTTAACTTCAAATTACATTTATGGAACACAGTAATTAAGTCTCATCACAAATCATCGAAGGGGATGCTAGACATGTCTTATTATATCATCCTGACATGTCATCTAGGGGTGTTTGTGGTGAGATTTGGATCGATTTTGGAGTAAAAAGTCATTTGATCCAAAAATTAAAATATGCGGTGCAAGTTTGGATTGGACTGGATACGTGGTTTTTTTTTTTTTTGGGTTACAAAAATAGCATGATAAAAATATTAAAGTTAAAAATATCTTATTCTATAAAAATATTTCTTCTCTAGTCTCTTGCATTCTCTCCATTAGACTTTTAGTGATTAGTGAGTGAGTCTACGAGTCAAATTAAGTGAATGAGTTTTTTTGTTGGTCAAGAGTGAATGAGACTATAGTGACTCATGTAGTCATGTGCATGGGTTTGTTTTTGGGTCTTGTTGGTGATAATGGTAGTAGGCCATAAAAAGTAACATTGGGCTTCAAATAAAATTGGGCTAGACTACTAGATAAATGAAGAATGTAATATTATATGCGATTTGGTTTGGATTGGATCGGTTCCTAAAATTCCAACCACAAATTGAATTGCAAAAAAACCACGATTAAAATCCAAAATCATCCAAAATTTTGCAATTTTGATTGGTTTTTGGATTGGATTGGATTGGATGAGTGGGTTTGATTGGATTAGATTGGATTCGATTCGATTTGGACACCCATAACATCGACGCGGTGGCTCGCCCCGAGCTTGACACATGCTCAGCACCAATGCCAATCCTTTTTCTCATCATTGTTGGGATGTTTGGGATGTCAAATGGCGTTGAATAAAAGCTAGAGAGATTCAAGAAGTAGCAAGAGAAGTGTCAAACAA
The DNA here is from genome assembly GCA_030441495.1 of Dalbergia oliveri. Taxonomy (NCBI): domain Eukaryota; kingdom Viridiplantae; phylum Streptophyta; class Magnoliopsida; order Fabales; family Fabaceae; genus Dalbergia; species Dalbergia oliveri. The sequence goes on from JAMLFY010000009.1 coordinate 11,020,442, forward strand.
CGCTGCCTAGCATTGTAACAAGCAAGGGCTCAACCAAGCAAAAATGATCATCTTGTACTCCAATTGCAACCAATGGAATTGGAAAGAACCAAGCAGGAGTCCCTCCTCAAATTCTCCAACGACATGGAGGGGCTTCAGCATATCAACCAGTTTGGGGTTATGAACGGGGAAAGAGGCAAGAAAAGGGATGGAAGTCTGAAGAATGATGCTAGAAATTAATTGAGGGTTTAAGGTTGAGAATTTTGATAAAAAGAAAGGGTAATTTTAACCGTAGAATATTGCATGTGAGTGGCACATGACCACTTAATGGTAGAATTGGATGTCAAGTTAATAGAAGGTATGTTTTCATAGTTTGAAAAGTTTAAGGTGTCACGATGCACATTTTACAAAGTCAGGATGTAAACTACACACAACCAAAGTTCAAGAAGGCAAATGCATTTTTCCTTAAAATAAATACACTATTTCATAAATCAATAAAGACATGGGAAGCAAGAATGCACAATAGAACAAATACACAACCTCATATATCAATAAATAAATGGGAAGTAATATCTTGCCAATAACTAATAGAGCGTGACTAAAGATTACATTCATCATAATATTCAAATACATAAAAACACATACGATAACAAGACAACCAACACAGACATGTGTTGGGCTCCAAAAGGATCTTTCTCTCTAATTGGTCGAAGGACTAAGACACGGACTAGTACTTATACCTAAAACATGTAGAACAACAGAGTAAGTCAAACAAACTCAATGAGAGATAATATACTTATAGCAAAAATTAGACAAGCTAAAGTACAAGTTTTTCACAATTTATGACTTACATAAATGAAATATCCAAAACTAATAAGTAATAGTAAAAAAAATGCAAGTCCTTAGTAAACATAAAATGCCAAGTCCCAAAATCCAATATAACCAAAATACATTTATTACAATATCCATATGAGGTAGGACTCAATTAAAGAAGCCATGACTAAGCAGACTCAAGCATACTCATATCCATACATTGGGTGGCACGACAACTTAGACCTAGGGTAATCCATATCCTGGACGTGTTGCCTACATGCCTGGCTAGTAACCTCCCATATTAGTTGGGTATCGACAAGGGTACCAGGGCTAACCTCTACTACCTGTTAGCTACAATTCTTTCTGAGCTTCTTCTCAAAATCCCATTTCGTTAAAATAGTTCGTAATTTCTTTCAAATCAATCCTCATAAATATGGCATTTTCTACAACAAGTCCATAATACCATAGTATCTTAATTCATGCATAATCAGCAAAATATTTTTAGTATAACCATATAATTGTCAATTAGCGTGGCATATTCAAAATACAGTCTTTTGAAAATTTTCTCAAGCATCAAAAAATAATTTTGAAGGTGCTTGTATATACAAGGTTAGAATTAAGTTACACTAATGTACCTTTAATCAAGTGTTGTACTATTGAATAACTTTTTTCGTGTAATTTTTCACAAAACCCACCATTGGATTTACATTCCATGTCATATATATCATGTCTATAAAATTTTAAATTAATCTAAAATCATTTAGCATAGTTTTTATGTACCTCAACATCAACATAATATATTTGTTCAAAATGAACAAGAATAAGAGCTATATGATTACATTCTTATTGATTTTCAATTTTTTATGAAATTTTGCATAAATGATCTTTATGATAAGTAACTATAATTCAAGTTGGATCATAACAAAATTATTTTAAAGAGTTATTAACAGTGTAACTATACTTAAAGTTACACCAGTGTAACTTGATCCTAACACACACATGTGTCCAAAAAGTTATGAAATTTTTCAAAAATGATCATGGAAGAATCTTATAACACACAGCTATGACATATACGAAACATGCAATATTAAGTCTTTGAAATCATGAAAAAACAATGGCTGTCCATATCAGAATTTCAGCATCAATAGAATTTAGAAACATTTTTCATAGCTTTTGACATAGATTTAGATTTCTATAAATCATGAAAATTGAAGTTAGATAAGTTCATATGCCAGCAATAATAATCTAGCATTTATCTCAAAATAACATTATAGGTACTCAAAATATGTCACAGGTATACTATCCACTTGCTGAACTAGAAAAGACACCAAATCTATGTCTCAAGAGCCATTGAACTTGAACAATGATCACCTAAAATATCTAAAATCAAACAGGATCAATTCATTCGATTTAAATGCAAATGATGTCTTCAAGTTACCATCAATCCTTTTCCCCTCAATCTTTTGAAATATACTCTTTTAACTCAATTCTTCCTTTTCTTATCTCATTAATATAGCCCATTATTAATTTAAGTCTTAATAAAACCAAAAACCAATTATTTAGTTCTCAACAATAACATAAAGCTCCTATTTTACAATGTAAACTTCAATCATCTTCCTCTCCATTAACCTTGCAAATTCAATCAAAAATAATATATTCCACTATACTGCATCCTCACCATAACAAACAATGATAATAACTTACACTTGAAAACTTACCAAAAGAGTTATGGTGTGTGTTGGAAAAGGCAAACTAGCCTTTTTCTAGTTGCTTGAAACTCGAGCCAATGTCATCATCCTCACACGAACCCTAAGTGCTCCTCTGTTGTCATTTGTGATCACCATTGGTCCCCATCCTCAAACCCCCAACTTTGAGTAGTGCAGAACTTCTATGTTGTCGACCTCAATGCATGACCTTTACCTTGAACTAGATTTGTAAGATGTCTTCTAGCATACACAACAATCACAAGAACCATTGTGTTTTCATTGTTCACATTGCATCACATTGCTACTTGTTAGGTGGAGCACATTAGCTACAATCGAGATTTATGGTAGTGGGCCTATTGTGGTTGAGCGAGACAGAGGTGAGGTAAAGATAGAGATGAGATGAGAAAGAGGAGAGAAAATGAAGGAAAAAAATACAAAGAAAGATGTCTTTAAAATAGTGAACAAAGAAGACAAGGGGAATAATTATGTCATGTAAAGGGGGTCTCTGGTGTACCCCTTTTCCTAGTGTAGTGGTCCTTCATCTTTTTTTTTTCCATATACTTATAAAACAACCTTCACCTAGTTTAATCTCTCCATCACTATATATCTTAATGTGAATCTTTCTAAATTTTAAATAAGTATTTTATTTTAAAAATGGTATTATACAAAGTTCTATGAAACCTCTATGTTTACCAAAAAAGTGTAAAGTTGAATAGAAGCTTATCACAAAATAATACATTATTTTCCTTTAATCCCTAGGCTAAAGAGATTGTATATATTTTCTCATCACAAAATAATGCATTATTGGCTTTTAATCCATAAGCTAAAGAGACTATATGTATTTATGAGTTCATCAGAATCTCATATAGGGTGGTATAGTGATATAAAGAGGATTAATGGTATACCTGATGCACATTTCTCATGGTGAAGCCAGACAACACTTTCACCAAACCCATCTTGAGTTTGCATTTGATTCCCTAAATGTTAGGATAGGGCTTTATGTTGATGAATTCACTTTGAACAATCAATTTAGTAAATCATATTCTTGTTAGTCTATGGTTGTTCCCCAAAAAACCTTCCTCTTGAAATGTTCAAGAAAATTCCCAATTTGTTCTAAGTTGTACAATCCATAATCCTAATAATCCCAGACCAAGATTGATGTCTACCCTCAATCCTTGATATAGGAATTAAAAGACTTGTAATATTTGAGAATAGTGATTTACAACATTTTTAAGAAGCAAAATTTCATGTTGAGGTCAACATTGGTGCAAATTAGCAATGGCTTTCTAATTTTTTAGATTTTGTCAAGATGAATGACCCAAGGCAAATTGGCATGCTCAAACTGCATAAATGATACAAAGACATTCACATGGAAGTTTAGTGAAAAAAATTCATGGTTTGATTGTCACAATAGGTTCTTAGACCTTGAACATATATATATGTGCATCAAGTATGGATTTAGAAAGTGCTCTAAAGAGGAAGATGAGCCTTAAGTGACACTAATCGATCACCAAGTTTAGCAAAGGGTTAAACATCATTTAAAAGATAGTACAAGAATATACATACATAATTGTCAAGCTCTAAGGTAGAGCATAATTGGACCAAACACAATATATTATTAGAGGGATAACTTGGTCTATCATTGTATAGATATGATGCATGTTCAGAAAAATTTATGCTTAACCAGGAACCAAGGTAAGTGAGTATTTCAAAAACTTATGCTTAACCACCTATAGAGTTGATGATATTTGTAAATTAGAGAGAATTTTTTCCCTGGGTTCTCTAACTTAGTGTAGCACTTGTTTATATGCTTGGCAAACAAAACATGGATGCATAGGTAAGTTTATTATAAATGAATGTATTCATTTGAAAAGAATATTGGAGGGTACAAAAATTATGAAAAATTGGGCTTCATTGAGGAATCAATATGTTAGGCATACATATCAAAAGAGACATCTCCTATTACTTTAGATCACATGTTCAATCTAGGAGAATAAGGGTTAGTCAAAATGGAAAACCCATAAACCACATCTCCACCAGCCTAGTTGTATGGTTGGAAAACCTATAAACCATTAGTTGTCAAAGAGAGAAAATCATGTTTCACATTTGTATATTTTGATAAATTATAATAAAGTGCAGTCATTCAAAACATAAATGATTTATCATATCACTTTAATATTTTGTCTCTCATAAATGAAATATTTTTTTATTCAACGCCTACATGTGTTTTAGACCAATAAATGGTCAGGATCCCTTGATCCAGGAGTCAGCGTGGTTCAAATCTTATATATGTGATTTAGCTAGTAATCATATCCTACATCAATATTTGTTTTCAATCACCCCATTGTATGTTGATATTTGAAATTTGTGCATAGGTGTTTGCTTATATGAACCAGATTAGACGAGGTACTAGTTCAAAGGTTCAACCGAGGGTTCAACTAGAATATAACTAGCATATGATAATACATGTATATATATAGATAATAAAAATATTAAATGAAATATATGTCATCAAATTACCAAAAATTACATTAGACGACATTAACACAACTCATACAACATAACATGGTTATTTTGATAATTAATGCTAAAAGAGCCATAAATTAAAATGCTCACTATGCAACAGGCCAATGCTAAAGGCACAAGCCCATTATTAAAATACATTATGGAAGAAGACAAAACATAAAACTAAGATGTTTGCCTATTCTTTAACTAGGTCTAAAACTAACAAAGTAATACTTCCTAAATTGAAAGCCCTAATTTCATCTAACTTCATTTTTCTTTTTCTATTAGTGAGAGATAATGCCGCCCCTCAAAAGCAACAATAACAACAAGGCACCAACCTATTCTCCACAACAACACCAACATACCATGGAGCAACAATAGCAATGAGTTCAGGAACCCACGCTATGAACCTCTAGGTGTTGGGGCGATGAACTTGGGAGCATCGTAGCGACCATGGCCACTTCTCCATGCTAATAAAAACAAATTTGCAGTCGTTCTCTCTCCACGGTGGTTTGAGTGGTGTTGGTTTGTAGTCATCAAGAAGTGGTGGCGAAAGCGATAAGTTTATGCACTTCCTTTTCATAAGCTTTTCTCTTCTTTTATTAACCTGTTGGTTTGATTTGAATCGCTCCCTTCTGACGTTTCATCGATTTTTAATCTATATTTCTAGATGTTGACCGATTTTTTGAACCATCGATTTTTTGGCCATGACCAGACTGAATAAGGCTTTGGTTCCCAATTCAACCGATTAGTCCATCCGGTCTATTCCATTTTTAGAACAGTGGTATATGCACAATATATTGCCTATGATTGTATTCAAACATCTAATTATGAAAAATGTTTATTAGAGCTAACCCCTATGATTTAGATTGCATTTGCTAATTTAGATAGAAATAAAAAATCAAAACAATAACTAAGAGTGAGATAGGATAAAATTGGATCATTGAGATATTGAGCTTATCTAGTTTCATCTTTTTAAATATAGTGTGAGTATAAAAAATTTGAGAATGAGCCAAATACATAAAAAGAGTTTTTCAAAAAATAATTTAAAAATTTAGGGGTAGCCCTTACCTATCCTAAACAGCATGAGTTATCACCCTTGTATATTATATTCTTATAAATTTAATATATATGCACTTCCAGCTAATATGCATGTATTAAATATGTTTATAAGTGCATATGGTGAAGTTGATAATAATGTTATGTTTTTATTCTTTGCATATTGAGTTTATTCTAAATATTTTGTAAAACTGTTTACATGTCATGTTTGATTTAGATATGACAAGCTGAGGTAAAGACAAAGGTTCCTATTCCACCACTTTGACCTTAATACCCATTACTCTAGCCTCCACCTTTACACCAACTATGGCATCCATATCCACACTTAGGGTGTTCGTAGGTTTTGGTAGACCTAAAACCTGACCAACCTAAGCCAACCAAAAAGTAAAATCACGTTTAGGTCAGGTAAAAACCCATTAACTTGTTCATTTATTCGGGGGGGTTCTAAAATTATACCCATTACTTGAATAATATCCTAACCTTCTTTTAACTCATTTTAACAATAATAAAACTCAATCTCATTCTCTGGTACATTATCAATCTATTTTGAAGGAAACCCTACATTTAACCTATCCCATAGTCACCGCTCCTCTTTACTCATCCTACTCCCAAATCCCACCACCATTCCTAGCTCCATCCCATCCACCACCGCCCTCCATTTCCTGTGCTACCTCTGCCTAGAAACCTAAAGCTATTGCTTCCTTTCCTTGAAGTCATAATCTCTTCTAACCACCTCTGCCCACACTCTTAATCCCTTGAAACACATTAATGCTTTGACATGAGGAAGGCCACCGCTACCACAAGAAAGGATGCCATGACATGAAGAAGGCTACAACAATTGTGAAAGACTACTTTGACTGTAAAGAATATTGTGACACAAAAAATGTCCCACTGATCACTTCCGAAGAAGGCCTCACTATCTGTCACCAAGGCCATGCCATTGCCTATTTACTTGAAGTATATATGCACAGTTTTGAGATTTGATTTTTTTTTCTTCATCTACATCTAATATTGCAGTTTCTAGTTTCGAATGGGATTAAGAGTTTAATGTTGTTATTTTTTATTTTAAACTGATTGGAATTCAGGATTTATTTGATTGTTTGATCTGGTTTGATGGTAATACTGTAATGAATTTTATTTTTAACTTATTTAGGATTAGGGGTTTTAATATGGTGGCTTCATTTTAGTTTTGATGGTAATTTTTCGTTCGATGGTGTTATTGTTATCTAGTTTGTTTCTTTTTAAAATATAAAAGAATAACTCTACTACCTGACTCGATCCCACCTGATGAGGTCTTCGTATTAGGCAAAATAATTTCATAAACCCGACCTAATCTAACTCAAACTCAATTAATCAGATTGAGTCTTATTTATCTTCAAATGACTCGACCTAAGCTAACCTGTGAACACCTAATCCACACCCACCATTATAACACCACCTAGCCATGTGACTTTACCACCACCACCATCGCACTCACATACCTATCATTTCAATGTGTAATATAGTCTGAGTATGTTAGTTCAAATTAACCATAGGTGCCTTCTCCACCACCACCACCTGAGCTAATTATCATGATGACATTGTCTGAACCCATAATCGAGAATAGAATAATTGGCTCATCCATAAGATCATCACAGACTCCATCGATTAAGCTGCATATTCAATTGAGGTGTGATAGAAAATCTATTAGTAACATTAAATTTAATTTATTAATGTCAACATCAAATTGTGGTTATTTATTATTTGGTATCTCACTTTTTTTTGTATGATATATAATTAGCTGCCAATATCTCAGGGTCTCCATAAGATCATGGAGACCATCCACAAGCTACACAATGGGCCTATAAAGAGTTTCACCAAACTCAATAAAGAGGAAAAATGTTGATGGTACAATAAATGGATGGTAAAATTTAATTTTTTATTATTAATTTTAATGTTTTACACACACATATATGACTTAGGATAACATGTTTTTCTTTTTGTATGTGCATAAGCTATTTCATCATTGATTTGCTGGGTGAGGATTACGAGGAGGTAAAATGGTAGGCGGCATAGCAACTACAAAACATGAACCTCAACATCTGGAGGAACGGATCATAATCTGTAGTGGATTACTAAGGCCAACTCGATAGTCTTATGGCAATAAAAAGCCTTCAAAGAATTTAGGGAAAAGTTAGAGAAAGCCAAACCAAGTAGAGCGTTAGCTAAGGGTGGCTCACTTCACTATGGTTTTTCTAGTACCATAAAGTCCGCAAGGCACAAGTAGGTCAAATACTTTCAATTACATTTATAATTAATTTAATTATTTTTTGTATTTGAATGTATTATAAGGTCAATGCATGCCAGGCTTTGTATAGGCCACCTGCTCAAGGAAAACTGTCAAGGAGACCCACACAAAGTGACTGACAAGTTGAAATGGGTCAACATTAGCTTTGAGCAAACCTATGCAAGTTCTAAACTTATTATATAACTCATTATTTCTTAATGTATATAGATTCCTTTGTGCAAGTCTAATTTATTTCATTTAATTCTAGGTCGAACTCATACAGTGCCTTAGGGAGGTAGGTCCTCCTGGATCCGCAGGCCAAGTATGTTGGTAACATAACCAATAGCCCAACCATTGGTAAGGACCCACTATGCTAGTAGTAGTGTGTCCATAAGCTCTATCAAAGGGGATTCACTTGCTAGGTTTGTTAGTGACGATGAGGCTCATAGGTGAGTTCACTTGCTTAACGTGAAACCTTAGCTTCAAAACTCTTCAGAAAGCTCTATAGCTTGTGTTTTAAGTGAGTATTCTCATTACATATAAGTTCAATTAATGACATATCTTTCACAATATCATGTTTTAACTGATTATAACCTCATTCAAAGAGATTCAAAGCTTTAATGATGTGAAAAATAGTTCAGAAAAGCGAGCTAAGACATGTTAGAGAAATAGCAATATCGAAACCAAGTCCTAATCTTCAGAAAGTACATTACGCATCCAAAAGTGCTATATCATTGAAGAAATCAATTTCTCTTGAGCACATCATGATCATAATCTTCAATCTCGATGGAAATCAACTTTGAAGACATTTTGAATGATGAAAAGATCCTTATCAAGCTCAGAGTTAAGCAAAGAAGATTAACGCAAAGATCAGAAACCGTGAAGCTATATCAGAAAGCATGCTTTATTCAGAAACTGTGCTAGTTGAATAGAAACAGAGGAAAATTTGAAATTCAAATTTAGTCAACTTGTAGAAAAGTATTGGCAGTGATACATTACTTTTTTACTTGGTCAAAATCCTCATCTTTTAGAAGAAAGAATTCAGAAACCATAATTGACAATGGTTCTGCACCTACAAGACAACTTTGGCATAGCTTAGCCACTCTTCTGGAGGACAGTTCCTAAGACATAAAAAGAAGATCAAGACAAGTTAAGAGGAAGGAAAATCAAGAGGAAACAGTAATATTTGAAATTTAAGTATAAAAGGATGAGGTCTTCATACGAGAAGAAGATTTTTTGTATAACTAACACTGAAGTTTTTCAATACATTCTAAAAGTTCATCTATTACTTCTTGTAATCAATTTATGCTAACACAAAACCTTCTTTCTTGTACTCATTAGATAACATTTTCTTATGAAGAATTTAGAAAAAAGTCTCTCAAATTTTCAGTTTACACATTGTTTTATTCTAAGAAAAACTTTAGTGCTCTTTGTTGGAGAAAACCAACCAAAATCAAAACACCTTGATCCAGTAGTAATCAAATTGAGATTAGCTTGAAGAAGCTAGTAAAAAGACCACTTGGTGTGAGAGTAAATTGGAACTACTACTCATTGAAAATAGCTTGGGAAGGCTATCTAAAGAATATCTGACTTTCTCGAGGTTGAGAAAGGATTTTAGTGGAACTCAATTGGTTGTTAAGAACTAGATGTAGGTAGTGTTTGGTCGAACCAGGATAAAATATCTGAGTAGTATCCTTCTTTCTTTTTATCTCTTTATCTTACAACATTTGTGTTAGTTGGTATTGTGTGTTTCTTTGAAAATGATTTAAAAAAGGTTTATGAAGTTTTGAGTTTACTACTTGGTTCAAAAAGTCACTCTCTAAAGCACACTAACAATAATTTCTGCTGCCTTCAAGTGAATAACTTGATAAACTTTGTTTTAGTATTTTGGAAATGAAAAAAAAGTTTGAAGCACAATTCAACCCCCTCTTCTCATGCTCATTTCAACTTAGAGAAACTTCAAGCTTAGGTTCAACAAATGCATAAGTAGGACTTGAGACTTTTGTTAGGCCCATGCTCAACATATCCTGGAGCAAGTGTAGCGACATCTCCATAATAATGCTGACATGGAAAACAAGGTCAAATTAGTGTAGAACAAAAAGAAAAATAAGAAGTTGCGGTGGGAGACGATACAAAAGATAGTATCTATCTTTCGTAAGATACAGGAAATACTTTAGGATTACAACCTATATTCCCTGCTTTATTGACCGTCATATGATTCTACTACCAATGAAGAGGCCACCAACTAAACCATTGATCCTTATGTTTTTGTTGTATTATTTTATTTTATGCTTTTTTACCATCTCATTTACTTTGGCTAACATTAGATATTACTTAATTTGAATATTTTCCTTTTTAGATGAAACCCCAAAATTAGCCCTCTTAAATTTTATATCGGACACATTGGTCATTCTAGAAAAAAATTGGATAGATTGGTCCTAAAAAAAAATTACCTAGAGAAGTCCTGCCAATTGAAAAATAGGACAAATTATTCCTTTCGTAATCAATTTGATCTTTTTCATGACTTTTAAGCGGCTAATTTGTTCTTTTTTTTTCTTCTAAAAGGGCCAATTTATCCAACTTTTTAATTTGGAAGGGACTTCATTAGGTATTTTTTTTTTTTAATCTAGAAGGACTAAGATGTCCAATACAAAATTTAAGAATGACCGGTTTGGGAATTTTGTCTTCTTTTTATCAATTTTGTTCATAATTATTAGGTTTATAAGCATACTTAGATTTATAATTTATAATTGTATAAATGTTAAAATAAATTAAAGATTATAAAAAATACTAAAATTAATTAACATAATCATTTAATTTTAAAATGATTACGAATTAGTATTTTAAAAAATAAAATTTGATTTTACTATGATTTTCTATCTGTAGTATATTATCCCCAAAAAATCATAATATTAAATTAATTTTATTGTGAAATTTTCATTAATCACGATATTAATTTTTTAATTTTTAATTTATTAATAACAAAAAGTCCACCAAAAATTTCAATAGATCCATCCATACACCTCTATTGTTTTGATGAAATCGGCGACAAAATTACGGCAAATATATTGATAAAAATTAATACCTATAGAAAAATCCATCGATAGTACCAACAAATTATTTATTTCATTAATAATAATATTTGCCGATGGATTTTATTTAGAATTCATTGGTAAATTTGTCGATCTCGTGTGTTTTTGCTTTTGATATTTGATATTTTATTAGGACTTGGATGTATATACTTAATTACATTTTTCTCTTTTTTATTTTATTTTTAACATTGCCACCATCAAGATTGAGGTATAACCCTCAGATTTAAAAAGCACTCACATGAGATTAATGAGATTGACTATCACAAGGTCTTCACAGCACCTATATGAATTCAACTTGTGTCCTAAAGTGTTGCATGTGTTGGGAAATTTTATTTTAGTTTTAGTATATTGGTGGGCTTTGAAACATTAATTTATAAGTTTTATAAACTTCATCTTATTTTCTTTTCTTATGTATAATGGTTTGAGTTAAATACATTTTACTCCTCTATACTTTAAGTCATATGAAATTTAAATCATGACTTTTCAAAATATACAATACCACAACCTAGACTATCCAAATTAAGCAAAAAAGCCTTTTCGTTAACTTCATATCCATTTTCACTGTTAGGTGGTCACATGCATGTCACATGACACTTTTTTTGGACAAAAATGCCCTTCCTCTTTTATTAAATTTCCTAACCTAACCTAAACCCTTCCCACATGATTCTTTCTCCAAAATGCATCATCCTCCTTTCTCAGAAAACCATCTCAATCTCCAAACAACTACAAACCACACCCATCAATGCAATATATCATCAGTTCATCATCATCAATAACCCATCTCATTTCCAAAAATTCTTAAGTCATAACCAAACCCACAAAACCTCAACCTTATAAACTTTTCAACATCACACACACACACAAATGAACTCAAGCCATTAAACAACATATGTGCCAAACCAAACACCAAACCACAACCAAATCAAACCAATCCTTATAATCTTGGCTTAATAGCAAACTAGAAAAAAAAAAACAAAGAGAAAAAAGATAAGGATGAAGAAACAAAAGGAAGGAAGACTGCAACTCCATGTTTCCATCGCGGCCTCACTTTAGAATTATCATGGCCTCACATTTGAACCACGTGATCACCATAAGCACCATTGCAAACCCATAGCCATCACTTGGAACCTCTGCCCACCTTGAAATAGTCGAGGACACCACTAAGAGCCACAAGCCCTGCAATGGCTTCTTCCTCTACAGCAATGAGCCACCGTCTCATCACGTTGCTATTGAACTGTGCCATCGCCACCACCATTGTTGAGCTTTTGCCTCCTTAGACGCGAACCTTACAAGCCTATCACCAGCCCCACTTCTTCCATCCCTGGGTTCATATTAGGGTTCGTGATGCAGGGTTTGATGGAAGGTGGTGAAGTTTGTGATTTGCAATATAAGGTTAGTGATTTGTGATATGTTTATGTCAATTCTTCAATACACCAATTTGCATTCAGTTCTTCTGGCTTCAAAGTGGGGAAGGGTTCTTCAATTGTTTGTTACTAAGTGGGGAAGGGTTTAGATTAGGGTAAGATTTGTTGCTAAAAAAGTGTGTTACATGACATGCACATGACCACTTAATAGTGGAAATGGATATCAAGTTAACAGAAGGGCTTTTTACACAGTTGGAAAGTCTAAGGTGTCACATTGCACGTTTTGAAAAGTCGAGTTCTAAATTGCACACAACCTAAAGTAAAAGGGGTAAAATGCATTTAACCCTAAAGGTTATATTAAGATTTGTACATATAAGTCGAGATCTTGTACGCATTAAGCCAACAACGGCACATCTGATTAGTGAAGAACATGTCTTGCTTAATAATCTAATTTAATTGTTTTATATTTTCAAAATTCAAAATGAAATTACTTTTACTAAGTATCACTAACGGATGATTGGTAAACAAATTGCTCAGGGTTTGGGGGCATAAATTTCTCCCTTTGTTTTACTAAAACATCATCAGAGATCATATTGTGATTTTTTTTTTTTGGGTTTTACTGAATTTGAAAAAAAAAAGTCTCAAAGGCCATATAAAATACATAATTTTTTTTTCAAAAGTATGTTTAGTATTTTTTTGAAAAATTCGTATAAAATATATCATTTTTTAAAAGTCAACTATATATTATATTCTTTAGTTTTTTAAGACAGCGTAACATAATGTTTGCTATTTATTAAACAATTAGGTTTACTTACTCTTTTAGATCTGAATGCTTTATAAATTTTTCACCTGATATTATTGCTTTAAGATACTTCTTTGAATTCAATCTTTATAAAAAAAAAAAAAATTATAATTTTAACTCTTATGCGTGTTCGTGGATTTTTAATTTAATCATGTGTGTATATATATAATTCTAAAATCGGATTTTACAAGAAAAGAAATGGTTGACGTGTCATTTAGCTAGAAGATTTGATTTCTCATCCAAGAAAAGTCAATTAATGCACCAATTATATTAAGCCATTAGTTTAGTAATAATTGTCAAAAAAATCATAACCCTACCCATTAAATTCCAACCAAACAATTATAATTGTCAATTAAATAATTATATTCCTGGTCATCAAAGCTTTCACAATGTAGGCTATATATACGTGAGTGAACAATTGAATATATGGTATGATAAAATCTATATCAATTGTCATATTTTATTGTTCTTGGTAACTGTGACAATTTGTAAATTTTTCTCTTTCGATTATTTTATGTCTTTCCTTTTTATCATCTTCATTCCTTACACTCTATGTCAGCCATCTCATTTTATTAGTCATGGTAATTGTATTAATTTGCGATAGTTTTTTCCTTTCGTTATTCCATGTATTTCCTTTCATTTTCTTCCCATTCCCATTTTAAGCGATCATAGTATTCTATGAATTGAACTAACTAGAGAAAGGAGATATTTCGTCACCACTGCTTTGATTTGGAAGTTCTTTTATTTTATTTTAATTTATTTCTTAATTGATGAGTTTAGCCAATTGTTGGAGTTAGTGGACAAGCTCAGATTTTGATGCAATATTTTCATGGATAAGTTTTCTTTTTGTCTATCGATGCTATATATTGATTACTTTTCATTTCATGGATATATATATATATATATATATATATATATATATATATATATATATATATATATATATATAGACTTCTATTTTATAGTATTGATTACACACATGAAATGGTAATTTTTTTAACATAATAATATTTGATATAGGATTGGAAAAAATTGATCAGATTTTTTTTATTTCGATTAGTAATTTAGAGAATGTATCAATTATAATAATTGTAATAAATATAATTAATATTTGATATTTGTTTTAAAAATAATGTTTGATATTTTATAAAATAAAATTTTCCATATAAGCAAAATTTCACATGTCATTTCCACGTGAATTCATTTTCTCACCTAAAAAATTAATCTACTTTTATCAAATTTGAATAATAAAATTTTCCCAAAAATTGTCGCACTAATTGATTATTAGTTATAATTATATGAATAAAATATTATATCCTTTTCTATCATAAATATTTAATAAATTCCATAGTGAATATTTTTCTAATTATTTATTTAGAGAATGTGTCAATTATAATAGTTTAATAAATGTAGTTAGTATTTGGTATTTAATAAATGAGTATTTGGTTAAATAATCTAGCAACCGCCAACACTCTCTGCCTCTCCCTCATGTTTTCTTTCCATCCTCCCTCATCCCCAAGCTTTTGATAAGTATTTTCAAGGAATTTAGCTAGTTTATTCCTTTTTTTTAATCTAATTTATGAGTTAGGACATTATCAATTATGGTTTTCTCACAACATTCTTCCTCCCTACCATCCCAAATTTAGTTCTTGACAATAATGTTAATTCTTTATGTTTTCATTATATTGTTTGACATTATCGGTGCTAATCTTACTCCCCAAAATCGATTTATCAGTGGAAGTACACTCCTGGCTACTAACGGTAAGTGGGTTTAAGCTTATGGCTATACTTTTGGTCATTATTACTAATCTTCTAGTATCATATAGATTATTTATGACTTTTTAGAATAATTTATGACAAGAAAAAATGCTTTCATGAATCATAGAAATTTTAGAAAATTATTGATTGGCAATTATCATGAATATATTATTTTTAGAAAACTAATGGGACTATATTTGATGCATGAATGTTTTAGAATTATTTCACCTGTTAGAAAAATTGCATGAACCCAGTTTAGTATGAACAATGAAATATTTTGAATATTAGCTTTTAGCTAATTATTAGTGAGAATAGAAAAGTGAGTTAATAGCTGCATGATCGATCGTTAACCTTAGTACCAAGTGGTCGCTGAGAACTAGGTCAACCTAATTATAGTAAGGAACCTAGTGGTGCTCATTTATGGGACCTAGTTATGTGCCATCAGTTTCAGCTATTAGCTCAGTAATATATATTTGATTAGCTCCTTTCTCCACTAGTTATTATTATGAAATCAGTTGAATTATTATTTTTAGTACAATTATATGTATTTAAATATAAAAATATTTTATATCAATTGTATGTATATTTATGTATTATCTTTGTTGTCCAATGTGGGTTGTGGGTGGAGACTCGCTTACTAAGCTTTGATGAACTCACCCCTCTCTTTCCTCCCTTATAGATACAGCTATAGGTTCAGTTGGACCACAGGATTCTCCCCAATAGTGTTATAACATCTTTGGGTGAGTTTCGAAGTGAAGCTTATTATT
The DNA here is from genome assembly GCA_030441495.1 of Dalbergia oliveri. NCBI lineage: Eukaryota > Viridiplantae > Streptophyta > Magnoliopsida > Fabales > Fabaceae > Dalbergia > Dalbergia oliveri. Next base: position 11,036,553 of record JAMLFY010000009.1, read on the forward strand.
GGTTCATGTAGTTATAGTAGTGCTTTAGTAATTGTGTATGCAGGATCTCGGACATGCATAGTATCATTTTATTTATTTTTCTGAATTTCAGCTATTTTATTAATTATGTTTGACTTTGGCCCAAATTACGGTTATTATGTAGTTTCATATTTAGGATTTATGTTTTGGAAGTATTTTTAGAATTATGGAATTTAGTTAAATTTGATATATTTGGAATATATATTTAATATTTATGTATATTAGTCGTCACATTACTAGAGGCTTCCGTGGGACCCAATCCCTCACGTATCAGTTATGTTCCCTAGGCGGGTCATGACAAAGTGGTATTAAAGTCATAGGTTTCCCTATTAACGCCCAATTTTTCCTGCAATTTTTATTGTCAGGAATTAAATTACCGTAGGTAAATATTATATAAAATTTGAGACCAAACAATCCTTAATAAAGGAATTTAACGTTAGAAGAGAAGTTAGGAGCAATTCGTGCAAGTATTGCAAACCCCGATTTTCTGTACGTGCGAAATGACCAAAACGCCCTTGCGGTTTTACCTTTATTGCGTGCCGACTGAACCGAACCTCACTAAAATGTGTTAAAAGGTGTTGTTAAGCCATGATTAACCATTGGTTAAGCTCGGGTGGTCTCGGGCAATTTTTAAGTAAAATGACCGTTTTGCCCATGTCTTTGTAAGTTTTACAAATTTTGAGATTTTTGATTCGTCTAACGAAACCTAAGCAATATTAGGCTCAAATTAAAGCTTATTAAATTCTAATTATTAATCTAGAGTCAATTATTTATTTAAATTGATTAGAACCTAAAATTGCTTTAAAACACTCAAATTGCTTACTAATTCACCTAAGCCCTTAACCGTAAATTCTCTAAATTGCATGAATACCTTGCCTACACCTAAATAATACATGGAACACACAAAACCCTTTTCCATGAGGCTGTAATGCATGAAATAATTCAGCCATAATCATTAGAATTATTGCAAGATAATGCACTAAAACAAAATGCCAAAAAATTCCCTAAAACATAGCATAAAACATGCCTTAAACAAGAAATGATTTTCCTCCCTTTGTTCCCCATGAAAAATCCGAAAATTATGCCTCCTCCTCTTGTCCATACATGAACTTAAATCCTCTATAAATAGGCATGCTTAAGGAGTCTTAGACTTGCTCAAAATTGTACACATTTATAGTTTTTCCAAAGCACCAAAAGCTCTCATTTCCTCCTCCTCTTGGCTGAATTCTTTCTTCAAGTTTTCAAGAATATTTTCTTTCATTTCACTCCAAGAAACCAAGTTCTCTTCCTTTCCTTCAAATCAGATTAGGTAGGGAGTTGTTTTTAAGTTTATTTCTATGTTTTGCTAAGTGTTGTTCTTGGTTCAAAATGATGATTTCATGGATTTTCTCTAGTTTTTCCATTTGGTTTTCTTCTTCCTTTTCTTTAACCAATTCGGCCATATGGCCTAGGTGGGACTAAGATGATGGCTTGATGATGAGGACCTTGAAGGTGGGTTGTGAATCCATCACAAGTTAGGCCTCTAAAGCTTGAAAGTTCCACTTGATGCAAAACTTTAAAGAATGATGTTTTTATGATGATTTTATGATCTTGAGTTTAGAATTTGAAAGATGTATTTCTCACTTTGTCTTGTTAAGATATATATATTGAATTTGTATTTCTATAAAGTCTTGAAGGAGCTCTAGTAAAGAAATCAAATGAACTTGCATCCATGTTTAAGTTTATGCCTTGCATAATCATGTTTACTTTCTATGTCATCACTAAAATTTCAAGAATGAATAAATGGACTTGCATACTCATGTTTAAATTTCCAAGTTTGCATTTCATGTTTATATTTCATGTTGTCACTTAATCTCTAAAGATAATAAAGAAGTTGCATCTCATATTTATTTTATGTTCTCACTTTATTTTATAATGGCTAAAAGAATTAACGCATGACATGTTTATTTTTATGTCATCACCTAAAGATCCTAGAGCTCAAAGACTTGCCCAAGTATCACAAGCAAAGAAATAAGATTATTGGAGTTAAAAAATTGATTCTTTAAGAAGTCTTGAGATTGGAGCTTAAAAAGATGTAATAATAATTCTCTTCTCCCTTCACCGGTCCAGTGTGGATTCCGTCGCTCCGATTTCTTAAGATTCTCTTCTCCTCCACTTGTCAGTGCGGACTACGCGCTCCAGTTTCTTGCATCATGTTTATATTTCAAGTTCTTGCATCATGTTTAATTTTCAAGTCATCACCTTAAATCTTAAAGATAAAGAAATGGATTTGCATATCATGTTTATAATTCCAAGTTATCACCTTATAATGACAAGATTAAAATGAGGTTGCATAGCATGTTTATGATTCTAAGATATCACATAAATCTCTTAAGCTCAAGACTTGCTCCTTTTATCTTAAGTGAGAATTTTAATTATGAAGATTCTTTCAAGTTTAGCAAAAAGAATTAGTTTCTAAAAGAGTTTTAAAGCTTTGCAAGGATTCTACGGGAAACTAATATTTTATGTTCACTTAAAATGTGATTTTATACAATTATATGAGGTTCATGATTCGGCTTCTGATATGAGATTAGTACCAATAAATGATGATGATTTAATATGTTTGGAGTTGTGATAATTATGGTTTATTGTTAAGGGAATGATTCTATGCATATTAGTGACAAAACTAGCTTCCTAGAACAACGTAAATCTAGAATTTACCTAGTCTTTGACCCCTTTAAGTTTATCCAATGCCAAATCTGTTTTAGTATGTTATAATTTTGTCTAAGATTAGTTAGCCACGAAAAACTTGGTATCAACTAGTGTAGGATTGATCCCGAACACTAAAAATGAAACTAGTAACTAGAAAACCGTAAAAGCAAGATTTTTTTTAGAACTCTAAATAATGAAATTTATGCATTCTGTCCAGAATTATCAGCAACTATAAGAACCAGATTTTATTATGTTTAGATAAGGGAGAATAATTCATAATCGGTTTAGTAATTAATGTTAGCATCGTAGGGAAAGCTGGTAGCAAGAAAATGTTAAAAACGCAACTTCTAACACATCGTAAAACCTTAAGAATAACTTACTGCCTATGCTGCTCCATAGAGTTTAATAATGTTCCTAAGCCTTATAATTAATTGTAATAATGGTAATGAATCCCTTAGATGCATAATTAATTAGTTTGGCAATTGAGGTTACCCGATTCTAGAGTTTCGGTTGTTTAAGACATTTTTCGATAAGGATTTATGATGATGCCTCTTTGATGTTTTAAGTGATAAGTCTATTAAGTGATTTGATGCTTATTAAGTATTTGATGCCATTGAATGATTCCCTAGCTTGCATGTTATAGTTGCTGTTGCAAACAATGAAAATGCTTATGCATGAAATAAAGAAATAATCTCTGTTATTTAAAAAAATTACCTTTGTTGCTGGAAGAAAGTGTACTACTATAAAAGTGTAATTTGGAAAGGTTCTGGCTAGGAAAGACTTGGTATTTAAGCGTGTCCATTGTGACCCACCTCTCTTTCCTGGAATCTCCAGATGCATGATTTCAGTTAGTATATATTATTCCATCATAAGACTATAAATGAGAAAATGTAATGATGATTATGAATTGAATTATGATATAACATGCAAAGATTTAATGGTGACTTAAATGTAAGAGGAAATGATCCTTTGAACCCATCAGACTATAGGTGGTGAAAAGGTGATCCTAGCCCCCTAGTCCGTTCTCTCAAAAGGGTAGAGACGAAATTTTTACTTATCAAAAGGGATAAGTATGTGCTGGTGACGACTAGCAAGGTATGAGCTCATAACCTAGATTACTCCCAAAAGGGTGGAGTATAGGGTGGCCCAGGAAAATGATGATGGAAGTAACTTTAAGTCACCTAAGGAACTAAGTAATGCATGATGTAAATATGATGTTCTTCTATGCATAGTATTTATGATATGATGATGAGAAATATGATGTTCTTCTATGCATAGTATTTATGATTTGATGATGAGAAATATGATGTTCTTTTATGCATAGTATTTATGATATGATGATGAAGAATATGATGTGTTGATAAAAGGAAAAGTTCATTATAAACATGACATGCTAAGTTTATGATGCATTATAAGACGCATGATTAAACCGACGAACCTCGGTAAAGTATATTTTCGAACTTAATAAATGAATCTTAGCATGCTCACTATTTCATAATGAAACCCGAGGTTCCTGTGGACGATGATGATGACACAATGCATCATGAGGTGAGTACCCTACTGAGATTCTTTTTATAAGTTTCTCACTCCCTCTATTTTCCTTTCCATCTCGTCTTCAGAAATAGAAGGAAGTGTTCATGATTCACATTGAGGCTTTCACCTGGTAGCTGAACTTGATCCTCTAGTTTCACTCGTATATTTCAGATATCTATCCCTATCCTTGGAGTGTTATTACTAGGTGCCATTAATAGATGTCCTTCCATCCATATATTATTTATGTTTTGTTAGATTGCCTACACCTAGTCTTATTTTGTTGGTAGGCAAAATATCTATGTGATATGTAATTATGGATGTCATATGATGGAGCCAATATGATGTGTTTCTTCATGATATGTCTATTCATTTTCTGCTTTATCTCGATTATCGTTCACGTTATGCGCGGCTCACGTTTTCAATTATGTTTTTTAAAAAAAAATGGCTCGTAATTTCACTAAGTATTTTCAAAGCATGATTAAGGAACTGAAGCAAAGAGTAAAGTCTAGTAATTAATCAGACGCCTAGGTGTATTGGGTTAATTATTAGGGTGTTACACCTACATATAAAATTATTAGAGCAAATGTCCACAAATAACATGACATCTATGCAAATGGAAGCACGTGCATTTGCATTGACGTAGTGTTATTTGAGGCCTTTAGTAAAAAGTTAGTCATGTCTAGATTCAGGAAGAACTATCAGACCAAAATTATATTTTCAAAAGTTTTCATTTCACTCTTTATCTGCACAAATATTTTCAATATAATCCGTCTATTTATTGTCTTATAACATTGTTTATTAAAAGGCAAATTATAGAGACTTCTCATAAGGTTTATCAATATTACACATACCTTCTTTTAGATTCAAATTGACATTCACCTCCCTTTATTTATTTAATTTTGTTACAATAACCTTCCTTATCCCTAACTTCTAAATTTTTAAACATTTGGAAAAAATTTAAAATGACTACTTTACCTTTACTAATTTATTCTATTTATATTTTATACCACTCTTCACCACCCACCAACAAAACCCCAAATCCCAATTTATTGCATAAAAGCATATCACCTATTGTACAAAAAAACCACAATGGCAACAAGAGAAGACATTGATTAAAGAGGAGAAATTTTGGGTTGGTGTCGTGGGGGCAAAGACATGGAAAAGTTTTAAACTTGGTCATTGAATGAAGGAGAAGAAGACAATGGTATAGTGAATTTTGTAAGGTTAGCGCTATAAGGGAGTGTTGTATTTTCTTGGAATATTGACACTTATTACATCTCCATCGTGCACGGGTTGCCGCATCATATCATCAACCGAGGACTACTCGTTTTGGAGGCCAAGAAATTAAAGGGCTCGGTGAGTAGAGTTAACGATGATGGTCCTTAAAGATGGTGAGCACTGCGATGGCAATTGAAGGAAGAAATTAGATAAAGACATGGCAATAGGGGGAAAGGTGATGGTAGAAGGACCTCTCATTCGAGTGGTCCACAGTGCACCCAAAATATTTTGGCTTAATAATTGTACCTAAAAAAAGAGAGCGATGATAATGGTGATGAAGGAAGGGTTAGGTGGAGCTCTTGAACACAAAGACAATATAGGTATATTAGGGATTTTGGAGGTTGTTGCATGTGATGGAGGTTGAAGAAGATAGGTACATTTGGGATTTTGGAAGTTATGTTAAGATAGGGGAGGTAAGTATTGTAACACCTTACTAAGCTCTAATTCTTTCTCATTATTTTTATTTTAGATAATAGATAACTAGCATAATATTATTAACTTAATTTCGTAAATTTTGCAGGTGATTATTTTTCAACTATTATAACTATTTCTTTTCTTAGTCATATACTAAAATAATGTACACTAATTATAAACTGTGCACATGGTAGGTTCTCAGGAAAGAGAAGTGGGTCACAATAGACATACTTTAATATCAAGTTTTTCTTAGTTAGAACTTTTCCAAATTGCACTTTCACAGGAGCACACTTTCTTCTAGCAACCCAAGGTTTATTTTCAAATAACAAGAACGATTCTTTTCTAACATAAAAGTGAAACTACTATTTGTTGGTAAGTAATTCCCATAATTTAGATGACCATCACCTATATAAAATATACCTCACTACTAACATTGATTCATAGGATACTATACATATTACACAATGAAAATACATAAGGAAACACTTTAATATAATAATATAACATAGTCAAAGTTAGGTAATAGATAGTAAAGCATTCTATCTAGCACACATTATAGAATCTGATTATTTTGAAATTAAATCCAAGGCTACATTCATATCAATCTTGATGACAATCCATGCTCTCTGGAAACATCAAAGAAAAGGGGTGAGAGAAATCTCCTAGTAGGGTCTTGTTCCCAAGGGAGTCCCGCTGCAAAAATACTAAAAGTAACACGAGAATGCAACAATATGCAATCACATATATTAATTCAAATGGTATATAAAATACTTAGAATATTTACTAGTGTCAATCAAGATGAAGTGCATAATATTAACCATAATAAAAGTGAAGTAAAAGAAGTATAATAAATGTTCATATGAGTTTATTGTAAACTTCTTTTTATAATATCTAGTTCCCTTTTGATGGTTGTAGTCTACAAGGTTTGTTTCATAAGTTTGGATCTATGAGAGCTCTTATTGCTAAGGCGTACCTAGTCAAATCAATAAATGCCAAGTCCTTGTTTGCTACCACATGGTCGGCCCAAGGCATCACTAGAACATACACCAAGTCCTTGTTTGTTACAAGGCAGGTTGAGGGTGTCGTTTAACAACTACAAGACTAAGTGTTCATCAAGTCTTTGTTCACTATAAGGTGAGGCCCGATGTGTCACTTATTTATTTATTTATTTCACATAGCACATATAGTATCCATAAAATATGAAAATTACATAAAGTATCTACAATTTCTTTTATATTCACATATAGATCGCAAAATTTTTCAAATTTACACATAAAGCCCAAACAATATAGGATTCATAAAATTTTCATAAAATCACATATTTCTTTGTAATTACCCTTAAAGCACAAAATCACATCATTATATTGGAAACTCATTTAAATATACTTAATTTAGTTTTTAATTGTATAATAATTCAACTTAAGGTATTCACATAGTATTTTCTTTACTAATTCTCTAGGCCTAAATACACCCAAAATGACTTAAAATTTATCTTTAGAAAATATGTAAGGAATTTGCCTTTACATGTTCAACATAAACAAAATATTCTTATTTTTGCTAGGATGTAATAATAGAGCAAATGAACTTTTCAAGGAACATTTAAAAGAAAATATTCGAAATAATATCCAAGTTTTAGGAAATCACTTCAAGCCCAACTAGCTAGTTTACATACCATATTTCCAATGGGATCTTAACTTAAATCTTTGTAAACAATATTTCTTAATATTGTTAACAGTGTAGCCATGTCCAATATTGATAGTCCAAGGTCCAAAGTCCAAGTCTAAGTATTATGATCATAAATTGTCTCAATTAAGTCCAAGTGAGTCTTCAAGACTCATAATAGTCCAAATAATGTCCATAAAGCCACAAATCCATAACAAAGGTCATGATTAATATTAACAAGTTTTAGTGTCTTTGATCTTATTAAGTCTTAATGGTCCCAGAGAACCATAACACACAAACCAAGCTAAACCTTACATGCCCAAAGGTTTGGAATCCATTCATTATAGTTGTTAGAATCTATAAATATTATAATTAGGATATTAATAATGTATTTAGGAAAGTAGAATATTCTTATATATATAGATAGATATTTTGTATTTATTACTCAGAATCTATATAAACCATTCTCCATTGTGTACTTGAAACACAAGGATTCACATATGTTTTTCCTCTCTATTCCTCTTTATCTCAACATAGTATCAGGAGGACCCACTTTCCTTCTCAGAAATTTTTTTCACAAACCGTGTTTCTTTCCGATTTTCGGTATCTCCTTCTTGTCCTGTCATCCCCCTTTGGTAGAGCTTTTTCTAGCTTGTTGTGCGTCTATTCTAGCAGCCCACACCCACGATCTACAGCCTCCTCCCACTGACCTTACCATTGGCCTTGCCATCCTCTGTGTAGCCAATCCCCGGCAATCGCATCCTACTCCAAGCCTCTGTGCGCTTCTCACATGTGCTACACGTGTTCTCTCCCACTTCGCCTCCGTTTTCTGTTGTACGTAGCGGTGCATTTAGGGCTCTTCTAGCTGCCACACACACCGTTTAGCTTGCATCACCGTCATCATTCTAAAGCCTCAACTTCATTATCCGTGCACTATGATGTTATCACCTTTTTACAGTTTCCACTTTTACCCCTATTTAGTGTCCCATGGCGGCTGGTTTCTCTTCAGGTGCTCTCAATGATGTCTAGATGGCTATGCCTCCTATGTTTATCAGCGCGCCTCTATCCACTACCCAACTTTATCAATTAGGACAACCCTTACCGACCTATGCCGATTTCTTGACATGGTATGCGTGACGTCGCAACTCTTGTTCCGCTACCTTTGTAGTACACATGGTAATCCTTATGATTGTCTCTCTTGGTCTACCTCCCCTTACGTCATTGATTCTCGCCTGACCATATTTCTAGTAATAGATCTTTATTTTCTAATAGCTCAACTTTTGGTTTTTTACGAACTATCACCTTAGCCAATAGTTCTTATACACAATCTTAAAAGATTGGCATGGCCCATCCCTTGCCTTCTTTGTCATTGATTTTGTCCTTTTTGTTCCTGGTTCTCCATTCAATCTCCCATCCATTAGTCATTTGACTCATTGTCTTAACTATATTATGTTTTTTACTGAAAACTCTATCTTTCTATAGGATCGAAGCTCGGGATGGATGATTTTTACCGGACGTGAATCTAATGGCCTTTACTAGCTCTCTCCTCCACCTCACGGTTGCTCTCTAGCCACATATCCTTTAACCCTCCATGCCCAATTAGGTCATCCTAGCTTTGCCAAACTCCAGAAAATGGTGCCTAACGTATCCAAGTTGTCCAATTTGCCTTGTAAGTCTAGTCAACTTGGGAAACACACTTGGTCCATATCCAGTTAGAGTCAGTAGTCTTGCTACATCTTTTTTTGCTTTGGTTTATTTTGATGTTTTGGGTCCCAATTGTATGTGTCCACTTTAGGGTCATGATATTCTGTCACCTTCATTGATGATTATTCACATTGTACTTGGCTATTTTTAATGTCTAATAAATTTGAGTTGTTTTCTATCTTTCAAAAACTTTATCGCGAAGTTCACACTCAATTTGGTGTTCCTATTCATACTTTACATAGTGATAATGCTCGAGAGTAGTTGTCTCATGACTTATAGAATTTTATGTGTAACACCCTCCCAAGAACAAAATCATTCTTAAATCATGACATCGGACTTGAGAGTTGTTAGTTATAAATTAGCGGACCATGCTTAAGTATCTATGGCGTATTAGAGCAAGTCGATCAGGAACTATGTCATATATTTACTTAAATATATAAAAAGAAAACTGAGTAATTAGAGAATATATATTCAAATACATGAAAAAGCTTTTATCGAGCCTCAATATACATCTGTCTTTTTAAATATTTACAAACATATGTATATCCAACCAAAAACTAATAGTGGTCTTCGGCCATTGAGTTATTACAAAACATGCACTTCCATAATAACCGTTTCATTGTTCTCTTGAGCAATCTAGAGATAACATGGGAACACACAAATAGGGGTGAGAATTTTGAAATTCTCAATAAGGTATCCACAAATATACAATAATTAAAGTCATCGTCATCATTCCAGCCACTTCAATTTATATACAAAATTGTGATAATGCATTACATAACAAATGTTCATTTTTGAAGTTCAAAATCATCCTTCCAAAGTGGGTTTCTTTCAGCATTCAAACAGTTAATTCACATATATCATAATGCTCAAACATATAGTAAATCATCATATGCAAATAATTCAGTATGATATAAGTATGCATCTAATAAATGCAATGATTTTCTTTACTTGGGTAGTGATATTATCTTCACGTGCCCATAATATGTCGAAGGGATCTCATATACATCTTCCCCACTACACGTGCCCTTAACATATTGAAAGAGATCTCTAGTTTTACTTCTGACCATAGAACTCAATTCCATGTATTTTTCTCTTTTTATCGACATAGGGAATACTTAGTTCATACCAATGATATTAGTGGATAACACTACACATGGGCAATAACTTATCAGGACTAAGCTTATTCTATACGTGATCATCAGACTTCATTTTTTTTTTTCAAATCCCATACAGATTTATTCCTAGCCGACGTCTACCGACTCATAATATCTCTAGGGAAGTTTCTCTTTTTGCCTTCCTTTTCATTCAACAAAAGTCTTGTTTTTATTTTGCCCATATGTCAGAATATGCACAATTGAAGTTCATACATTCTCTTTTGCCACATATATGCATCATTTACTTTTCTTTTTCCAAATACATTCATTAATCACATACAGACATTCATTCACAAGTAATTCTCATTTATTCCTCATAAACCAATCTTTAAAGTCTATAGCATATATTCATACACATCACACTTAAGTCAAATGCCATTACATAATCAATTTAGGGCATTTGTACACTACACATTTGGAAGATTTCACACCTCATTAGCAAAAATTAGTTTGCATATCATACAATCAAAATCAAAGCTACATAAATTATCCATGACACTTCAATGTGTCCATAAGGTCTTGTAAAAATTTCAGAACAAAACAAGCTCTCTAGCTATATTAACAAAATTACACAAAGTCGGCGCTTAGTGACCACCTAATCTCAGCCAATAGCTAGAATTCCTAATTTTATTACCATAGCAAATGAACTAATTAAATTTTGTAAAAATTCTAGTTGAACCTCAAAGTGTAACAACACCCAGTAAAAATTTCAAATGAAAATTCGATCATTTGATATAGTAAGAAAATCACAAATTTAGAGATTTAGAATTGGTTGTTTAGCAGGCAACACTAACAGCCTATTTTTTATTTTTCAAAAATAGTAAAAGTTTTCAAATGGACTGAAGAAAAATCATGGAACTACCTTTAATATATAAAAATTTCAACTCTAAAAGTTGTCTACAAATACTTAAGAAAAATCGTGACCCATCTCTTGCCTGAAAAACCTGAAATTCCAGTAGCATAGTTTGAAACTTGTTTTGACAAAAATGATTTTCTAACAATATCAAACTACTCCACCCATGCAAACACATCAATATCTATGTGTAAGCAATCAATAAAACAAAAAATATCCACTTCATACAGTGAATAACTTTCAGAAATAGAATTGAGAAAGAAAGAGATACAAAAAACTTACTTGTGAAGCTTTAGGATTGCTATGATCTTCCAAAAATGGTTTTCTTCACTTCTAGCTTTTCCAAACAGCTCTAATACCTTCCTTCAACGGTGGGATATGATATCTAAAGGTGGAGAATGAAAATGATTCAAAATTTCAATTGGTTGGTTTTGTAGATTATGGAGAGTAAAACAAGATTTGTCAAGGAAACTTGGGCTTTCAAGGACTGTGAGCTATGGATTTGGAGGTTTTAAGCAAGGTTAAGGTTTTTGAGAGAAAGAAAAATGGAGGGCTATGTTTTCTTGCCCTTGGCTGAAAATGATGATGATGGAGTGATAAGGTTGGTTGTGTTATTCTTATATTGAGTTTGGTGGTAGTATTTATCAAGTTTTAAGCTTTTCTTTCTTTCTTTCTTTCTTTCTTTCTTTTTGAAAAAGAAAATGAAATGAATGGCTAATATTGATTTGTTGGTCAATGAATAAACATTAGCGATCCAATTAGCTCAAGATAAGTGGTTCACTTAAACTTAGTGAGCAAGTTACTTTTTTGGTGTTAGAATCGCACACCAAAATTTCACTGAATGGGTGAGATATTGGCCTTTAGGTAAAATTATAATAAATCAAAGGCCAAGATTAAAACATGCTTGTCAAGTTTTAATCAAAGCCACCCACTTGGCAAGATATGATTGGTCCTGATTACGTGGTCACTAACTAACTTTTACGGTGTTAAAAATTGTACATTAAAACTTTATCGAACGGATAAACATTGAACCTGGAAAGCTTAAAATATCTTTACGTGAGCCCAGACCTAATACTTTATGTAGGCCCTAGGCCTAAAACTCTATCTTAGTCCTCAGGTTAATTTCCTCGCGCCTGGGTCGTCTTTCGATTCCAGAGTTATTATTCATATAAGCCTAAAAATCACCATTCATGCTCGGCCCAATTTTTTTTACTCATTCATTAGATTGTCCTCATCATTGCTAAGTCTATCAAAATTCTGAAATTCTCATTAATAAAGTTTAGATTAAGTTTTGAAACTTCAGGGTTTTACATTATGGCTTCGTATGACATTCTTCTCCAAACTTCTTGTGCTCATACCCTCAACAAATGGGGTTGTTGAGCGCAAAAACTACCACTTGAGTGAAACAACTCGTATACTTCTCCTTCATGGTCATGTTCATTTTTGTTTTTGGGGGCATGCTATTGTTGCTGCCTGTTACTTAATTAATTTCATATCGTCCTCTGTTTTGGGTAACCAAAGTCCTTACTTTGCCCGTTTCTCCATGAACCATTATATTCCCTTCTTCCACATGTTTTTGGGTCCACTTGTTTTGTCCACAACCTTGCTCCTAGTCTTGACAAACTATCTACCCGATCTCTCAAATGTGTTTTCCTTGGGTATACTAGGTCACAAAAGGGTTATTGTTATTTTTCTCCTACTCTACATCGTTACCTCATCTTTGCTTATGTCACTTTCTTTGATGATATTCCCTTCTATAGTCACCTACCATACCCCTTTCACCTACATTTAAGGTTTTACCCTTTCTCTCTCTACCATTACCTACTGAACCTACGGTCCTACTAGGCTCTTGTCCTAGCACATTTTCCTTCTCCTCGCCTCATTCATGTTTACGATCATCATGTCCTAACTCGGCCATTATTTGAGCCTAATGCCCACCCCAGACTGCTACCAACTTTGGAGCCTGTTCAAGCCATAGTGGACTCTTCTTCAGCACCTACGCTTGACCTTCCCATTGCTCTTTACAAAGGCAACCATTCTACACATAACCCATCTCCTCATTATGTTGCTTTAAGTTATCACCATTTATCTTTTTTGCATTATGCTTGTTTTCCTTCCTTGTCTTCTATGTCTATCCTTAAATCTCTAGGTGAAGCCTTAACTCATCTTAGGTGGAGACAAGGTATGATAGATGAAATGTGTGCACTTTAAAACAGTGGTACTGGGAACTGGTCTCTCTTCTCTAGGTAAATCGGTAGTTGGTTACCGATGGATTTATACTATCAAGGTAGGTCCTGATGGTGCTATATATCATCTCAAAACTTGTCTCGTTGCCAAATAGTACACTCAGATATTTGGTTTGGATTATGGTGACATATTCACCCCGTTGGCAAGATGGTCTCCATTCGATTTTTTTTTTTTGTCAATGGCGCTATGCGTCATTGGCCACTTTATCAGCTGCATATCAAGAATGTCTTTTTGTATGGTGATCTAGATGAAGAAGTCTACATGGAGCAACCTCCAAATTTTGTTGCTTAAGGGGAGTCTTCTAGCCTTGTTTGTCATCTTTATAAATCTTTGTATGGACTTAAGCAGTTCCACGAGCTTAGTTTGGTAGATTTTCCACTGTGGTTCAACATTTTGGTATGATTCAGAGTGAAGCCTCTGTGTTTTATCATCATACATTGCAAGGCTGCATCTATTTGATTGTGTATGTAGATGACATTGTCCTTACCAGCAGTGATAGTCATGGTATAATGCAAGTCAACTAGCATCTATGTCATCACTTTCAAACCAAAGACCTAGCAAGCTCTGTTATTTCTTAGAATTAAAGTAGCAGCCTAAAGATGGTATAGTTCTATCACAAGAAAGTATGCTATGTACATCCTGGAAGAAACATGCTTACTTGGTGCAAAGCCTGTATATACTCCTATGGATCCTAATGTCAAGCTCCTACCAAGTCAGGGGGAGCCATTATCTGATCCAGGGAGATATAAAAGATTGGTCAGGAAATTGAATTACTTCACTGTCACTTGTCTAGATATCTCTTTTATAGTAAGTGTAGTGAGTCGGTTCCTAAACTTGCCATGTAAATGTCATTCGAATGTTGTGATCCGCATTTAGAAGTATATAAAGGGAGCACTAGGAAAAGTTTTATGTATGAGGATAAAGGGCATGAGATAGTTAGGTACTCAGATGTTAATTGGGTAAGTTCCCTATTGATAGACATTCTACGTCTAGCTCCTATACTTCTAGGAGATAATCTTATTTCCTAAAAAAGTAAGAAAAAAATGTGGTTGCAAGGTCTAGCATGAAGCAAAGTATCATGCCATGGCATCCACAACATGCAAACTTATTTGGCTGAAACGACTCTTTAAGGAACTTCAGTTTGGGTATAATAAGCAAATGACTCTTGTTTGCGATATTAGGCTACATTGCACATTGCTTGTAATCCAGTTTTTCATGAGATAACCAAATACATTGAGGTTGATTGTCATTTTTTCAGGGAAAAGATTCTATTTGGCGATATCACCACAAGTTTTGTAACCTCGAAAAATTAATCGCAGATGTTCTTACCATGTCTTTAAGAGGACCTAGAATAAGTTATCCATGTAACAAGCTTGGTACATATGATCTATATGCTCCAGCTTGGGACCTTAGAATTGTAAATATTATAATTAGGATATCAATCATGTATTTAGTAAAGTAGAATATTATATGTATAGATATTTTGTATTTATTACTTAGAGTCTATATAAACCATTCTCCGCTATGTAGTTGAAACACATGGATTCACATATGTTTTTCCTCTTTGTTTCTCTTTATCTCAATAATAATGAACTAAATAAAACAATTTTTATGAACCATAAAGATTTCAAAGCCAAATACATAGTAAGGTCAAAATCATGTTATATCATTTCAAAACTTCACAAATTTTTGCACAAAGGTTTGCCAATAAAAAATATATGGTTTAACACATTGACCCAAATTTATAGAACATTTAAATATTTGAAGAAAGCATAATTAGACTACTGCCCAAAGTAAATACTAGCATTTAAAATGACTTTTAATCATGATTTTCAACTTTGTAAGTATAGAAAATCAACAAACAAGCATGCGTCATAGACATGAAGACTAAAATACTTTAGGCCTTTAACTTAAATCATTCAAAGCTATTTAAGCTTTAAATATCATATAGCACAATATCACACAAGAAAATCATACATAAAGGTTATTAGTTAAATTAGTAATATTTTAATCCTAACTCTTTTTGATGCACACATTTAAACACAAACTCTGTACTTCATTTTTGGTAAAAAATCTATCAAAAACTATAGTCACTATTTCTCCCTTAATTTCCTTCATTTTCACACAAAACACTTAAAATTTTTACTAAAACACCTCCAAGCATCACCTCTTCTTATCACCTTCTAAAACCAACACTTTCCAGCCTGCATACATGAATTTCAGCCCTTAGAAAAAGTTTATAAAAGTTGGAGAATATGATGTGGTGTTTGGAAGCATGTGTTTCCACTTAAAGGAATTTGATTAAGGGATTAGTAAGTTTAGATTAAATAGAGTTAGTTCATGAGGAATTGAAAGTGCATATTATCTTGACAGAATGATTCAGAAATCCTACAACAAGTTATGTTTATTTGATTGACATACAAAATGCATGTAATATGTTGTATTTATGCATGCTAGGAGTATAGGGATGTTGTAACACCCTAATAATTAACCCAATACACCTAGGCAATATCTGATTAATTACTAGACTTTACTCTTTGCTTCAGTTCCTTAATCATGCTTTGAAAATACTTAGTGAAATTACGAGCCATTTTTTTTTAAACATAATTGAAAACGTGAACCGCGCTTAACGTGAATGATTTAGCAAAATTTAAAAGACACATAGGAATTTACAAACATCACATCATAATATATTGGCTCCATCATACAGCATCCATAATTACATATCATATAGATATTTTGCCTACCAACAGAATAAGACTAAGTGTAGGCAATCTAACAAAACATAAATAATATATGGATGGAAGGACATCCATTAATGGCACCTAGTAATAACACTCCAGGGATAAGGATAGATATCTGAAATATACGAGTGAAACTAAGGATCAAGTTCAGCTAGTGCAGCCTCAATGTGATTCACGAACGCTTCCTTCGTTTCTGAAGACGAGATGGAAAGAAAAATAGAGGGAGTGAGAAACTTATAAAAAGAATCTCAGTAGGGTACTCACCTCATGATGCATTGTGTCATCATCATCGTCCCCAGGAACCTCGGGGTTATTATGAAATAGTGAGCATGCTAAGATTGATTTATTAAGTTCGAAAATATACTTTACCGAGGTTCGTCGGTTTTAATCATGCGTCTTATAATGCATCATAAACTTAGCATGTCATGTTTATAATGAACTTTTCCTTTTATCAACATATCGTATTCTTCATCATCATATCATAAATACTATGCATAAAATAACATCATATTTCTCATCATCAAATCATAAATACTATGCATAGAAGAACATCATATTTCTCATCATCATATCATAAATACTATGCATAGAAGAACATCATATTTCCCATCATCATCTCATAAAATGCTATGCACAAGACATGGTGCACATATTTCATTCCTTTAGTGTCCTAGGTGACTTAAAATCTTGTCATCATCATCATTATTTTCCTTGGGGCCACCCTATACTCCACCTTTTGGGAGTAATCTAGGTTATGAGCTCATACCTTACTAGTCGTCACTAGCATATACTTATCCCTTTTGATAAGTTAAAATCTTGACTCTACCCTTTTGAGAGAACGAGTTAGGGGCAAGAATCACCTTTTCACCACCTCTAGTCTGATGGGTCTTAAAGGATCATTTTCTCAAGATCACCTTTTCACCACCTATAGTCTGATGGGTCCAAAGGATCATTTCCTCATGAGTTTAAGTCACCATTAAGTCTTAGCATGTTATATCATAATCATCAAGATGCATGAACATTCTCATTGTTTGCAATAGCAATTATAACATGCAAGCCATGAAATCATTCAATAATATCAAATTCTCATAGGCATTACATCATCATATAAATTACATTCCAAAGCATCAAAAGATGTCATCTAAAATTTTCACAGGAAGCTCCCTAAATATCCGAACTCTAAAATTGGGTAACCTTAATTATCAAACTAATTACTTATGCATCTAAGGGATTTATTACCATCAATTATAAGCCTTAAGAACATTATTAGACTATATGGGGTAGCATAGAGTAAGTTGTTCTTAAGGTTTTACGTGTGCTAGAAGTTACGTTTTTAACCCTTTCTCGTTACCTTTCCCTATGATGCTAAAATTAATTACTAAACCAATTATGAATCATTGTCCTTTATCTAAACATAATAATATCTGGTTCTTAAGGTCACTAAAGGCTCTGGACAGAATGCATAAATTTCATTCTCTAAAGTTCTAGAAATCTTGCTTTTATGGTTTTCTAGGAAGCTAGTTTTATCTTTAACATGCATAGAATCATTCCTTTAGCAATAAACCATAATTATCACAACTTCAAACATATTAAATCATCATCATTTATTGGTACTAATCTCATATCAGAAGC
This sequence comes from Dalbergia oliveri, assembly GCA_030441495.1. Classification (NCBI taxonomy): domain Eukaryota; kingdom Viridiplantae; phylum Streptophyta; class Magnoliopsida; order Fabales; family Fabaceae; genus Dalbergia; species Dalbergia oliveri. The sequence continues at coordinate 11,054,486 of JAMLFY010000009.1, forward strand.
CGAATCATGAACCTCATATAATTGTATAAAATCACATTTTAAGTGAACATAAAATATTAGTTTCCCGTAGAATCCTTGCAAAGCTTTAAAACTCTTTTAGAAACTAATTCTTTTTGAAAGAATCTTCATAATTAAAATTTTCACTTAAGATAAAAGGAGCAAGTCTTGAGCTTAAGAGATTTATGTGATATCTTAGAATCATAAACATGCTATGCAACCTCATTTTAATCTTGTCATTATAAGGTGATAACTTGGAATTATAAACATGATATGCAAATCCATTTCTTTATCTTTAAGATTTAAGGTGATGACTTGAAAATTAAACATGATGCAAGAGCTTGAAATATAAACATGATGCAAGAAACTGGAGCGCGTAGTCCGCATATGACCAGTGGAAGGAGAGAATCTTAAGAAAGAGCGCGGTAATCCGCACTGGACCGGTGAAGGGAGAAGAGAATTATTATTACATCTTTTTAAGCTCCAATCTCAAGACTTCTTAAAGAATCAATTCTTTAACTCCAATAATCTTATTTCTTTGCTTGTGATACTTGGGTAAGTCTTTGAGCTCTAGGATCTTTAGGTGATGACATAAAAATAAACATGTCATGCGTTGATTCTTTTAGCCATTATAAAATAAAGTGAGAACATAAAATAAATATGAGATGCAACTTCTTTATTATCTTTAGAGATTAAGTGACAACATGAAATATAAACATGAAATGCAAACTTGGAAATTTAAACATGAGTATGCAAGTCCATTTATTCATTCTTGAAATTTTAGTGATGACATAGAAAGTAAACATGATTATGCAAGGCATAAACTTAAACATGGATGCAAGTTCATTTGATTTCTTTACTAGAGCTCCTTCAAGACTTTATAGAAATACAAATTCAACATATATATCTTAACAAGACAAAGTGAGAAATACATCTTTCAAATTCTAAACTCAAGATCATAAAATCATCATAAAAACATCATTCTTTAAAGTTTTGCATCAAGTGGAACTTTCAAGCTTTAGAGGCCTAACTTGTGATGGATTCACAACCCACCTTCAAGGTCCTCATCATCAAGCCATCATCTTAGTCCCACCTAGGCCATATGGCCAAATTGGTTAAAGAAAAGGAAGAAGAAAACCAAATGGAAAAACTAGAGAAAATCCATGAAATCATCATTTTGAACCAAGAACAACACTTAGCAAAACATAGAAATAAACTTAAAAACAACTCCCTACCTAATCTGATTTGAAGGAAAGGAAGAGAACTTGGTTTCTTTGAGTGAAATGAAAGAAAATCTCTTGAAAACTGAAGAGAGAATTCAGCCAAGGAGGAGGAAGAAAGAAAGCTTTTGGTGCTTCTAAAACTAGAATTGTGTAAGTTATGATCAAAGGCTTCTAACACTCTTCAAGCATGCCTATTTATAGAGATTTTGAAGCTCATAAATGGACAAATGAAGGAGGAAGGCTGATGGATTTTCATGGGGAACAAAGGGAGGAAAATCATTCCTTGTTTAAGGCATGTTTTATGCCATGTTTTAGGGAATTTTTGGCATTTTGTTTTAGTGTATCTTTGGGCAATTATTCTGATGCATAATGGCATCAATAATTTCGTGCATTACAGCCCAAGGAGGAGAAATTTGTGTGTTCCATGTATTATTTAGGTGTAGGCAAGGTATTCATGCAATTTAGAGAATTTACGGTTAAGGGCTTAGGTGAATTAGTAAGCAATTTGAGTGTTTTAAAGCAATTTTAGGTTCTAATCAATTTAAATAAATAATTTTGACTCTAGATTAATAATTAGAATTTAATAAGCTTTAATTTGAGCCTAATATTGCTTAGGTTTCGTTAGACAAATCAAAAATCTCAAAATTTGTAAAACTACAAAGGGGCAAAACGGTCATTTTACTTAAAAATTGCCCGAGACCACCCGAGCTTAACCAATGGTTAATCATGGCTTAAAAACACCTTTTAACACATTTTAGTGAGGTTCGGGCTAAGCGGCACGCAAATTGAATTAAACCGCAAGGGCGTTTTGGTCATTTCGCGTCGGAGCTCAAAATTAGGATTCTTCTCCTCTATTAACACACATAACACAAACAATCCCTTATTAACATCAAAACATCCCCTTGAGGATGGGTGGGGCCCACGATCCTCATTTTCTGAAAATAACCTCAGGGGCATTTTGGTCATTTTACACGTACAGAAAATTGGGGTTTGCAATACTTGCACGAATTGCTCCTAACTTCTCTTCTAACGTTATATTCCTTTATTAAGGATTGTTTGGTCTCAAATTTTATATAATATTTACCTACGGTAATTCGGTAATTCCTAATGACAGTAAAAATTACAGTAAAAATGGGGCGTTACATTACTCTCCTCCTTAAAAAGAATTTCGCCCTCGAAATTCGTTACCTGAGAAGCTCTGATCCTGTGCTTGCATATCTGATTCTAGCTCCCATGTAACTTCTTCGGTTTCACCTCGTCCCCATGCTACTTTGACTAGGGTAAGCCTTGTTCCTTAACTGCTTAACTCCTCGGTCAACGATTCTCGTGGGTGGTAAGTTAAACGTTAGGTCATCTCTTAATTGTACATGTTCTGGCTCTAGTACATGACTTGGGTAGAATGATATTTCCTTAACTGGGAGACATGGAAAACATCATGAAGGTTGGAGAGCGGAGGGCTATACGGTAGGCTACAGATCCTATTTTGCTAAGGATTTCAAATGGACCAAGAAATCTGGGCTCAATTTCTTTACTTTCATTGCTCGGCCTATGCCTGTGGTGGGGTGATTCTTAGGAACACATGGTCCCTTCTTGAAAATCTAGCGGTTTTCGCCGCTTGTCCGCATAGTTTTCTGTCGACTTTGAGCAAAGAATCTTATCCTTAATCTTCTTGATTTGTTCCGTCGTTTCCTCACAATATCCGGTCCAAGTAGACTTTGCTCTCGGGCTCATACCAACATAGAGGTGATTGACACTTCCGTCCATAGAGGGCCTCGTATGGTGCCATACCGATACTTGCATGATAACTGTTGTTATATGCAAATTCAATAATGGAGGTACTTATCCCAACTCCCTCTTTGATCTAAAACACATGCCCTCAACATGTCCTCCAAAGTTTGGATAGTTCTTTCAGATTGACCGTCCGTTTGGGGTGATAAGCCGTGTCACACAGCTTTGAACCAAACGCCTTCTGAAAGGCTCCCCAAAATCGTGACGTAAATCACGGATCCGATCCGAGATTATCGTCGACGGACTCCGTGTAATCTTACTATCTCCTGAATATATAATGTGCTAACCTATCCAAGGAATAAGTCACCTTAATAGGTAAAAAGTGGGCTGATTTAGTCAACCGATCCACTATTACCCAAATGGCGTCATGATTCGCTTGGGTCCTTGGTAGTCCAGTTACAAAATCCATGGAGACACTATCCCACTTCCATTTGGGGATTGACAAAGGTTGCAACATTCCGGAAGGTTTTTGGTGTTCAATCTTCACCTTTTGACACACCAAGCACTTATTCACCCATGTGCACACATCCTTCTTCAATCCTGGCCACCAGAACATCTTCTTCAAATCTTGATACATCTTGGTTGCACCGGATGAAGGGTAAAATGGCTCTTATGGGCTTCCTCCAAAATATCCTTTCGAGGTCACCACTAGCAGGTACACATATACGACCTTCAAACCTCCACAAACTATCATTCCCTTGGGTAAAACCTTTCAACTTATCAGCTCTCCCGCTTCTAAGGTCTCTTGAAATTCCGTATCTTCCCTTTGGGCTTGAGCAATTCTTTCCTTGAATTCACTCGTCACACTAAGATGGCAAGCTCTTATGCCCTTAGTGGTCAAGGTCATCCCTAGGTTTAAGTCTCTAAACTGCTCAATTAACTCAACCTCCTTCACCATCAAACGGGATACTTGTAAGGATTTCCTACTTAGGGCATCGGCTACAACATTAGCTTTGCCTGGATGATAGTTTAACCCGAAATCATAATCTTTTAAGAACTCCATCCACCTTCTTTGCCTCATGTTTAGCTCTTTTTGATCAAAGAGATATTTCAAACTCTTGTGATCGGAGAACACCTCAAACTTAACGCCATATAAATGGTGTCTCCAAATCTTCAGAGCAAACACGACGGCGGCTAATTCAAGGTCATGGGTAGGGTAATTTGCCTCATGTGGCTTGAGTTGCCTCGACGCATAGGCCACCACTTGCCTATCTTATATCAGGACACAACCCAAACCCTTTCTTGAAGCATCACAGTATACTTCGAAAGGCACATTGGGGTTGGGTAATACCAAAAGGGGTTGAGGTTAGCTTGTGTTTTAGCTCTTGAAAGCTCTTTTCACACTCCGGGTCCATGAAAAGGGTGTTCTTCCTAGTCAGCTTGGTCAGAGGTAGGGAAATCTGGGAAAATCCCTTGATAAACCGACGGTAATAACCAGCTAAACCTAAGAAGCTCCTTACTTCAGTTACCGTGGTTGGTCTTTCCAGTTTACAACCGTTTCGACCTTACTAGGATCTATAGCAATTCCTCTCTTAGACACTACATGCCCTAAAAATTTCACCTCATCCAACCAGAATTCACACTTAGAAAGCTTGGCATATAGTTTCTTTTCCTTCAGGATTTCCAGTACTATGGTTAGGTGGCATTCATGCTCCTCGTGGGTCTTAGAGTAGATGAGAATATCATCTATGAAGACAACCATGAACTGATCTAAATAGGGTCTAAAGATCCTATTCATGTAATCCATAAAAATTGCTGGAGCATTGGTTAATCCAAAGGACATTACTCCAAACTCAAAATGGCCGTATCGAGTGCGAAAGGCCGTTTTCGTATATCTTCATCTCTTACTCTAATCTGGTGGTAACCTGACCTCAAATCAATCTTAGAAAACACGACTGCACCTTTAAGCTGATCCATCAAGTCATCTATCCTAGGCAAAGGGTATTTGTTCTTCACTGTCACTTTATTCAATTGCCTATAGTCAACACACATCCTCATACTCCCATCCTTTTTCTTCACAAACAACACAGGGGCTCCCCAAGGTGATGCACTAGGCCTAACAAACTTTCTCCAATAAATCTTCCAATTGAGCTTTTAACTCGGTAACTCTAATGGGGACATCCTGTATGGGGCTATGGATATGGGACCTACTTGAAGCAATTCTATGGAAAACTCTATCTCTCTCTTGGGAGGAAACTCTAGTATCTCATCTGGAAATACTTCGGGATAATTCCTTACTATTGGTATCTCATCGATACTTTGCTCAAAGTCTACATCACTAGTAGCTAGGAAAATATAACCTTTATTCTCACCCTTACCACACCTATTTCCACAAGTTATGTATAGACTTATGGGTTTCTTAGGTTCAATGGGAACAGGAAGAAAAGTGATGGTTTTCTCATAGCAGTTAACAGTACACGGTTGGCTTCAAGCCAATCCATGCCAAGAATCACATCTAAACCTTGCATGGGTAAGCAAATAAGATCTAAAACAAAGGATCTATTCCCCATAACAAAATTGCAATCTAAACAACATTTACAAGTCCTAACGGGTTTTCTAGTAGGGGTAGAAACAATAAGGTCAAAAGGAAGTTCAGTCACATGTAAGTTAAGGCTTTTAACACATGAGTGGGAGATAAAAGAATGGGAAGCGCAGAATCATATAGTACAATTAAGTCTTTTCCATACATGTTACACTTACCTTCCACGAGATTCCTTGACTTCGTCGTTTCTTTAGCATTAACGGTAAAAACCCTTCCTTGATATTGCGGCTTGGGATTGGGGGTTGGCGGGTTCCTCTCGTGCATTCTCGAGTAGTGGCCGGCTTTCCACACCGATAGCATACATTTGTTCGGCTCGACAGGCATGCTCCCATGATTCTTGCCGCACTTGGGACATCCATGGATGGTGTCCTGGACCCCTTTGTGGTGCTTTCCCCTTGTTGTTGTTATTTTGTTGTTGTGATTGTTGTTGGGGTTGTTGTTGTAGCGGTTGCTGTTATAGCGGTTGTTGTTGTTGTTCGGCCTTCCTTGTTGAAAGTTCCTTTGTGGACCTTGGGGTCTCAATTGAGGTGGGAATGGGGGTCGATTATGCCTCTTGAATTGCTGACCTTGAGGTGTCAGCTTCTTGGTGATATTATCCGACCTTGAGGTGCTCAACTTTCTCGCCCTTCTTCAATGATGCGGCATTTGTTAACTAGGGTAGAGAAATCCCTAATCTCCAAATGCGCAATTGCCACATTAAGCTCGCCTTTAACCCTGACTCGTATTTAATGCATTTCCAATACTCGTCGAGGTTACCCTGATACATCCTTGAGAACTTAATGAGTTCCTCAAATCTGCAGTGTACTGGGCTACATTCATGTTTCCTTGCACAAGCTGCATGAACTCAATGTCCTTGGCATTTTTTACTGACTCTGGAAATACTTCTCATAAAAATGGACCTTAAATAACTCCCAATCAATGTCCACGTCGGTCGCCTCCAAGAGTCTTCGAGCACCTGTCCACCAAAAGGGCATCACCCTCGAGCATATGGGTGGCAAAAGTAACCTTCCTCCTCTGAGCATGGACTACAGCAAAGACCTTCTCAATATTCCGAATCCATTCTTCTGCAACATTTGGATTGAGGGTCCCCTTGAATACTGGTGGGTTCGCCCCGAAACTCCCCAAAACGAGCGTGTTCGGGATTTCATGGCCTTGATTCGCATTAGCTTGGCGATCCTGATCCATTCGATCCATCATCATCCTCATTGTCCTTGCCACATCACGGAGTGCTTCAGGTTTGTTGTTCCTGGTTATTCCGCGTTCCTAGTCTGTTGTCGACGTGCCATTGGTCCCTATACACACAAAAGCAACACTGAGGTGATCAGGCTCAACATTCCATGCAAAGTGAGCAAGTTACCATGGCACGTGCAACATACAGTCATGCATCTCTAATCCTCAAGCTCATCCTAATGATAAACATATACACATGACATTTCTAACGTAGTATGCTTTAGAAGCATAGCCAGTCCAATCCTCAGGCTCCGTAGGCGAACCTCTGATACCAAAATGTAACACCCTAATAATTAACCCAATACACCTAGGAGGTCTGATTAATTACTAGACTTTACTCTTTGCTTCAGTTCCTTAATCATGCTTTGAAAATACTTAGTGAAATTACGAGCCATTTTTTTTTAAACATAATTGAAAACGTGAGCCGCGCTTAACGTGAATGATTTAGCAAAATTTAAAAGACACATAGGAATTTACAAACATCACATCATAATATATTGGCTCCATCATACAGCATCCATAATTACATATCATATAGATATTTTGCCTACCAACAGAATAAGACTAAGTGTAGGCAATCTAACAAAACATAAATAATATATGGATGGAAGGACATCCATTAATGGCACCTAGTAATAACACTCCAGGGATAGGGATAGATATCTGAAATATACGAGTGAAACTAGCAGGATCAAGTTCAGCTACCCTGAGCCTCAATGTGATTCACGAACGCTTCCTCTATTTCTGAAGACGAGATGGAAAGAAAAATAGAGGGAGTGAGAAACTTATAAAAAGAATCTCAGTAGGGTACTCACCTCATGATGCATTGTGTCATCATCATCGTCCCCAGGAACCTCGGGTTATTATGAAATAGTGAGCATGCTAAGATTGATTTATTAAGTTCGAAAATATACTTTACCGAGGTTCGTCGGTTTTAATCATGCGTCTTATAATGCATCATAAACTTAGCATGTCATGTTTATAATGAACTTTTCCTTTTATCAACACATCGTATTCTTCATCATCATATCATAAATACTATGCATAAAAGAACATCATATTTCTCATCATCAAATCATAAATACTATGCATAGAAGAACATCATATTTCTCATCATCATATCATAAATACTATGCATAGAAGAACATCATATTTCCCATCATATCTCATAAAATGCTATGCACAAGACATGGTGCACATATTTCATTCCTTTAGTGTCCTAGGTGACTTAAAATCTTGTCATCATCATCATTATTTTCCTTGGGGCCACCCTATACTCCACCTTTTGGGAGTAATCTAGGTTATGAGCTCATACCTTACTAGTCGTCACTAGCATATACTTATCCCTTTTGATAAGTTAAAATCCCAACTCTACCCTTTTGAGAGAACGGGCTAGGGGCAAGAATCACCTTTTCACCACCTCTAGTCTGATGGGTCTTAAAGGATCATTTTCTCAAGATCACCTTTTCACCATCTATAGTCTGATGGGTCCAAAGGATCATTTCCTCATGAGTTTAATCACCATTAAGTCTTAGCATGTTATATCATAATCATCAAGATGCATGAACATTCTCATTGTTTGCAATAGCAATTATAACATGCAAGCCATGAAATCATTCAATAATATCAAATTCTCATAGGCATTACATCATCATATAACTGACATTCCAAAGCATCAAAAGATGTCATCTAAAATTTTCAAGGAAGCTCCCTTAAATAACCGAACTCTAAAATTGGGTAACCTTAATTATCAAACTAATTACTTATGCATCTAAGGGATTTATTACCATCAATTATAAGCCTTAAGAACATTATTAGACTATATGGGGTAGCATAGACAGTAAGTTGTTCTTAAGGTTTTACGTGCTAGAAGTTACGTTTTTAACCCTTTCTCGTTACCGGCTTTCCCTATGATGCTAAAATTAATTACTAAACCAATTATGAATCATTGTCCCTTATCTAAACATAATAATATCTGGTTCTTAAGGTCACTAAAGGCTCTGGACAGAATGCATAAATTTCATTCTCTAAAGTTCTAGAAATCTTGCTTTTACGGTTTTCTAGGAAGCTAGTTTTATCTCTAACATGCATAGAATCATTCCTTTAGCAATAAACCATAATTATCACAACTTCAAACATATTAAATCATCATTTATTGGTACTAATCTCATATCAGAAGCCGAATCATGAACCTCATATAATTGTATAAAATCACATTTTAAGTGAACATAAAATATTAGTTTCCCGTAGAATCCTTGCAAAGCTTTAAAACTCTTTTAGAAACTAATTCTTTTTGAAAGAATCTTCATAATTAAAATTTTCACTTAAGATAAAAGGAGCAAGTCTTGAGCTTAAGAGATTTATGTGATATCTTAGAATCATAAACATGCTATGCAACCTCATTTTAATCTTGTCATTATAAGGTGATAACTTGGAATTATAAACATGATATGCAAATCCATTTCTTTATCTTTAAGATTTAAGGTGATGACTTGAAAATTAAACATGATGCAAGAGCTTGAAATATAAACATGATGCAAGAAACTGGAGCGCGTAGTCCGCATAGGACCAGTGGAGGGAGAAGAGAATCTTAAGAAACCAGAGCGCGGTAATCCGCATGGACCGGTGAAGGGAGAAGAGAATTATTATTACATCTTTTTAAGCTCCAATCTCAAGACTTCTTAAAGAATCAATTCTTTAACTCCAATAATCTTATTTCTTTGCTTGTGATACTTGGGTAAGTCTTTGAGCTCTAGGATCTTTAGGTGATGACATAAAAATAAACATGTCATGCGTTGATTCTTTTAGCCATTATAAAATAAAGTGAGAACATAAAATAAATATGAGATGCAACTTCTTTATTATCTTTAGAGATTAAGTGACAACATGAAATATAAACATGAAATGCAAACTTGGAAATTTAAACATGAGTATGCAAGTCCATTTATTCATTCTTGAAATTTTAGTGATGACATAGAAAGTAAACATGATTATGCAAGGCATAAACTTAAACATGGATGCAAGTTCATTTGATTTCTTTACTAGAGCTCCTTCAAGACTTTATAGAAATACAAATTCAATATATATATCTTAACAAGACAAAGTGAGAAATACATCTTTCAAATTCTAAACTCAAGATCATAAAATCATCATAAAAACATCATTCTTTAAAGTTTTGCATCAAGTGGAACTTTCAAGCTTTAGAGGCCTAACTTGTGATGGATTCACAACCCACCTTCAAGGTCCTCATCATCAAGCCATCATCTTAGTCCCACCTAGGCCATATGGCCGAATTGGTTAAAGAAAAGGAAGAAGAAAACCAAATGGAAAAACTAGAGAAAATCCATGAAATCATCATTTTGAACCAAGAACAACACTTAGCAAAACATAGAAATAAACTTAAAAACAACTCCCTACCTAATCTGATTTGAAGGAAAGGAAGAGAACTTGGTTTCTTTGAGTGAAATGGAAGAAAATCTCTTTGAAAAACTGAAGAGAGAATTCGGCCAAGGAGGAGGAAGAAAGAAAGCTTTTGGTGCTTCTAAGAACTAGAATTGTGTAAGTTATGATCAAAGGCTTCTAACACCTCTTCAAGCATGCCTATTTATAGAGATTTTGAAGCTCATAAATGGACAAATGAAGGAGGAAGGCTGATGGATTTTCATGGGGAACAAAGGGAGGAAAATCATTCCTTGTTTAAGGCATGTTTTATGCCATGTTTAAGGGAATTTTTGGCATTTTGTTTTAGTGTATCTTTGGGCAATTATTCTGATGCATAATGGCATCAATAATTTCGTCCATTACAGCCCAAGGAGGAGAAATTTGTGTGTTCCATGTATTATTTAGGTGTAGGCAAGGTATTCATGCAATTTAGAGAATTTACGGTTAAGGGCTTAGGTGAATTAGTAAGCAATTTGAGTGTTTTAAAGCAATTTTAGGTTCTAATCAATTTAAATAAATAATTTTGACTCTAGATTAATAATTAGAATTTAATAAGCTTTAATTTGAGCCTAATATTGCTTAGGTTTCGTTAGACAAATAAAAAATCTCAAAATTTGTAAAACTGCACAAGAGGGGCAAAACGGTCATTTTACTTAAAAATTGCCCGAGACCACCCGAGCTTAACCAATGGTTAATCATGGCTTAAAAACACCTTTTAACACATTTTAGTGAGGTTCAAGTCGGCACGCAAATTGGAGTTAAAAAGCCGCAAGGGAGTTTTGGTCATTTCGCGTCGAGCTCAAAATTAGGATTCTTCTCCTCTATTAACACACATAACACAAACAATCCCTTATTAACATCAAAACATCCCCTTGAGGATGGGTGGGGCCCACGATCCTCATTTTCTGAGTAAAATAACCTCAGGGGCATTTTGGTCATTTTACACGTACAGAAAATTGGGGTTTGCAATACTTGCACGAATTGCTCCTAACTTCTCTTCTAACGTTATATTCCTTTATTAAGGATTGTTTGGTCTCAAATTTTATATAATATTTACCTATGGTAATTCGGTAATTCCTAATGACAGTAAAAATTACAGTAAAAATTGGGGCGTTACGATGTGGTTGTTAAGATGACCCCAATTGTTGAAACATGCTAATTAAGAGTTATACTTATGAATGCCACATTTGCTTCTCGCATTTGATATGTGCACGAATAGATTAGTTTTGATTTTCATGCAAAACGCTCGTGTAGAGTGTGAGAAGGTTCAGAAACCAAGAGCTATAAGGCCCCATGATATCAGTCAACATCATATGCAAGAAAGGGAGAGAGAAATAGAGTAGGGATGAAAGTTGAAGCTTAACACTTTCGATCCTTGAGAGCTCACGGGCGCTAGGCTCCAGTGCATGGCTATCCACCTAGGACTTGTGCTATGGAAAGGGTTGCCCTTAGAGGTGAAGTGTCGGATGTAAGTATCATGATAGGTGCCTTTTGTTGCTTCAATAGAAAATGGCCGCCCTTAGAGATGGAGCCACCTAGGCGTGACAAAAGGCATACCTAGCCAGAGTAAAGGAGCAGTGGCCTTCAGATGGCACTGCCCCTAGTTTGCCAGTTATACGGCAAGTGTATCATGTCAGGATGTTTCGGGCATGTATACCCTTCCTAGTAGTGCTAAGCAGGACAAATATCCTACCTCTTTGATCTTCAAGGCATGCAAGTTTAGATTTGGTAACCAAATTTTTTTAAGGGGGAAGTATGTGATGACTCAAGTCCATGTGTCCTTAGACAAATCTGGTACAGCCTTAGAGTTCCCTAGGACCCACCTATTGGGGAAGGCTCAGGTGCATGACAATCGTAAAATGTGACTTACTTTTTCTAAGACCACTATAGGGTTAGGAACCGCTATAATGGTGGAGGCCATATAAGGGACTCGATAGTGGTCGGTGTAGCTCTAAAGACCACTATAGTGGTCCATAACAGCTATAGTGGTCAAGTGTTCACCCACAGATCTTGGTTTTCTTTCTTAACCGCTATAGTATTCAAGGATTGCTATAGCGGTGCCCAATATCAAAATAGTGCAAAACGATGTAGTTTCATTTAATGACACCCCTATCTATTTAAACCCTTCCCATACGCATTTTTCATCCCAATACTTTCTCACTCTCACTTTCTCTCAATCCTACCTCTTCCAAGCTTCAAGATAAGGATTGTTTATGGTTTATGCTAGGATTCCTATCATTCCTTCCTTTTCTAGTGTTTGGTTGTTATTGTTCTTAGTTGTTCTCAAGTTTGGGTACTCACCAAATGTTCATAGAGTTGTCCTAGTAAGGTTATACTTTATTCATATGTCTATGTTGTTCTATGGCAGTTGTTGGTGCAATTCCTAGCTTCCAAGGTCAAGTTGGTGGTGATACCTCTCACCCGGCCCTTTAAGGTGAGTGGGTTTAAACTCATGACCTTATTTTCATCATTATGAGTATTTTCCAAGAACTTCATTGCTAAATACAAATTTAGAAGTGAAAATATGTTATTGGACATGATTTTACAATTAAGGCAAGCCTAGCAAAATTGTGAATTTTGATTATAGCATGATAAGTATGTTTTGGAAAAGTACCATGATTAGATTGTTGCATGTCATGAAAATGTTTTATATGTTCTTGAAGAGATTCATTGGAAAATACATGAGTTAGCAAGTTACTGAAGTTGTCAAACATGTTTTTATTGATTTAAGAGATTACCACATTTTCAAAAGTTAGGATTTCAGATTGTGCTTTTAGAATATCAAGTTAAGTTATATTGAAAAAATGTTAGAGAATATAATTTATCTTCATGAATAGATATTTTAATAAGATTTTAGAAATTCAGTTGAAGGATTTGAATCTAGGATGATTCATAATAATTGTCAGATACAAACTCTATGTGCTTCTAAAATCACCATGTCTACAAGCTAGTGATCCTTTGGACATGATTCCATAGCTACAGTTATACTAAAAGTTAACTGTTAGAATTATGTGAATTTAGAGCTTTCAGAGTTTTCAAAGTTTTAAGAGATTTTAGAATTATTTAATTTATGTGCAAACTAGTTTTAGACAGTAACTATAGAGAGTTAGATAATGAGTTAATGGCTGTAAGAGATTATTAGCTTTAGTACCTAGCTGTCCACTAGAGGACAATCTCGCCTATAAGAGAAATTAGAGAATGGAACCTAGTTAGGTGTCCAATATGAGACCTTACAAGGTACCCCTAGAGATGAAAGTATTATTCTATGAAGTATTATTATACCATATATATTCAGAGATTGCGTTTCTTAGTAATGACCGCACCATGTATTCAAAAATATTTTTCCTTATGTAATTATGCATGTAGATATTAAAATGATTTTTCTTAATGTACGTATAGTGTGTATATATATCCTGTTGGTAGAATCCACTCATTGAGTCCGTTGACTCACCCATCTCCCTTCCTTATTACAATTGCATATCAGATTATTATCTAGTCACCATTTCAGGAGACACAGTTATTCTAGTGGTGAGCTTTACTTGCAATGAGACTTAGTTTAGGATCATGTTAGAGTAAAGTGCTCCAGGAGTTGTGTAGGTAGGATTCGAACTATGCATCCTATCTTATGATTATGTATTTATTTTAGAGTTATGAGCATCCTTATATGTTTTCAGATTTCAAGCATTGATTTAAGATGTAAATTGTAGTTAGAATTTATGTAATAAGCTAGATATCTACTCATGATTCAATTTTCAAGTATTAAACTAATTTTCAGATTTTGACTAAGATCATGAAATAAGACAAGTTTACGATTAAGTATGTTGAAATAGTTCAGTTTTATAAAATCAAATATTATGTTTTGAAGAGAGAAATTGATTATCGATTTAGAAGAAATCATGTTTTAATTATGAAAATCATGTTTTAATTTTGAAAATCATGTTAATTTATGCATTTAGCGAGTCATACTACCCAATAGGCTTATATGGGGACCTAGATCCCCACGTATTGGTCACGTTCCAAATCAAGTCGTGACAGTTACATAGACTAGTTAATTAATAAAATAATTATCAAACAATCAAATTTCCTTAATCTATCTTCAAAACCATGTTTGTATTTGATTTAGATGTTATCTATAATTTTTCTGACTTGTGCCTACAATTTTTAGTTTTTTTGGTGTTTTTTACCTTCATTAGGCCTATTTTTGAGTTTATTAAAATAATTAATTATTTATAACTAAAGTAGATAAAAATTCTATAGCATGCCAAGTGAATTCTAAGTTGCCCTAAAACATAAAAAGACAAGATCATCTTGGTGAAATTTTAGTCAATAGTTGGTTGGTTTTTATTAATTATGATATGAAAGTTTGACAATTTTCTTTCACGTTTCAAATGCATTTTTCAATCCCATGAGACTGAATTCTAAGCTAATATAGTTGTCAATTATGTGATTGGAGAGTATTAGTGATATCAATCAAGGTTTAGAAAATTTATCTTAAAGTTTAACTAGTTAATTAGGTAATTCAAGCTTTAATTAAGCCAATATTAATTAATTAAAGATGAATATGATTTTTAGCACCATCCATGGTCTAATGGAGAGGCCTATTCCTGGTACTCCTTGCCAGTGTCATAACTTAGTTTTAAAAAAAAATTCTATGGTGACCTACAGTCGTTTTCTAGAATTTTTGGAGTTTGTTTTACACCTCAAGTGAGGTTATTTTTATGTAATTATGCTAATATTATATAAATTTACTAAATATTGGTGTTTCTCATCAAAATTATATTTTAAATGTATTTATAATTTTTCATCATTTTTTGAACAATTTTAAGCACTTTCCAAGCTTTTCAAAGTTTCTATCGACTTTTCTATAGCTAATTATGTTGTAAGCTTATTTTCTATTATTTAATGGCATTTTTATAATTTAATAAATTCTAACGGTAATATGATAATTTCATATTTAGGTTTCTCTGTGCTAAGTTACGTTTCACATCATACAACTATTAGATCTTGCAATATTCTAATTAGATATTTTTTGTCAAATTTTAGAGGAGGGGCACAAATGTCATTTTCTAAAAATTTTAGGGGCATCACTCTTCATTTTACACTTAGATACCACCAGGCTCAAATCTATTGAGACTTTGTATTTCTACTATTATCTTGGTTTCCACATTAAAAATTGATTGTTTTGCTAATTTTATACGCAACAGGGTGTGGGAATATGGATGTCACTTTCTAAAAGTTCAAAGTCAAGATGGTGATTGAAGTTAAGGACTTCAATTTCATTATTAGAAATATTGAGAGTATTTTCATAATAAAGACATTTCGTTATTTTACAACAAAGATTTATAATGTCCCATAGTTAACTTTCTAAGGATTATCCTAAAATATTCCCTGCCTAAAGATCCTCACACTGTCTAAATAAAAAGCTTTTACACTATATTAAGAAAAATTGGGGATGTTACAAGTGTCAATTTGAAATCTAAGAGAGGATAGATGTAATATTTATTAACCTTAGAGGAGATCTGTGTAATTTGCCATTTAAAAGTTACAACACAATAAAATATAGAGTAAAAGCCAAACAAGCATGACTTCTTATTCAAAATCCAAATTCATTGGTAGCTAGAATCTTTAAAGCAAAACACTACCCTTTTAATGAGCTTATGATAGCCTAATTGGGCTCTAACCCATCATAAGCTTGGAGAAGTATTCTAGAAGGAATGTTAGTATTGGAAAAAGGGATTATTTGGAGAGTTGGAGATGGATCTAATATCAAAATTGTTTATAATCCTTGGATTCCTAACTCCTATATTTCAAGGAGAGCCAGCAACTTTATGACCATTGAGTTGGTTGATCAGCTGGTTTTGAATAATCCTACAAGGTGGAATATTGATCTTCTTGAAAATAGTTCAATAAGCAAGAATTGGAAATAATTCAACATATTCCCTCAAGACAAGGGGATATATAGGACATAATTTCATGGGCATATGACACTAAAGAATTGTATTTAGTAAGAAGTGGATTCAAAATGATGAGGATTCAGAATATCAAAGAGTTTATTCATTTATTAAAAAAGAGTTTATTCAACATTCATAGAAGCAAACTTCAATAAAAAAAAAAATGTGCATAGGGCAGAGGCCATGGGTGCTGTGCTAGGGCTAGAGCTTGCTGCTCACTTGGGGTTATATGCAATAGTTCTAGAAGAAGACTTTAGCATGATATTTGATAGCTTTGATAAGAGTGGGCTTAACCTCCCTCATACTAGGTTAATATTACGACAAGCCTATAATGTTGCTACTCAATTCACTTTTTAAAAAAAAAAATTCCCAATTTGTTCCAAGATTATGTAATAGGGTAATAGATAAATTAGAACATTTAGCCAAGGATGGCTTGGACCAAGATTGGGCTGATGACATTCCCTATTATGTTTGGGATCTTCTTGTATTCGGTTCTGTTGGTTAATCATATTCACTCTGTACATAAAAAATACATATAAAAACAACTTACAAGTATTTATTCAACATCATATAAAATTATGTAACTTCTTAAGTAATTATTTGATTTTCAATTGATTTTTAATTTTAACAATTTATTTTAACAACTAAGATTTTTTCTTTTTACCTCAATATAAACATAATTTTACTTAATTTAGTATAATTTTTATGGACATAAAATTTTATCAATTCAGTCACGGATTGTAAGTTCTTATCAAATATATCAAGTCCATAACATTTCACAAAATTTAAAAATAATAATTGATATTTCACCATTTCACTATTTCACTTTTTCTTAATGTATAATAAAATTTTGAAGATATAAATAAATATCAACTATTAGATAACATATCTATTATTGCCCTAATTTTCTAAAATTTGGTGTGTTTAATTATCAATATAATCTCACATAATTTACTGACCAAAATGAATAAGTTCAATCATTGTAAAAAGTCACTGAATAAAGTAAGTGTGTGTGTATATATGCATATATATAATATAATAATATAATATTGTCAACTTATACCAATACCAATTAAATATTTTTGGGAAAGAAGTTTTTTACAAAACCCACCGTCATATTAAATGTTTATATGGCATAGATAATATTTATTTTATATGCATCAAAATCGATGTAAAAAATATTTTTTAAAAATAAATACAAATAAGAATTATTTGATAATTTTCTTATTAGTGTCCATTTTTTATAAAACAAAAGTTTTATATATATATATATACACATACACTGTTGATGAAGTTATCACTATCGTTGATAGTGACTAATCCCCTTTGAGGTGTATAGGTCATTTAATATTGCCTCTCCTATTATCAAAGTCTTCTTCATATATAAGGTAGGAGAACTCATGACATCATGTTTAAGGGATCCTTTGATAATATGATATTGATTTATAATTCATCAATTAGATCAATAAAGACATAGGTGCAGTGGTAAGGAGAGAAGAGAACAATAGTCCAAACCATAAAATGAAATTTGTTGGAAGGGCCTCATACTCATTATGACCAAGGGTAAAATACCTTAAAAGGGCATTTATTTCAAGGTTTATAAACTTATTATCAAGAATAATTACTTGAAATTGATATATTCATATTTATTACAAATTTTATAAAAATATTTCCTGTGTATTAATAATTCTAGAAAAGTTATATTTTCATGTTTTAACAAGATTTTATTCCTATAACAGGGGTTGAGAATGAAAGATTCCCATAATATAGAAATGAAATGCTATTAAAAAAAGTACAAAAATATTCATCAATTATCTATATTATTGTCCATTTTAAATATGTTAGAGATATTTTGAAAATTATCATATACATATTTCCATAATTAAACATTATAAAACTAAATAATTTTTTAATTTATTATTGAGATTTTAAAGAAAAAGATCTAAAATTGTTTTAATCCAAACAAATGAAATTTTCGAATCTCCAAAAGTGATATTCTTAATTATAACATTTTCCAGAATTTGATTTAAATAAATATAATTCAAATTGTGAAACAAATATCCTAGACAAGAAATAAAAATTATATTTTATAAAAAAAATGGTGAAGCAAATGCCCGAGACAAAAAATCATTAAAAACTAATAAAAATTTCTTGTTGTTGATGAAAATTAATAAAAATTTTATTCTTCTATCCTTGTCAATCAAATTTCTTCTTTCATCCAAAAAGGAAAAAAAAAATCAATAAAAATGATTTCATAAAAAATTACAAAATGTATGAAATCTTGCCACCGTATATGAATCGATTCCTATTGTGGGGCCGTGAACTGTACGATGAAGCTGCAACTTGAATTTGTAATCGTAGACGAATCTGGGCCACGTGATGGTGACCGTTTTGTCCGTTGTCGGCCGGTCCTTTTTTATCATCACGATTTTGCGATTTCCGACCTTTTCACTGCTGACTTTTTGACTTTTTCCTTAGCTAGACACCAGAGCCGTATGAAAAGATCAAAGTGAACTTAATCTGCTATCTCTTATATTTTTCGAATTTTGACAAATGGAAAGGCCAATGGTGATAGCATATTATTACAGTAGGAGGATTTTCTTACGTAATAATAGGACTTAAGATTTAGTTTTTTATTGAAACCGACTAAAATTCATATATAAGAAATACAATTTTTTTTTGGTACATGTGCAAATAAAAGCAAATAAAGAAAAAACTTATCTTAAGGAATTGAGTCCCCGTCTAGTCCGCAAAGAAGACAAGGTGCATATATCTCAGTGGTGTTAACCAAATTCGATCCGTGTTTATTGAAGAAGCGTCCAACTTAGCAAGAAAGTTCATAGAGTTACCTTGGAGCACGTATTGTAAGGAGCACCTCCAATTAAGTCAAACAAAATACTAGATGTCATGAACTAGGCTACCAAACTGCCATAAACATGAAAAGGCTCATCCTCTTGAGTCACTACGTGAAAAACCTCAAAACAATCCACCGATAATGAACATTTCTGAAACCATGGTCCTAAGCCCTGGTAAATCTCTTGTGAATGACCAGTAGCTCTACACACAACTTATTTGTGATACCAATAAAGCCTGAGAAGCCTATAAGCCAGGCCCTAAAGGAATCTCGCAACAGCCCACCAATCCCAACTCTGTTGAGGTTGCCCAAGGAGCTTCCATCATAGTTGGGCTTGACAAAGTCACAAGAAGGGGGTGAATAGTCGACCTGTATATGCTGGTGCTATGGAGACACTTTCCCAAAAGCCTTGGTACAAGAATCTGCTAAGTGCACAATTTGCAATTTGCTAGACTACAATGTAAGGAGGAGTAAGAACCTGATCAAAAACAAAAGAATTTTTGGAACACCAGATGTGCCAAAGAGCGGCAAGGAATAGATATGCATCTTTCTCCAAAGAAATTTCTTCAACCATTCATGGAAGTCCAACTCATAAAAATTTATAACTAAATGAAAATCCAATAAGCACCAAACGAGCATGCGTATAGCCACAAAAATAATGATCGTGAGTTTCGCATCAGTACCACAACATGACAAGCATCACATAAAGACAAATGACGAAGCTTCGGAAAGAATTGGTGGAAACAACATTGTGAAAAGAAAGCCAAATAAGGGAACACACCTTTAAAGAGTAGGCAGCTTCCAAATCCAAACCCAATAAGTAGTAAGATCCACATGCACATTATGAGAAAGGAGTCAGGAGTAACTAGATGCTCCAGAATATGCACCCGACATAGTCCCACACCAAACGATGCACTCATGCCTATCATTGACCACTAGAATTAGTTGTTCAACAATTCAATTTTTGACATGGAGGGATCAATGGCAAAGCTTCTTCAGGGCCAAAGGAGCAGCCTCCCTAATTTTTTTTCTACTTTATATGTCTATACACATATATTATTTTTTAAAAAAATATGTGATTAGTATAATTATTAAATAATTAATATGTCTTATTATATGAGAGAAAAAAACCCACTAAAACTTTCTTTGTGTTTTCTATGTTGTCATCAAAATATCTTATTTGCATATTAGTAATCTAAAATTTAGAGTTTAATTTCTACACACTAACTGTATACAAATTTTTTTACATTTTCATTTAAACAAATCTTCTCATTTGTATGACTTTTCAAATAATAAATAAATATATATATATATATATATATATATATATATATATGTGTAAGACTTAACTACTTTTCTTGATGTAGCAATACATAATTGGATGATAGTATGCAAAAATCTTACATTGTCAATGTATAAAAATTAAAGTCAGATTTATTTGGTTAACATATTTATTGAGAAATAATAAATATTCCTAATTAGTGTGCATAAAAATCTTCTTTATTTAAAATATACCTTATATGTATTAAATAGTCATTTAATCTTTATGTAAATTATTTGCCATTGTGAGTGAAAGGTCAAATTAGAAAAAATATTAGATTAATGGTTAACACAATAGATCATCATTCTAAGTACTATTGCCCCCAATTTTTTACCCATCTTTTGCCAGTTGAGGAATGGTAGTGACAGGTGATCAAGAGTTTAAGAGCCCTTATCCTAACAATGTTCAACCTGGAGATGAGATTAGACACATGGACATAGTCCACTAGATTGCATTGGGGCCCATAACTCATCCAAGAATCATAACAAATCGGAGCAGCCATCACTAAATCTCATACGGAAGTCATCTTTGAGAATAGCAACTATTTTGCAAATGGTCAAGGAAGTAGGAGAACAATCTCAGAAAATAAATCCTAGCCTTTCAAACATTTATGCCACAAAATCTACACCCGTAACTTTTCATCTTCTTGGAGTACAACCCATACTAGTTTTCCCAGAGACCCTAGAGCCTACCAAATACCCTGCCCCTATTCTTAATTGGCAAGGAAACAATAGCCCAGTTAATGAGGTGGAAGCCCAAGTAGATCTTGTCTTGCTTAAAAGGAAACTCCTAGTAGCTTTATCAATCGCAGGACAAATAGGATTTGGAATCCAAAACGACTACATTAGATATATTTGAAAGGAAGATAAAACTGATTTCGTCAATGTAAGCCGTCTCAATTTATTGAGAGGTTTGCCTTTTGATTATGCGAAATGGGAGCTAAATCTTTCCACAATAAAGGCAAGTCTTGCCCCTCAGGTTGACTAGATAAGAGTGGAAACCCCAAGTATTTATGAAACTCAATTGTTAAATGAATTGTTGAATGGGAGTGAAGAGTTATTGTTATTGCCTATAGACCAAAGGGGAGCACATGGCTCTGGATTTAGCCAGACTTAACCTTTTAGTCTAAAGCCTTGTAGAAAAATTCCAACGTCTCCCCAACTAACCTCACTTGTGTGGCTGCAACTTGAATGAAAACAAGGAGAACATCTGCAAATAATAAGTGGGACACACATAAAATAATCAAATTAATGATGGGTTATGGGAAGGCAAGCTTATAGAGTATTACTTTTAAGAAATACCAATCAACCCTATCATATGTTCTCTAGATCAATTCTGAAAGTGATCATACTTTTCTTGCTTTTCAAATCTTTCATATAATGCATCACTTCCTAGGCCATAATAGAATTATCATAGGAGCACCTCTCCATAATAAACCCACTTGACATAGGACTAGCCAGCTCAACCATAAAAGATCTCAGTCAATTCAGAAGCTTGGTAATAAGCTTTTAGACTATATTATACAAACTTATGGGCTTGAAATCTTTCATATGAAGAGGTTGTTCTTCCTTGGGAATAAGCACTATCAATGTTTTTGCCAAGGAAGGATAAAAAAAAGCCATGTATGAAAGCCTCTCGACTAACAGCCAAACCATCATTGTTAGCTCTTGAATCCTTCAGAAAGCTTCAATGCTTAAGGTTTTGAGTGACAACAAAATAAATTTTGATAAAATATTTTGAAGAAAGGACTAATATCTCACTTGAGTTTCTGTAGCATTTACAGGACCATTTCGTAAACATATTAGTTTAATTAACAAGTAATTTTTTCATAATGACATGTTTCAACATGATTATCATCTCATTCAAAGAGATTCAGAACTTAAATGATGTCAAAATAGCTATGAGAATGAACGTATGTATGTTGGTAACACGAGAAAGGATTTTTGAGTTCAGAAACCAAGTCCAGATCTTCAAAGAATAGTTCACATATTCAAATAATGCTGATCAATGAAGAAATCCATCATTCTCTAAACCAGTCTTGAATCTTAAGAATAAGATATCTATTAAGCTTAGATTGAAGAAATAAAGATCAAAGAGAAGTTCAGAAACTGAAAGTGCCTATCAGAAAGCACGAGTAATCAGAAACAATGCACTTTGCAGAAAAGGAGAAAAAATTCAAATTTCAAATTAAAGTCAACACCCAAAAAGGATTGACAGTGATATCTACATTTTTTGCTTGGTCAACCGTCCCAGCTTCTAAAAGAATGAGATAAAAAACCATGGCCGAAAAGTAAAAAGTTATTTTTGAAGTATCACTCAGAAACCACTTATGTGACAAAGGTCTCTGTGCTTAAAAAAAGTAGCCCTGACACGACCGCACTACTCTTCTAGATGGTTTTTCCAGGACACAAAACGCATATCTTCACATGTCAAGTGGAAGCAAAATCAAGGGGCAACGGCCTAATTTGAAGATCAAGTATAAAAGGATGTCAAGTGCTTACAACTAAAGACTTTTGCTGAATTATTAACAGACTTGCTAAAAACGTGAATCCTTCCTTTTTTTCTACAAATTATATTACATATTGTAATTAGTTTCTGTCTTTGTAAAAACCTTCTTTCTAGTTCAGGTTAGATAATACATTCTTCCTAGGAAGAATATTTTAGAAAGTTTTAGAACTTATACTATTTCATCTCCAGAAAATTTGAGTATTTGTTTGCTATAGTGAGCCAACCTTAAACAAATCATTGTACCCTGATCAGAAATGATCATGGTGGGGTTAGGTTGGAGAGGCTAGTCAAAGACTACTTGAAAATGATAGTAGAGTGAGCTACTGTGAATTAGTTTGAAAAGGTTAAGCAAAGACTATCGTTATTTCTTTGGGTTAAGAAATGGATATAATGGAACTCAATATATTGTTGAGAACTGAATGTAAGGGTTAGCCAAACTAGTATAAAAACTCACTGTGTAGTATCTCTTTACTCTTCTATTCTCCTTTACTTTCTGCATTTGAGATTGACAACTACATATATTTCTAAAATCTATTCTAAGATGTTTTCAAGTTTTCACTTAGTTTAGAAAGTTACTTTCTAAACTTTATTAACAAAGTTTTCCACTACACTTCAAGTATACACTTGATAGATATTGTTTAAAGTTTTTAGAAATACAAAGAAGTTAAAGCACGATTTAACCTCGTATTCTAATATGATTTTCAATCTACAATTAGAATCAGAGCTAAGGCCTCTAAGGGGTTGAGTATTTCAACGAGTGTAGAGATTAAAGATCCTGAAGATAAATAGCACAAAATATTCACATGCTAGAAGGACACTCTATAAACATACCACCATTTCTTGATGGTGGAGACTATGCTTACTAGAAAGATAAAATAGAGTTGTTCATTAAAAATACAAGTCTTGACTTATGGGAGATCATACAAGAAGGAGACTATGGTCGTATGGAAGAAATTTCAAGACTGAAGATACACCCTCCACCTCTAGAGAAGTTCCCTGGAGTAGATGGATAGATCAACATATAGCAAGAGTTTAGTTGAACTATAAGGCTAAATACCTACTCACTTATGCACTTAGCAAGGCCAAATATGATAAAATCATTATGTGTAACATATCACAGAAAATCCAGGACAGAGTCTACATGCTGTATGAAAGGATAGATCAGGTCAAGGAGATTAAGATTAGCATGTTAGTTCATCAATACGAGATGTTCAAGATAACTGAATAAGAAAGTATTGATGATATGACGACTAGGTTCATGCACATTATGAGCCAACTCAATGGTTTGGGTAAAAGATACTCAAATTCGGAGATGGTAAGGAAAATCTTGAGGAGCTTCCCTGTAAAATGGCTTTCCAAGGTCACAGTCATCACTGAAGCTAAGGACCTTTAAACTCTTAGCTTGGATGCCTTCATTAGGTCCCTCAAAACCCATGAAGCGGTACTTTTAGAAATTCATAGTGAACCCATGAAGAAAAATAAATCTGTTGCCTTGAAATCCTCTCACAAGAAGTAGATCAAGAATAAGGCAATGAAAGCTTAAACTTTAGAAAAGAAGAAGACTCAGAGGAGGAGTCTGAAGAAGAAGGTGGACATGAGATCTCCATGTTGGTAAGGAAAATATCCAAAGCATGGAAGAACATAATCAAGAAAAGGAAGGACTTCAGCCTCAGAAAGGACTGAAAAGACAAAGGAAAGCTAGAAAGTCTAACTACAACTTGAAGAGAATGAACATTACAAGACTGATTGTGTCAAGCTCAAAGGTCAACAGAAGAAGTTCCCTTCCAAGAAAAAGGGAATACTAGCCATCCTGGAGTGACTCAGAAAAAGAGAATAAAGGATCAGAAAGCCAAGACGAGCTTGAAAATGTGGCCAACTTGTGCTTCATGGCTGACTACACTTCAAAAGGAGAAATAAAGGTAAGTAAGCTCCCTGAATCTGATCTCTTATGCTGAACTATTGGCTTTATATGACAAGTTGCTTGAAAACTCTTAGATCCTATCCTCTCACTACCTCTCTCTCAAGAAGAACCATCAGAAAATGATTTTAGAACTTGAGAAAGTGAAAATAGATTTTGAGAATATAAGACTTGAGAAAGAAGACATATAAGGAGGAATTTTTTAACTTAAAACTCAAGTCCTTAAAAGTTGAAGTTTCTGATAAAGGTCAGAAAGCTCAAAAAGTAATTTATGAACTTGATAGAACTTTAATGCTTCTCAAATCTGATTTAGAAAAAATGATAAATGGTTCCAAGAATCTTGATTTGATGCTTAGTGGCCAAAGACCATATTTTCAAAAAACAAGATTAGGAAATAAAAGTGAAATGGTTGAGAAAGGTAAAACAACCTCATCAAAGAAAATCAAGAATAAAAAATCATGTAATTTCTGTCACAAGAAGGGGCATTCACCTAACAAAATCCGTAAAGTAAGTTAGGACCCAAAGAAAACTAAGCCAAAAGGACCCAAGAAAATATGGGTACCTAAACTAAAAATTGTGTTTGTTGCAAGTGAGTTTTAGAATGCACGTTGAGAAAGATAACAAGTGGTACATGGGCAGTGGCCTCTAGACACATATCCTGATCTATAAAGTGGTTTAGAAACCTAAAACCAAAGAACTCTGGATCAGTAAAATTTCCTGATAGAGGTAAAGCCAAGGTTACTAGCATTGCAAACGTTGATAATGATGACTTTCACCTAATTTTTTATGTTTTATTAGTTGATGGTCTGGCTTACAACTTGTTAAGCATTAGCCAATTTTGTGACCAAGGTTTCAATGTTCTATTCAATGCAAATGTGTGTAATATAATAAATCCCACTTCTGGACAAGTCATTTTATCTAGTAACATACTTGATAACACTTATGTGTTACTCTTGGATGACCTTCTAGATCAAGATGTAAAACTTCTTGCATCCTTTATAGATGATAAGTGGTCGTGGCACAAGAAGTTTGGATATGCTCATATGAAGCTAATTTCTGAGTTATCTTAGAATAAGCTTGTTAAAGGCCTGCCAAAGATCAATTATGACATGGATTCCACTTGTGATTTTTGTGAAAAAGAGCAGACCAAAGTTTCTTTTCACAACAAAAATATGGTTTCAACCAAGATTACGAGTCTTGCCTGGGAAAAGATATTACCTTGTTATAGTGGATGATTTTTTTAGATTTACATGGGTTATTTTCTTAGCTTCTAAGGATGAGGTGGCTGAGAAATTGAATTTTTTGGAAAACGAGTTTGTAATGAAAAAGATTATAGATTACCTCTATTAGATTAGATAATAGAGGAGAATTTAAAAATTATATTTTTGAAGAGTTTTGTGAAAAACATGACATTTACTATGAGTTCTGTGCTTCTAGAACTCCCTAACAAAATGACGTACTAAAAGAAAAAATAGAAGCTTATAGGAAATGACTAGAACAATACTTTTAGAAAGTGGTTTATTAAAAGGTTTTTGGGCAGAAGCTCAACACCTCTTGCTATATCCAAAATAGAATCTTTCTTAGGTCAATCCTTAAGAAAACATCTTATGAGCTATGGAAAGAAAGAGAACCCAACATTTCATATTTCTTTGTCTTTGCATCTAACTATTTCATTCTCAACACCAAGGACAAGCTCGTAAAGTTTGATCCTAAATCTGATAATGGAATTTTCTTAGGATATTCTTCAGTCTCTAAAGCTTATAGGGTCTACAACAAAAGGACACTTTGTGTTGAAGAGACCATCCACATCAAGTTTTAAGAATTCAAGAAGGACTTTGCTAATGATCTAGTGGACTTAGAAGAAGATCTTAAACTGAATCTCAAGGAGCCCTCAGAAAGCAAGCCAGAGAAAGCACAATTCTCAGAAAGTAAGCTCCAGAAATACACACCTCAGAAAGCTTAGTCAAGACACCAAAGCCTTCAGAAAGTGATATTTCTGAACATAAAGAAGAACAAGCTGAGGATAAAGAGATGTTGTTGAACAACATGGATACAAAAACTACAGAGAAGTTTCTTATTTAAGAGGTTCTTAGAACAAAGTTCTTAGGAATATTTATAAGGGTGTTAGAACCAGATTATCCCTCATAAATGAATCCATTTGTGCTTCATACCCACCATAGAACCTGAATGCATTGAAGATGTTTTGAATAATCAAAGTTAGGTGGAAGTTATGCAAGAAGAACTAGATCAGTTTGAGAAAGCAAGTCTGGACACTTGTGGAGAAAGCTAAGGGAAAAACCATCATTAGAGCAAAATGGTTGTTCAGAAACAAGTTAGATAAAGCTGAAAAAGTGATCAGAAACAAAGCAAGATTAGTTACACAAAGTTATAATCAAGAAGAGAAAATTGATTATGATGAAACCTTTACACCAGTTGCAAGGCTTAAAACCATCAGAATGCTACTTACTTTTATAGCCATAGAAAGATTCACTCTATACCAAATGGATGTAAAGTCTACATTCTTAAATGGATTTCTCTTTGAAAAAGTCTATGTGAAGCAGCCTCCAAGTCTTGAGAGCAAAGACCTTCCCAACCATGTCTTTAAGTTAGCAAAGGCACTCTATGGTTTGAAACGACTCCTAAAGCTTGGTATGAAAGGCTGGGTACTTTTTTACTTAAGAATGGGTTCAAGAGAGGTAACGTGACACTGCCATGTTTAATTTACAACAAAATAATTACTTTATAATAGTCCAAATATATGTTGATGACATTATATTTGGTGCTCCTGACGTTATTTATGTGGAAAGTTTTCTAAACTTATGTAAAGTGAATTTGAGATAAGCATGATGGGTGAACTGAAATTCTTTCTTAGTTTATAAATAAAATAACAAAAATAGGGAACCTTGATCCAAGAAAAAAGTTACACAAAAGAGCTTTTGAAAAGTATTAATATGGATCAAGTAAAACCTATGAGCACCCTCATGTATCCATCTCAAGTCATTGATGCAAATGAGAATGCTGAAAAAGTTTTAGAAACTAATTATAGAGGAATAATTGGCTTACTTATGTATCTCACAACAAGTAGGCCAAGTTCAATTTAAGTGTGGGTATTTGTGCTAGATTTCAATTTAACCCAAAACAATCATTCTTAAATGCTGTTAAAAGGATTCTAAGATATTTAGCTGGTACCACTAATCTTAGCTTATGGTATGGAAAAGATACTTCTTGCAAGATTGTAGGTTTCTATAATGTTGACATTGGAGATAGATTGGACAGAAAAAGCACTAGTGGATGTTGTTGTTTCTTTGGAGAATGGCTCGTCACTTGGTCATGCAAGAAGCAAAATATAATAGCTCTCTCATGCTGAAGCTGAGTGTGTTGTTGTTGCAAGTTGCACTCAAATGCTTTGGATTAGAAACCTCCTGGAAGATTATCACCTAAGGTATTCCAAGATTCCTATCCTTTGTGACAATACCAATGCTATTAATCTTGCAAAGAACCTTATTCAGCATCTCGTTCTAAACATATTTATATAAAACATCACTTTCTTAAAGATCATGTTCAAGAAAGGTAATGTTGAGTTAATGTTTGTGAATCCTAAAGACCAAGTGCCTAATATATTCACTAAACCATTAGCTGAGGACCATTTTTCTTATTTGAAAAAGCTTTTAAATCTCAAAAGTTTATGAAATCTCCTGCATACGTACATGACATTGCTAGAGTCTTCCCAATGAGACCTAAACTAAAGCCTCTAACGAAGACATCAAGGCAAGTTCAGAAAGTCAGTATGCAAGATCAAAAAGGAGGACAGAGGTTCAGATACATTGGTTCATAATGAAGAATATGCCTCAGAAGATGACTTAGAGAATGGGATGAGAACTTAGAAACTACATCTCAAGTTCAAATACCAAATCTGGTTTCTAAAGAATTATTAATAGAGGGATAATTCCCACCTTTTGGAGTTTCTCTCTCCCACGTCGTGTTCGTTTCTAGAACTTTTGACACTCACATTAATAACTTCCCATACTTCACATGCTACATAAAACCCTTTATCTTTAAGCTTAAACACTTTTGCCTCAACCTTCAAATCGTTTCACATTCTCTAAATGCTCATTCAGTAACCTCTCCTTATCTCAAATCCTTAATTTCATTCATTTAATCCCCTCAAACCATAACCTCTTATGGTAGAAGGCAAGCAACTTGATCGAAGCCTCACCAAAAGGGGCCTATTCTACATGTACAATGAGCTTCTCATGCAAGAGCACTATGCTACCAACTTTTCCTTAAGAAAGGTAGCACTTAGGAATAAATTGAGCAAGGAGCAACTCAACTATTTTAAAGGAGGTATTTTCATTCCAAGGATGGAAAGATTTCTTGGAGATAAATGACAGAGTTTTCCCTGGGATGGTGATCGATTTCTATTCCTACCTTGAAGTGAAGTCAGAATCTATGGTGAAGACCATAATTAGAGACACTTACATGGAAGTTGGAATCTCTAGGCTTTCTAAGATCGTCATTCACTAGCTCCTGGAGTTACATGCCTAGCTCAAGGTGACTTGGTACAAATCCTTTTGTGTAAGTGCTGAAGAAGTCTCCAAGCATCTCATTGACTCCCAGATACAAGCCTGGTGAGATTACAACTACCTTACTTAGTCCTAAGGTCAAGAAGGTCTTTACGTTGTCCAATTTACCATTTTGCCTAGACTAGGAAGCACTGATGTTCTGTTGGGCATGGACTTATGTTGTTATACTACCTTATGGCAAAGAGAAAGGTGAATTTGTTAAGGCTAATAATGGAGTACATACTCAACTCCATCACTAAAGAGAAAAGGAGAACAACTAGTGCTCCACATGGAATGTTGTTGACACAACTCTTCCAATACATTGGGTATCCTATAGGTAAAGAATGGTTTGAGTACATGCGGGACAAAATACACCATGATCTCTTTCAAGACCATCAAGAAGACTAAAATCATCCTTGTCAAGACTAACTCCAAGAGATAAGCAGCTCAAAAGCTGAAAAGAAATGGAAAAAGGAAAAGGAAAAAGGAAGCTAATCTTAATTGAAAGTGACCCTAAAGATTATGAGGAAACAATGTCACCTGAGATTCCTTTGAATATTGAGAAGAGAACAAAATTAAGATAGGAAAGAATGCAAAAGCAAAAGCTACCTAAGCCTTCACAGCATTAGAAAGAAAAGAAAATTCTTTAGAAACTAATGAACCAGAAAAGGCTAGACAAGCTGCCTATCAAAAGGTAGGACATCAAGTTCAAATACAAAAAATTACCAAAGGATGTTCCAAGCAGGCACTTGAAGCAAAACATGCAGGCATTCTTGTGGAAGACAGGGTTTTTCTAAAGAAGAAAAGGAAGTAGAGGAAGCGAGAGAGTTCTCAATGAGAATGAAACTCTCCAAAAGAACAAGAAAACAAAAGTAGTAGAGCTTATTATGGAAGTGCCAAAGGAGCAAGTTAATGAACCTTCTAAAGATATCATCCTAAAGCATGTGCCTCATCCCTCTCCATCTATCAGAATAACTCAAATGGAGGAAAATGATGGAGTTTTAGAAACTAGATCCCCTCACACTCCCTGCTCCCACTATTTTAGCTTATGTTGTTCCTCCTGTTACAACTACTTTTGCACCTATCAATCCACCTACTAATGTTCCACCAATAACTCCACCACGTTGTTGCTACCACATAAGAATAAGCTGACTCACCTAGGTCTGGGATACAATTCCTCTAGACATCCCATCACCTAAACCCCAAGCTATCCAGAGCCACCTGCTCAAATACCTGTCCAACCTTAACCTCAACCTCAAGAAGGGCTTTGTTGATGATCTAGAACTGGAAGAGAGTCTTGAAAGAATAAGTCTAAAGGAAACTTCTGATAGTAAGAAGATGAAAGACAAACTTTCAGAAAGTATGCTCCAGAATACAAACACTTCAAAAAGCTTGCTCAAAACTTGAAAGCAATAAGAAAGTAGCTCTTCTAAACATGAAGAAAATAAATCTGAAGATGAAAGAGAAGCTAAAGACTTTCAAAGTCACAGAAACTACAAGGGAGTTTCTAATTTAAAGGCAGTTTTAAAAGGAGTTCTTGGAGATATTTCCAAGGGTGTGAGAACCAGGATCACCCCTTAGAAATATGTCAAACTGTGCTTTCATCTCCACCATCAAACTTGAATACATTGATGAGGCTTTGAGTGATTAAAGGTGGGTGGATGCTATGCAAGAAGAACTAGACCAAGTTCAAGAAAAGTAAAGTCTGGACACTCATTAAAAGACCAAAAGGCAAGACCATCATTAGTACAAAGTGGGTGTTCAAGAATAAGATCGATGAAGCAGGCAAAGTCATTAGGAACAATGCAAGATTGGTTTCACAAGGTTATAATCAACAAGAGAGAATTAACTATTATGAAACCTTTGCACCAATAGCTAGGCTTGAAGCCATCAGAATGCTACTTGCTTTTGCTGCCTTCAAAGGATTCATTCTCTACCAAATGAATGTTAAGTTTGCATTTCTAAATGGATTCCTCTCTAAGGAAGTTTATGTGAAGCAGCCTTCTGGTTTTGAGAATGAAGACTTTCCCAACCATGTCTTCAAGCTAACAAAGGCTCTCTATGATTTGAAACAAGCTCCTCGAGCTTAGTATGATAGATTGAGTACCTTCTTGCTGAAGAATAGGTTCAAGAGAGGTAAAGTTAATACTATTATTTTTACTCTTGAACAAGATAATAACTTTCTGATTGTCCAAATATATATTGATGACATTATATTTGGCGTTCCTGATCATTCTCTCTGTGAAAAGTTTTCAAAATTAATGCAGAGTGAATTTGAGATGACTATGATGGGTGAACTAAAATTCTTCCTCGGTTTGCAAATAAAAAACAAAAGGAAGGAACCTTGATCCATCAAGAAAAATATACAAAGGAGCTTTTAAAGAAATTTAATATGGATCAACCGAAACTAATGAGCACCTCTATGCATCCATCTCAAATCATTGATGCTGATGAGAATGGTAAAAAAGTTTTAGAAAGTAATTATTGTGGAATGATTAGTTCACTCCTATATCTTGAGCTAGTGAACTTCAATTAAGTGTGGGAATTTGTGCTAAATTTCAATCTAACCTAAAGCAATCATACTTAAATGTTGATAAGAGAATTCTTTGATATTTATCAAGTACTACTAATCTCAACTTGTGGTATGAGAAAGGTACTTCTTGTAAGATTGTAAGTTATTGTGATGCTGACTTAGATAGAGACAAAGTTGATAGAAAAAGCACCAGTGGTTGCTCCTGCTTCTTTGGAAAAAGTCTGATCACATGGTCATGCAAAAAGAGAATATAATCTCTATCTACTGTTGAAGCTGAATATGTAGCTGCTATAAATTGTTGCACCCAGATCCTGTGGACAAGGAACCAACTAGAAGATTTTCACTTGTGGTATTTCAAAATCCTTATCTCCTGTGATAATACTAGTGCTATTAATCTTGCTAAAAATCCTATTCAGCATTCTAGATCCAAGCACATTGATATTAAACATCATTTTATCCATGATCACATTCAAAAAAGAGATGTTGAGTTAATGTTTATGAATCCTGAAGACCAAGTGTCAGATATATTCACAAAGTCATTAGCTGAAGATCATTTTTGTGTCTTGAAAACACTTTTAAACTTAAGTGTTTTTTAAATTCGCATAAGCATTCATACGCAAATCATCTTTGGATACACTTTGTCTCTCTCCATAACTCCAAGCTGAAGCCTAATAAAAGTTATCAATTTGCAAGACCGAGCATCAATTTGAAGATTTTTCAGTTTGCGAGTCAGAAAGAAGATGGATTGTTCAAAAGAAGAAATGAGGATCATATAATGGAAGTATATGTATAGGATCATTCCTTCAGAATATGAAGATGAGTTATGATGAGTAAGTGGTATATCTCCATTGGGTCAGAAAGTGAACAGTGAAGATCAGAAAGAAAACCCATTAGCAAGTGCTCTCAAGGCTTAGAAACCATTCTTTCTGATTAAGGATGAAAAGGCAAGGTAATTCCCACTCTTTTGAGTTTTCTCTCTCCTACGTCATTTCACCTTCAGTCAGTTACGTCAAATCACTTAAATAACCCCCACCTCTCACACATCACTTCTTTACCTTTATCCTCTACCTTACACTTTTCAAACTATTTAGTTTCTTCTCATCTCAAACCTTCTCTTCTACAAATTGAAGCGTCCAACTCCCTTACATATCTTCATCCCTAAATCATTTTCAAGCCTCAACCTTCTTACTCCTTCCTTATATACAACCCTGAAAATGGCTGAAGGAAAACCTTGCTCTGGACTTGTTATGAACATGGGGACATTTCTCATGTTTGATAAATCTTATCATCAGCAACACTATGATGACAACTTTTCTCGCGGCTAGTAGCCCCTAGGAAAATGCTTCAACAAGAGATCATGGTTCAAGTTCTTATCCTTCTAGAGGTCGTTTCCTTCCAAGGATAGGAAGGGTTCCTAAACTTTTTCAATCGGGCATTTGGAATAGTTACCGCTTCTATTTCCAAGTGCTCCAGATATCCAAGTCAGTCCTGACCTCTTATATCAGAGGCGTTAATATAGAGCTAAGCTTAGCTGACCTCTCCAACATCATCCATGCTCCTGATAACGGTGCCATCTGGACGTCAAAGGAACTGGTTGATGAGTCTTAGAGTTTCAGGAGAAGAGGTCTCTAGACTTCTCACTGACTCTCCAACACCAACTTGACAATATAACTACTGCCATGTTGAACACCAAGGCACGACAAGTCTTTACCCTCATTCAGTTTCTCTACTCCCAAGGCTTGGAAGCACACATCTATTGATTGGGATGGAGTACATGTTACTATTTTTTCTCTGGCAAAGAAAAAGGTAAACTTTCCTGGACTAATCTTTGACTACATGCTAAGTGCCATCTCTCCAAGGAAATAGAAAACCTGTTCCTTATGGGATTTTGTTGACCAAGATCTTCGAGTACTTGCAATACCCATTGGAAAACGAATGGTTCGAGTATATGGAAGGAACTGAGTACTCTCTAAGTTCTTTCAAAACCATACGAAGACCAACCGATGCTGGTTCATCTGGTGTTAGAAGACAGAGTTTGAGAACAAGAGATATAGTTCTTAAAAAGGGGCAGAGGAGAATATGGGAAGAGTTAGAAAAAGAAATATCATAGTCCTTGAAGACAGCTCCAATGAAAGTAAAAGGCCTGAAATAATTATCAGATATGGGGGCTCACCTTATAAATGTTGCATGGCCTCGGACTTTGAGAATGACACAAGCTTAAGGTCTTCTGATTCAGAATATGCTTCTAAAGAGGAAATATCTTCAAAGAATGAGTCAGCAAATGGCAACTCTAAGAAAAGCCTACCTCAAGTAAATGCTTCTCTCCTTGATCCAGTTGTTCCTAAACCATCTCCATCTTAGGATGCTAGCCCTCTTCAAGCCAACCAACACCAGGGGCACAACCAAGATTTATAGAAGTACAAGTGCTCTGCAAGAACAACACCTAATCAATAACCGGCTAGATTAGATGGAAGCCTTATCATGATGACATGGAAGCACTTCTACTAGAAATTCTTCATGAAGTCAGGTACCAGGGTTGATGATAGTGTTCCTGCATTCCAGCACACCTACTTTTTGTTGATGACAAAAGGGGAGAAGAAATAGATAGGAAGAAAATCTTATGCTAAGAAAAATCGAGGGAGTATGCATGAGGAGGAGAACATTCAGATATTTTTCTGCATCTATATTTTCTTTAAGAACATTCTGTTTTCTTGTGTGTTAATTTGCTCTGTTTATTCTACTAAATTTCTACACATAATATTGATGACTTGGTTACATATCATATATATCCATGTGCAAACTTATTTGAAAGTTTTTATCCCTGCCTTGTTTGCTCAAAATACGATGATACTTTCCTTATATAAACACGAGCATTAGATTTCAAAAATAAGTTTGGATAAAGAATCCTGAATAAGGAAATCAATCAAAATAAAATATCACAAGTATTACTTGTTAGTTATTCAAGCACGTGTATTTTCAGAAATTTTTTTTCAAAAAATAAAAATCAAGCTAGTTGTATTAAAAGAACTTAAACGATAATATCTAGTTCATTACCGCTCTGATGTATCTAGAAAGTACTCTAAGTAAATTCAAAATCTTCATAAACAACAAAATCAGCTCTAATTTAAGTTGCTTAAGGCTTTAAAACATTTGAGAACCTATCCACATCATGCCTTAACCTGAATGTTACAGCTTATGATGTTTTGAAAGAATAATTTTTATCATGACATATTCAATTCTATTGCTTTCAACATCTCTTCAAATGATTTTCTTCAAATTGGTTTATTATCATCAAAAGGGAGAGATTGTTAGCTCCAGAACCCTTCAGAAAGCTTTAAGGAATATGTTTTGAATGATAAAAAATCAGTTTAAAGAAAATATTTTGAAAAATAACTAGTGTCTACCTTGAGTTTCTTGACATACCATACACGTATTTTCGGATTGTATAACACGGACTTGAAACAAGAATAATTTCACTTTACATGTGTAAACATGATTTATCTCATATAAAGAGATTGAACTTAATAGAAAGTGAGTATTATATCATTCAAAGTACGCATACATGATTTAGATGAAAGAAAATCATATCAAGGGCAAGAAACCAAGGACTGCGACTTCAGAAAGTAGGACGAGACTTCAGAAAGTACACCATAAATGAAGATATCCATCAACTACTGAGACCAAAATGTTCCACTATCTTCAATCATCACACTCGCAAATGTTATGTTCATCAACAAGCCATGATTGAAGACGTGAAGACCCAAGAATCATTAAGGAAATTATACTGCACATTAGAAATTTCACCTATAGTGATATTGTGCACTCTATAAAAAGCGGAGGGAATTTTTGAAATTCAAATTTGAATTTGAAAAGTCAAAATGCAGTGACTGAACGTGTCATCTCTTTTGCCACCATGGTCAACTACCTCAGCTTCTAAAAAAAGAGTTATGAAACCACATTCAGAAAGTAAGAGTAATTTCTAAAGTAGCATCAGAAATCTCAATCTTGCAACGGCTTCTGCAACGCCTGAAAGCAGGTTACTCTTCTAGATTGCTTTTCCAAGACACAAATGGATGATCAACACAATGTCACTTGGAGATTTGATTTAAGGCAATGGTTATAAGGAAGACCATCTATAAATAGAGATGTTGTGCTTTCAAAGATAAGAAGATTGATGCTACACAAAGAGCAAAAACTCTGAAAATTTCTCCTCATCTGCTTATAGAGTTCATTACATCTAGTAATAATTTCCTTTGGTTGTAAAAATCTTCATTCTACATTCTATCAGTGTTCATACATTCTTCCTAAGAAGAATATTTAGAAAGAAGTCATTCAAGTATTTCCCAAAACTTTCTTTATAAATCTTACAAAAACTTGAGTGTAGGTTAGTTTGAGTTGCAAACCCAAACACAAACCTTTGTATCCTCGATCCAGGAGTAATCGATGTGAGCTTAGCTTGGAGAGACTAGTCAAAGACTACTTGCAACATGATAGTAAAGCTATTTTACTAGTTTCAGTTTAGCTTGGAGAGGGTAGTCAAAGATGATTTGGGCTTAAAGAGGCTAGTCAATGATTACTTGGTTCAACTTGAAGAGGCTGGTGAATAGCTACTTGGTTTACCCTAAGAGGCTGGTGAATAACTACTTGTTTTGTGAGAATAGGGATTGTCTACTGATCATGGTGAGAGCTTGGGAAGGCTATTGTAAAGACTATCCTTGTTCTTTCTCTTGTAAGAGAAAGATTTAGTGAACTCAACGATTGTTGAGAACTGGATGTAGGAGGTGACCGAACAAGTATGAAAACTCTCGAGAAGTATCTTCTCTCTCTTTCATCTCTTATTTTATTTCTGTATTTGATTTGTTTACTGTGTTAGTTCTTGGAAAACTCTCTTTCACGGTTTTATTTCATATTCAATTCAGAAAGTTTACTTTCTGAAGTCAATAATGCTATTTCTGCTACACTTCAAGCTCATAACTTAATGGTATCTTGAGTAAGTTTTTCAGATTTCAAGCATAGAAAGAAAAGGCAAAGCACGATTCAACCCTCCTTCTCATGCGCATTCTTACCTATAGCCTTGACCAACCATGTCACTGCCTCAGTGAGTTAATTGTCATCTATACTCCGAATCACTTATCACCTAGGTTGAGCTTAACCTAACTAGCCTTCACTAGATTTAAATGGGGATAGATGGAAAAAACTTCACTTAAACTTTATATTTAACTTCCTTGCATCTTATTTTGCAACATAAAGTCTCATAAATTATTAGGAGACATAAGCACAACCTTTATGCATTTAAATGGCAAGCTTAGAATTACCACTCAATATACATAATAGAACATCTCATAAGTCATTAAGAGACATAAGCACAACTTTCATGCATTTCAAAGACAAAGCTTAGAGTTTCTACTCAACATACTTCAATTTGCATTCCAAGGCCTATGGAACATAATCCTAATGCATGCTAACTTCCGATTCACACTTCGCATTAGAATAAATTAGGCTATGTCACGTAGTCCGTGAAATGCTCCCCATGCACATACTCTAATCATACAATTGCCAATAATTTAACATTTCAATATGAGAACTCATTATATTAACATAAACCGGCCTAAACCAATTGCCAAGAAGGACCTAGTTAGTGTTCATGTCACATATCCCAATAATAGAATCAACAATGACATTTTCAATACCATCCACATATAAACATTCCAAGTTTACAGCATCAAGATAATATCAAGTTTAGACGACATATCTAACTCAAACCAGAATTTTTATCTTTCAATTCAAATAAAGTGGTTCAAAGGATCCAAATTCTCAATCCAAATGCATTCTCATTACACCCTAACACTTATACAAAACCAAAGTCAAGATTGCAAGAAACCAAGTTTACATTGCCACTTTATGGAGGAATACACATGCTGAAAATTTTCCAGCATTTAACACCATACTACCAAAACATTTCATAACCAAAGAAACTCATTTAAACTCCATATAGCTAGAGCTCTCAAGATTAATCAAGGCTCCTCATCTAGAACCCCAAATCATCACCAAACACTTTAACTATAGTTGCCATAAAACTTTACAACACTTAGTTCCTCAAATGTCATGAAAAAAAACAACCCTTAAACACATGCCCATTGAACCATAACTCACAATTAAGTTCCTACACTTGAATACCTAATTCCCACCCTCATACTTTTTTTTTCCTACATAAAAATAGCCTCCAAACCACATTATTTTAGTGTATACGGCAGCCCCCAAATGGCTAGAAATGTGCTAGAAATTATTCAAGAATTGTAAGGCTAAAAGATCGAAATTTTCTGCACATGTAAGTACCAAACCCAACATAAATCCTTTATGTTTTCACCCTCCAAACCAAAATTTTAGCAACAACAAAAAAATAAAAATAGATGCATGAAAGTGGCTCTTCACTTATGGCATGAATCTAGCAACTAAAAATTTATGTTTATAAGTCACAAACCTTATTCAAACATCACTTCTTCCCTGATCATACAAAACAGCCCTAACCCTCTTAAAAACTCGGATTCATCACTTACTAGATTAATAATCTATCATAAAAATATTACCCAATCAACAAAACATAAAAACTGACTTCACATCAACTCTTAACCTTTGTTTGGAAACTTTATCAAACACTTAGCATGTATCTTAAACCATTTTTGTGTTTCATGCTTTACACCCATAAACACACCACCAAAAATTATATTTCCAAGTTTTTATACATTAAAAACAAGAGGTTACACTTATATATAGATCAACCCCTTAAGTTTCATCAAAATCACACCAAGAATATCACAAAAAGATCACATAATTGGTCTACCCATCACATGACCGAAAACCACATGCCCAAACACATATCCTCAAGTTTTCATTTTCTTGAATCAAATGCATCAATTTTCTTATTTCACCAACAATGATTTTCAAACATAATCAATATATTCAATGAAAATCTAATTCAAGAACAAAGCTTAATAAGAACACAACAAAAAAAGAGTGAAAATACAAAACCCTACCAAACAAGATAAGCTAGGGGAATGGTGGGCTTTGAAGCTCTAAGGAATTAATGAAAAGGACGAAATCACCTCCTCCCTTGCTTGTTGTAGCCGGGTACGTGCTCCAATGGTGGGTATTTTTGAATTTGTTGGAGACTAAAAGTGAAGGGGTAGTGCCAAGTGGAGAAGTATGGGTGTGTCTGGATATTTGGGAGGTGGTGGTGAAGATGGAGGCTGGAGGTTCATGGTGATAGTGGGGGTGGGGGTGGGGGTGGGGGTGGATGGAAGTGAATGTGAGAGGAAGTTGATGAAGAGAAATGTAAAGTGTATAAGCTAAGAGGGAGGCTGGGCTTTACGGTCTCAAGGGGGTTAGGGTTGCATTTTCTTATTTCATTAAGGGTAGTATGGGTATTAGGTATGGGCTAGAAGGCCTTAGTGTAATTTGCTCACATTCTGATAAAATGGTTAAAATAATTGCAAGACAACAAATAAAATAACATTTCTTTGCACCATGAATTCAAATAATTTACATGACATTAGGTGTCTTGAAACTTTAAACTTTTGGGAGGGAATATGAAATTTTAGATTGGAAGGAGTTTTAAATTTTTTTTAAAATGCTCTAATCCTTAAAGTGTGTGTTTAGATGGAATATTTCCAAAATACAAGGAAATTTAAAATTCTAGGAAATTAAAATACTTGAATTAAATTTCCTTCAATTTTTAAATTTTTCGTTTGGATAGATAATTACATTTCCTTCATTTATAAAATACTATTTAGGTGAGGTAATTACATTATCTTGATTTTAACATATTTTATTTGAAAAATATAAGGTAATTTGTTTTAAAAATAATATTTTTTTATTAATAATCAAAATTCAACCAATCCAAAATCAATTATAATGAGTTCATATTTTATAAATTATCTTAAATTTCATTCACAAAATATTTTAAATTTGAATTATAAAATTTAATTGTTATATAAATAAAATAGAATGATACGTAAATATAACATCATGTGATATAAACTTAATATTGAAAAATTTAAAATGCTACAAAATGAATTAAAAACAATATTAAACGAAAATCTCATAAATTTAAAGAAATTGTAATGAAATATAATAAAAATGAGATTTACCAAAATGAAAAAAACACTTACTTATGCGTATAAGGAGTTCCAAAACTCCCTCTCTATAGGTAGAAATTAAAATCATCAATTTTAAATAGATAAAATCCCTTCTTAAAATTCCTTAAATTTTATAATTTCTTCTAAGTTAATATCCAAACAAGATATTTTATCATGATATATTTTAAATCTTTTCAAAAATTACATTTTTCCCAATAATTGCTCCATCCAAAAGCACACTAACTTTTAAATAATTCAACACAACAACTAATATAAACATGCACTCAAATTTTTAAGAGAGAAATGTCTAATTATTCATTATCTAATTAATTAGGAAAATTAATCCCTAATTAAACTCAATTAATTCTAATTAACACATAATTATGACAAAATGAAAATTGGGGCATTACAAAGGGAAATTTTAATTTTGGTCCCTAAAAAAAAGTCATTTGATTTCAGTTCAAACATTTCTAAATTTCTTTTGTTTTAGTCTTTATCATGTGTGATTGTTGATTGTCACATAGATTTGAATGACATAACTTTCTGCTAATCAATTCAACATTTAATATAAGATAATTTAACAATAGAGGCTAAAACCATGCATTTTATAAATGTTTGGACTGAAATCTAAAAAAAAAAATTTAACGACCAAAATAAGCATGTACTCGTACCAAAAATTTACTTGTGTGCATACAATATGTATACAAAACTTTTTATATATCATTTGTTAGTTAGTTATGTGTTACGGTTTGATAAAACAAACTTCTCATAATTATTATATAAAAAACAAATTATGACCTATTATTTTTATATTTGACAAATACATCATTATTATATAATATAGAATATTATCAATAAAATATCACCGGTATTTTTTTCCTTTGAATGTAATATTTATTTATTTATTTTGACTTAAATATGCTTTTTATCTTAGAAAAATAAGAGAATCTTGGTTTTAACACTCTTTAAATTTTTTTTAGTTGATGGTATAAAAATATTTTGTTAAAATTAAACCCATACCTTAATTACTAAAAAATATATTCTCATTAAGAGCAAATAATTATTCAATTAGGGTGAGCATATGGGCAATAGTTATAAATGGTCGGGACTATAGCATAGTTGGTGAAAACTACGTATGAAAAGTTGAGTGTTGTTTAAGTTCGATACAAGAAAATAATTAAAGCTGTAATAGATGATGATTCAATAGAACGGTTGTACTTTATATTACTGGACTCTAGTACTTTCTCTTTGTTATTTGTCAGATTCATCATAGGTTATATATGTTCTCGATAATAACACTTTCCATAAGAATTTGTCCTCCCAAACTTTAGACAGCCATAGCTTGATTTGGATTTAACTCCCAAAAATCATTTGATTTAGATTGATGCTCCAGTCTAACAAAAAGCTATTAGCATATATAGGATGGTTCGGGTGTTGGCTTCTTCCCTCAGATTTCAAGCCAGCAGGAGTACTAGTATAACCATTCCACCTTGGGAGTGCAAGAGCCAATACATGCATTAAATATTGAAGGTTATATATATTGTCAAACCTTTTCAGTGCATAGATGATTAAAAAGCTTTAAGGCTTGGGGT
Organism: Dalbergia oliveri; assembly: GCA_030441495.1. Lineage (NCBI taxonomy): Eukaryota > Viridiplantae > Streptophyta > Magnoliopsida > Fabales > Fabaceae > Dalbergia > Dalbergia oliveri. The sequence goes on from JAMLFY010000009.1 coordinate 11,096,081, forward strand.
CCCTCATCCCCACCCAATTAACAAAAGCCCAACTAAGTGTCAAGAAGTGATTGCATTTCGGGTGGGGTTTGTAGAAACACCAGAACATATGGTAGCCAAGCCCAACTAAGAATCCAAGTAAAGTAATGTGTATATATTTAGTACAGTGTTTGCGGTCGCTGAAACCAAATGGTTTGGCTGGTCATGTGCTTAGTATGCACGACTTTGCCTCTTTAATAATGTGGGGCTAATATTTGTCCTTCAATTTCTCTCGGTCTTTTCTTTCTCTGCGCAACGTGTCTCCAATATCATACTGATTAGATATGAGAAATACTTGAGATACACGTATAGTAAAAGAAAATATTTATTCTAATATATTTTTTAATTAATATATTAATTTTATGGATTATTATTATTTTTTATTTTTTCTATATTTCTTATACAATAGTTAATTTATTAATCAATAAATAAAACAGAATAAATATTTTATCTTATTCTAAAAATATCTATGAATTTCTCGACTAGATATATGGTCAAATTAACTTAGTTCAAGAAGCGGCTTTTGTCCGATTAGGAGGACATTTCCATAGCCTTGATTTTCGTTTTTTCCCTGTAAAAGTTCTATTTCAATCTGCTTCAATTCCTTCTCGGAAAAGGAAATCTTAGTAGTTATGATAATTCCTACACAAGCAAAACTTCATATTACTCACTATTTTTATATAAACGATTGAGTTGCAACTCATTATAGTCTACAGACTGTGTAACTTGTTTTCTGAACACATTCAATAAATTCGTTCAAATATTTGTTTCAGTTTTGAATCTTACATCATCCATTTAGAACATTACATCTCTTTGAATCTTCACACCTCCAAAATTCACTCTGTCAACTTCATCTCAAACATGAAATATCTGCACTCTTTAAGAGCGTGCAGGGAGAAGCGAGTTAGAAAAAGTGATAAATGTACACGTTTTGAAGAGTAAACCATTTTCATGCATAACCTTTTTCTAGTACAGACAAACTAATTAATGGGTAGAAAATATTTTTGTTAATTATCTTCGCCCTTCAAACACAATGAAGGGTGTAGAGAGCCGCCATCACATATATTGAATTAAATTTTATGAGCACTTTTTGGGTAATAAGAATAAAAGCCAGTTACGAGATGTGGTTCAATTGGTAAAAACAAAGCCTATTTGGTTTTAGTTTTTAGTTTTTATTTTCATTTTTTAATTTTCAGGATTTTATAAAAAAAATACTAAAAACTGAAAATAAGAACTGAAATTTATAATTTTCAGAATTTTCAGTATTTCCTTCACAAAATCTGAAAAATTAAAAAATTGAAAATAAAAATAAAAATTAAAAATTAAAAACTCTAACCAAACAGATCTAAGTTGTCAAGTAGTTAAACTTTATTTAGTACTATAGGATTGGAATTTGGAATACCAATAGAAGCAAACAGTGCCAAACACCCAATTGATTTTTGTCTCACACATTTAAGGTGTATAAAATGCGAGAATGACTTAAAGTGAGCTAAGCCAGTTAATAAGTTATTTTCAACTCATTTTGTTAATAGCTAGATAAGCTAAGTTCATGAGCTGGCAATGAGCAACGAATGTAGCTTGATACATATATACTAATCAACATCAATGATGATTCAAAATTATATTTCGAATTGATTTTGAAGTATATGGTACTTATAATAAAAATGCTAACTTATTAAGTTAAAACATTCAATCCACACTTAAATCAAGTTAGCTCCCAAGTTGGCTTGAGCTCGATGAGCTTATAGTGACCGAGTTTAAGCTTGAATTTTATGTTCAATTGTTAGTGAGACGACCTTGAGTTTTGCCCAGCTAACTCTGCTCCACTCACTTCTAGTCCTAAATGCGAGCTATGTGACTTATACATTAATACAAGGGAAAATGCATGTATTAATAGTGGAGATTTTATGTTGATTAGTTGAGAATAAAGAGAATTAATTGTAGTGGTAATTGATAATAACATTATTTAGTATGGAGCGTTTATTTCAAGGTTTATTGATCTATTCCTGGAATAATTGTTGCTTGGGAATGATTTATTTCCATGTTTATTACAAGTTATGTCAAATCATTTCTTGGCATCAATTATTCCCAGCAAAGGGATGTTTCCACATTTTAATTAGATGTCATTCCCATGATAAATGATAAGAATAAAATATTTTCATGATTTGGGAATGATAATTATAGACCAAAACTATTAAAATTTCCCTCATTTTATTTTATTTTTCTGAAGTATAATTTTCATATCAGATGATGATATTAATAACAATGTTAGAAGTATTTTGAAAATTATCACATATTTTCAAGAATATGTATCATAAAATAAATAAATTTTAAATTTATTACTAAGAATTTTAATAGATTATCAGAGAAATATTTAATACTAAACAAATATTTTTTTAAAAATAACCAGAAATATGATTTCTAATAACATAATTTCAGGCCTTGGAATCAATACCTCAAAGGTTTGTATATAAATAAAGAAAACATTCACATACATACATAACTAAAGACTTTGGGATGACATCAGTTTATTCACTTGTATTTGCGATCACTCGATTTCTTGTTATTCATGTAAAATCTCCACTATAACATACATTCCCCTGTATGTTCATGGACACTCAAAAAAGCTATTTACAAATATCTTTTTCATACAATATTATTACAAGTGACGAAAAAGAAAGAACGAAACAAAAGGTAAAATATAAGGAACAAAAAATTACAACTCCGAATTAACCGCATGGGCTAAGGATGCAGCAACATTTCAAGAGCATAATGGTAAACACGACTCTTTAATGAAAAAAAATTAAAAAAATATAACACGACTCTGTAGATAACCATAATCATTTTTCTTTTTCGTTACACTCAGCATAATCCTTTGTATACATGACTAGCTAGTTGACAAGCCAATTAATACAACGGTTCCCCTCTCCAAATCTAGTCTTCCTACATCAATCCTTTTCCTTTTCTTATACTAATCTTCAAGATGTTTAGGGTAAGAATTCAAATCATTCTTGTCGTCTCGAACACAATAATTGAAATTGTAGGGTTGATTTCCTGTCAAACCTGGCTACGGAGATATGAAAACATGCTTCAATGTATCAATTCCAATGGGAGTTCTGGGCATAGTTAGAATAACGTGTCTTGAAGTTGACTCGTTCAAGTGTCAGAGGTTAATTTAGAACGTGTTGAATTGCATGTCATGTCACAAGTTTGGTCAATAATTGACACTTTAGAAAAATGCGACAAAAAATATTTGAATTATGGTACGAAAGCGGTTAAAGAATTACAATTGCAAGTTTAACTAAGGAAGGTAGCTTTCTACCGAACACACTTAGCTCCAGTAAGATAGGTAAGTTATTCATATCCTTATGCAAGCATACTTTATTATGAATAATTCATTCTAAGTGTAGATATATAATAATAAAAATATTTATTTTGAATGTTTTAATATATGCTTATTAGCAGGAATTTGATTCTTGACTTGTATGAAGAATCTTGTAACACAATACCTACATTTATGAGCTTTACACCTCAAAGGGATTAGTCAATATTTCCAACAGTGAATACCCTTGGTTCATACAAAAAATATATATACTGCTTAATAAGTTAAATATTTTAATCTTTTTTAAAAAATTAAAAATGATTTTTAAGGCAGTTAAATGGAATAAAAAGTTAAAAATATAACTTTTGATTTTCAAAAATTTAAGAGGATGACAAGTGATGTATCCAAATGAACCTTATTTCATTCAAATAATTTAACATTTATTTTTTAAAATAAATTATTAAATTTAACTCTTGTGAATACAAAAAAATTAACATTAAAAATTTATCTTATAACATACTAATCTAATTCAAATCAGGTTAGATTAATTAGAATCTAATTAACTCTCCAAACCCATGTGGTCTTAAAAATATAACTTTCCTTTTTACCTGATTATTCTTGAATTTGAGTAACATGGTAAGTCTTGACACAACAGTAAAATTAATATCTTGTGTCTTGAAACCTTTACTATTTTTGAATTTGAGTAATGTTACACATTCATAATAATTAATATAATCAGATATTTTGTACAAAATACATAATGATGATTGGATTAAATGTGATGGTGAAAAATTCACCTACTCACCTAAAGATTATCAATGACATCATGTCATGCTTACATTTATTTTCTGACAAAAAAAAAATACTGGATGACTAGTATTTTCCCTTGAATTTTTCCGTGAAAGAAACATTTGCGCGCAACCGCTGATATTTTATTGAATAATCCACCCACTGCGCACATCAAATAATTCAAGATGAAGAATAAAGTCCAAGTACGCACATTAGCGCCAAGCGCATCATTTCGCAATATTGGTGATGGAATTAAACTGTAGGTATATAAAAAATGAGAAAATTGTATTTATGATCATATAATAAAAATTGTATAAATTTTATAGTTTAAATATATTTTCTTACAGGGACGGTTTAAATATATTTACTTATAAACTTTTTAATTTTGGTTTTAATTCTTATAATCGTTTTCTGGTTTTGATCAAATATTTTTTAAAATGTTTATTTCGTTTATGTTGCATTAGTCTAGTTGTTATGTGATATTTATAATTAAAAGAAGATTCTTAAAATACTTATCAGGACTAAATCCACGATTTCAATATTTCTGTGAGTACTAAATACATATTATCAGGTACTTAGATAATTATGAGAGTTTAAATTAAAATTAGAGTGTTCATAACTTGGTAACCCATCAATCTAACTAGGCCCGAAGTTTATTGAGTTGGGTCCAGGTCTTAAAATTTGATTGTGTAACACCCTACTAAGTTTTAATTCCTTCACCTTTGTTTATTACTTTAAGAAATAATTTGTTAGCATAATATTACTGACTTGTAACCTGAAATTTGCAAGAATATTTTTTTTATTTGCTATGACTCTTTCCTGTTCGTAGTCATATACCTGGAATAATGTATATCAACTGGAGCTAGGCTCCAAAAGAGAGGCGGATCACAATGGACACACTTAAATACTAAGTCTTTCCTCAGAATCTTTCTAAATTACACCTTCGAGGAGCACACTTTCTTCTAGTAACCTAAGTTTAATTCTTTTTAAACAACCATAAATGATCCTTTGCTAGGATAAAAATAAAACTACTATTTATTAATCAGTAATTTCCATAGTTTAGACAACCACCATTTATAGAAAACATGCTTCACTACTGGCATTAATTATAGAATACAATACGTATTACAAATTCAAGATATATATAAAGGAACATTTTAATACAACAATATAACATAATCACAGTCTGGTAAGATAGTAAAGATTCTATCTAGCACACATAATAGAATCTGATTATTTAGAAATTAAGTCCAAGGTTACATCAATTTCACTGTTAATGATGATTCATGCCATCTGGAAACATAAAAAAAATGGGTGAGAAAAGTCTCCTAGGTAGGGTGATGTTTCCAGGGGAGTTCCACTTCATCCTATAAATACTAAGAGTAATGCAGGAATCCAACAATATGCAATCTTTTATACTAAATCAAACTATTTTAAATTACTTAGAACATTTACTAATGTCAAGTGAGATGAAAGTGCATAATATCAATCATAATAAAAGTGTAGTAAAAGAGATATAATAATTTATCATGTATGTACTATAAACTTCTTTTTATAATATCCCGTTCCTTTAATTACAGCTAACATCCCGTTTCGCACTAGATCTAGAGAGCTCTCATTACTGGCGTCCCAGAGACCAATGAATTCCAGGTCTATGTCCACTAGCATAGCGGTGCCCAAGGCATCACTGCAATGTACACCAAGTCTTTGTCCACTGGGCAGGGCCAGAGGTATCATTTAGCAACTACAAGACTAAGTGTTTACCAAGTCCTTGTCCGATAAGGGAGAGCCGTGGTGTCACTTAACATGCATAAGGTATGAAAAATACATAAAGTTTCCATAATTTCTTTTATATTCACATATAGACCACAAGATTTTCCAAATTTACACATAAATCCCAAATAACAAGATTCCTAAAATATTCATAAAAACCCATACTTCTTTGTAATTATAATTGAAGCATAAAATCAAACTATTTATAATAAAAACTCATTTTCTTTATAATAGAATATGCTTAACTTAGTTTTTAATCATATAATACTTCAATTTCAAATATTCATACACTATTCTCTTTTCCTATTCCATAGGCCTAAATACATTCAAAATTACTTAAAATCTATCTTTAGAAAGTATGTAGGTAAATTATCTTTACATGTTCAACATAGGTAAAATCTTTTTTTTTTATATATATATAAGGATATAATCATAGAGCAAATAAAAGAACAAGATAATGAAAATTTTCAAGAAATATTTAAAAAGAAATAATCGAAATGATACCAAGCTTTAGAAAATCACTTCAAGCAAGAAATTAGCTACTTTACATGCCATATTCCTAATGGAACCTTAACTTAAATTTTTATAAATAATATTTCTTAATATTAATAAATGTATAACCAAGTCAAATATTTATAGTCTAGGGTCAATAATCCAAAGTCCATAGTCCGAAGTCCATTATTCAAGGTCCATTATTCAAAATCCATAGTCCGAAGTCTATTATTCAAGGTCCATAGTTCAAGTCCAAATATTATGATCATTATTTGAATTAATTCGTAATTTATCTCAATTAAGTCCAAGTGAGTCTTAAAGACTCATAATAGTCCAGATAATATCTATAAAGTCAAAAACCCAAGCATGCTCAAAGGTTTGTGTCTTTTTGTGTCTTATTAAGTCTTAATAGTCCCAAGAGAAACATAACACACAAACTAAGCTAAATATTGCATGCTCAAAGGTTTATAATCCATTCATTATAGTGAATTAAATAAAGCACTTTGCATGAACCAAAAATATTTCATAATCAAATATATAGTGAAGTCAAACCAAGCTACATCACTTTAAAATTTCACAACTTGTACACAAAGCTTTATCAAGCAAAAATACATGATTTAACACATTAAAATAAATTTATACAATATTTAAATATTTGAAGAAAGCATAATTTGATTTTTATTCAAAGATAAAAATTAAAATTTAATGTGACCTTTAATCATGACTTTCAACCATATTAGCAGAAATAAACATGCATCATATACACATAGATTAAGATACTATATGTCATCATCTTTAAATCATTCAAAGCTATTAAAAATAATAAACACAAGCTTTGAGAATCATAACAATATCATATACAAAAATTATACATGAAGCTTGTTAGTGAAAGAAAAACCTTACTTATTCTTGGAGCTTTAGAAACTTAACTACACTAAGGGTAGACTAGCTACTTCTTTCAACTTATCTAAACCTTTTCTAAGGGCTGGAATTCATGTATAAAGACTAGGAAGTGTTGGTGTTAGATGGTGATAAGAAGAGATGATAGTTTGGAGGTGTTTTGCTAAAAATATATAAGTGTTTTTGTGTGAAAATAGAGGAAATGGAGAGAAATGGTGGCTATAGGTTTTGATAGATTTTTGGGCAGAAGAATGAAGTGTGAAGTTGTGTTTAGAGGTGTGCTATTTATAGAAAAAGACTAGAATTAAAATATTACTGATTTCATAATTTATTTATCATATTTAATTAGTTTAATTAGTTAAATATTAAAATTAACACTAAATAATTTAATAAATTCTTAATTATGATTTAAAGACATACTAAAATATTAATGACATGATTTAAAGATATTTAATAAATTTTCATGTGATTTAATAGTTAATTATTCAAAATAAGGTAAATTTATTTAAACTAGTCAATCTTAATTAGGTTAATAAATTAGTAAATGGCTTAATTATTTTTTTAATACCAAATATTATCATAAGGTCATTAGAGATATAATACAATGATTTACAAAATTTATACAATTTTTTTAATTGTTTGTATTTTATTTAGTATTTTACATTATATTATTGCAGTTTTATTAGGAATTAATTAACTAATGATTTACTTAACTATTTTTAAATTTTTTTTTCTTCTTTGGCAGCCCAGAAGTCTGAATCCCATGTCCACTAGAGTTATAGAGGGGTGTAAGTTGTCTTGAATGATAAATGCATGAAAATGACAAATTTTACATATTTATCTTAAAGTTACATGTACTAAGTAATTCATAAAATAATCATAAAAATTAATTTCCCTTAATCTATTATCAAGAACAATTTTTTACCTCATTTATACGTTATCTATATTTTTATGAATTTTTCTACAATTTTCAGTATTTTTTATGTATTTTTACCTTAATTTGACCTATTTTAAAATTAATTAAAATAATTAATTATCTATAAATAAAGTATATAAAATTTTTGCAGCCTCCCATGTGAATTTTGAGTTGTCTAACAAGATAAGGAGACAAACCCATCTTTGTTGAAATTTTAAGTCAAAAATGATTGGCTTTGGATAATATGTCATGTAAATTATCTTTCACTATATATATATATATATTATGAGACTGAATTCTAAACTATTCTAGGTGTCATTAATTGATTTAAGAGTATTAGTGAGATTAATCAAAATTTAGAAAAATTATCTTAAAGCTTAAGTAGTTAATTAGGTATTTTAAGATTTATTTAAGTTAAAATTAATTAATTAAAAATCAATATAATTTTTTAATACTATCCATAGTCTAATGGAGAGGGCCATTTCATGGTCCTCATTGTCTAATATCATAAATTAGTTAAAAAAATTTTACAAGATTTAGAGTTATTTTATAGGATTTTTTGGAGTTTATTTTACGCCCCTTGATAGGTTATTTTTGTGTAATTAAGCTAATATTATGCAAATTTACTAAATATTAATATTTATTATGAAAATTATATTTTAAGTGTATTTATAATTTTTTTCTCATTTTTTAAAATAATTCTTTGACACTTTTCAAGTTTTCTAAGATTTTTGTTTTTTTCTGGAGTTAATTATGTTATAAATTTATTTTCTAATATCTAGTGGCATATTTATAATTTTAATAAATCCTAAGGAAATTATTAAAATTTCATATTTTGGTGCTAAGTTCTAGGTTGTAGCTATTAGATCTCGTAATATTTCAAAATTTTAGCGCAAGGATACAAATATCATTTTACATTATTCTATAGTTTACTCTTTAATGATTATTCCTGAATATTTATTGCCTAAAAATATCCTTACACTATCTAAATAAAAAAAAATTGCGATGAAGTAATACTATATTAAGGAAAAATTTGGAATGTTACATTTCTCCCTCCTTCAAGAAATTTTGTCCTCGAAATTTGATTACCTTAGTTAAAAATCTCTGAAGAGTCTCTATGAATATCTTTTTCTTTTTCCCACGTTGCCTCTTCGAGAGTCAATCCTTCCCACAGGACTTTCACCAAAGAAATAGTCTTCCACCTCTGAGTTCCTTCAAGCTTTTATCCAAAATCTTAATAGGTTTAATCCCATAGGTTAAATCATCTCTTAATTGAATATAGTCATTATAGAGTATAAGTGAAGGATCAGGGGAATATTTCTTTAATTGAGACACATGGACAACATCATGAAGGTTTGAGAGGTTTCGGGAAGAACAAGCCGATAGGTAGCAAAACCAATTCGGTTCAAAATTTGATATGGACCAAGAAAACAAGGACTCAACTTCCTAGTTTTTAGAGCTCTGCCTAGCCCGTTATAGGAGAAATCCTCAAAAATACATGTTCACCCTCTTGGGACATGATGAAATTTAGGTTATAGTGGATATATTGACTAAATCTGATCATTTTTTAGCCATTAGAGCTACCCATTCACTAGATAAACTAGCTCAATTGTACATTAATGAGATTGTTAGACTCCATGGTGCGCCCACTAGTATTGTCTCTGATAGAGATCATAGGTTCACCTCTAGATTTTGGGGAACATTACAAAGAGCATTTGGTACTATATTAAGTCTTAGTACTGCTTATCATCCTCAGATTGATGGATAATCTGAGAGAACCATAGAGACCTAGAGGATATGTTGAGAGCATGTGTCTTAGAACAACAAGGAAATTAGGATCGTTGCCTACCATTAGTAGAGTTTTCGTATAACAACATTATCATTCCAGTATTGGAATGGCACCATATGAGGCTTGATATGGTAGGAAGTATAGATCCCCATTGTGTTGGTATGAAGTTGGTGAGAGAAAAATGCTAGGACCTGAAAATTGTCCAAAGGACCATGGACCAGAGTAAGCTTATTAGGATAAATTGCAGACTGTACAAAGTCAACAAAAAAGTTATGCTGATAGAAGAAGAAAGCCTCTAGAATTCCAAAAGGGTGAACACATACTTCTAAGGGTTTCTCCTATAACAAGGCTAGGCAAAGCTCTGAAAACTAGGAAGTTGAGTCTTCGTTTTCTTAGTCCATATCAAATTTTAAACCAAATTGGTTCCATTGCCTATCAGCTTGCTCTTCCCCAAACCTCTCAAACCTTCATGATGTCTTCCATGTGTCTCAATTAAAGAAATATTCCCCTGTTCCTTCACATATACTCCAGAATGACTATATTCAATTAAGAGATGATTTAACCTATGAGGTTAAACCTGTTAAGATTTTAGATAAAAGCCTGAAGAAACTCAAAAGTAGTAAGACTATTTCTTTGCTAAAAGTCCTATGGGAAGGATTGACTCCGAAGAGGCAACGTGGGAAAAAGAAAAAGATCTTCAAAGAGACTATCAGAGATTTTTAGCCAAGGTAATCAAATTGCGAGGATGAAATTTCTTGAAGAAGGGAGAAATGTAACATCCCAATTTTTCCTTAATATAGTGTTATGTCATTGTAATTTTTTTTTTATTTAGATAGTGTAAGGATATTTTTAGGCAAAAAATGTTGAGGAATAATCATTAAAGAGTAAACTATAGAATAATGTAAAATAATATTTGTACCATTGCTACTCAAAATTTTGAAATATTACAAGATCTAATAGCTATACAATTTGAAACTTAGCACCAAAATGTGAAATTTTGAAAATTCCCTTAAGTTTTATTAAAATTACAAATATGCCACTAGAGGTTAGAAAATAAGTTTATAACATAATTAGCTAGAAAAAGCCAATAAAAATCTTAGAAAAACTTGAAGAGTGTCAAAAAATTATTTCAAAAATGAGAAAAAATTATAAATACACTTATAATATAATTTTAATAATAAATATTAATATTTAGTAAATTTGTATAACATTAGCATAATTACACAAAAATAACCTGTCGTCAAGTGTAAAATAAACTCCAAAAAATCATAAAAAATAACTATAAGTCTTACAAAAACAAATTTTAACTAAGTTATGATCTTAGGCAAAGAGGACCACGAAATGAGCCTCTCCATTAGACTATGGATAGTGTTAAAAATCATATTGATCTTTAATTAATTAATTTTAACTTAAATAAATCTTAAAATACCTAATTAACTACTTAAGCTTTAAGATAATTTTCCTAAATTTTGATTAATCTCACTAATACTCTTAAATTAATTAAATGACACCTAGAATAGTTTAGAATTCAATCTCATAATATATATATATATATATATATATAAAGTGAAAGATAATTTACATGACATATTATCCAAAGCCAAATATTTTTTATTTAAAATTTTAACAAAGATGGACTTGTCTCCTTATCTTGTTAGACAACTCAAAATTCACATGGGAGGCTGCAAAAAGTTTATATACTTTATTTATAGATAATTAATTATTTTAATTAATTTAAAAATAGACTAAATTAAGGTAAAAATACAAAAAAATACTAAAAATTGAAGAAAAAATTCATAAAAATTATACATAACGTATAAATAAGGTAAAAACATGTTTTTAACAATAGATTAAGGAAAATTAATTTTTGTGATTATTTTATGAATTATCTAGTATATGTAACTTTGAGATAAATATGCAAAATTTATCATTTTCATGCATTAATCATTCAAGACAACTTACATCCCTCTATAACTCTAGTGGACATGGGATTTAGACCTCTAGGCTGTCAAAGAAGAAAAAAATAATTTAAAAATAGTTAAATAAATGATTAGTTAATTAATTCCTAATAAAACTAGCAATAATATAAAATACTAAATAAAATACAAATAATTAAAAAATTTGTATAAATTTTGTAAATCCTTGTATTATATCTCTAATGACCTTATGATAATATTTAATATAAAAAAATTCATTAATTCATTTACTAATTAATTAACCTAATTAAGATTGGCTAGTTTAAGTAAATTTACCTTATTTTGAATAATTAACTATTAACTCATATGAAAATTTATTAAATGTCTTTAAATCATGTCATTAATATTTTAGTATGTCTTTAAATGATAATTAAGAATTTATTAAATTATTTAGTGTTAATTTTAATATTTAACTAATTAAACTAATTAAATATGACAAATAAATTATGAAATTGGTAATATTTTAATCCTAGCCTTTCTCTATAAATAGTAAACCTCTAAACACAACTCCACACTTCATTCTTCTACTCAAAAATCTATCAAAAACTATTGTCACCATATTTCTCTCTTCATTTCCTCCATTTTCACACAATAACACTTATATATTTTTAGCAAAATACCTTCAAAATATCATCTCTTCTTATTACCATCTAACACCAACACTTCCCAGCCTTTATACATGAATTTCTGCCCTTAGAAAAGATTTAGATAAGTTGAAGAGCAGCTGGTCTACCTTTGGTGTAGTTAAGTTTCTAAAGCTCCAAGAACAACTAGGGATTTTCTTTCACTAATAAGCTTTATATATAATTTTTGTATATGATGTTGTTATGATACTCAAAGCTTGTGTTTATTATTTTTATTAGCTTTGAATGATTTAAAGATGATGACATATAGTATCTTAATCTATGTGTATATGATGCATGTTTATTTCTCAGCTAATATGGTTGAAAGTCATGATTAAATGTCACTTTAAATTTTAATTTTTATCTTTGAATAACAGTCAAATTATGCTTTCTTCAAATATTTAAATATTGTATAAATTTATTTTAATGTGTTAAATCATGTATTTTTTCTTAATAAAGCTTTGTGTACAAGTTGTAAAATTTTAAAGTGATGTAGCTTGGTTTGACTTCACTATATATTTAATTATGAAACACTTTTTGTTCATGAAAAGTGTTTTATTTAATTCACTACAATGAATAGATTCTAAACCTTTGAGTATGCAATATTTAGCTTAGTTTGTGTATTATGTTTCTCTTGGAACCATTAAGACTTAATAAGACACAAAAAAGACAAAAATCTATTCATATTAATCTTGACCTTTGTCATGGGTTTATGATTTTATAGACATTATCTGACTTATGAGTCTTTAAGACTCACTTGAACTTAATTGAGACAAATTATGAATTAAATCAAATTATGATCATAATATTTGGACTTGAACTATGGACCTTGAGTAATGGACTTTGGACTTTGCACTTTAAACTACGGACCTTGGACCGTAAATATTTGACTTGGTTATACATTTATTAACATTAAGAAATATTGTTTACAAATATTTAAGTTAAGGTCCTATTAGGAATATGGCATGTAAAGTAGCTAGTTTCTTGCTTGAAGTGATTTTTTAAAGCTTGGTATCATTTTGATTATTTCTTTTTAAATATTTCTTGAAAATTTTCATTATCTTGTTCTTTTATTTGCTCTATGGTTATATCCTTATATTAAAAAAAAAAACATTTTACCTATGTTGAACATGTAAAGGTAATTTACCTACATACTTTCTAAAGATAGAGTTTAAGTAATTTTGGGTGTATTTAGGCCTAGCACACATGATAGAATCTGATTATTTAGAAATTAGGTTCAAAGTTACATCCATTTCACTGTTGATGATGATCATGCCATCTAGAAACATCAAAGAAAAGGGGGAGTCTTCCAGTAGGGTGATGTTTCTAGGAAGTCCCACTTCATCCCATAAATACTAAGAGTAATGCGGGAATACAACAATATGCAATCTTTTACACTAAATCAAACTATTTTAAATTACTTAGAATATTTACTAATGTCAAGCAAGATGAAAGTTCATAATATCAATCATAATAAAAGTGCAGGAAAACAAATATAATAATCTATCATGTGTGTACCGTAAATTTCTTTTTATAATATCTCATTCCCTCCTAATTGTTATAGTCTAACATCTATTTTGCATTAGATCTAGAGAGCTCTTATTGCTAGGGCATCCACAAGATGATGAATGCCAATCTATGTCCGCTAGTATGGCAGGGCCCAAGGTGTCATTTTGTAACTTCAAGACTAAGTGTTTAACAAGTCCTTGTTTGCTACAAGGCAAGGCCCACAATGTCACTCAAATATGCATAAGGTATGAAAAATACATAAAGTTTCCACAATTTCTTTCATATTCACATATAGACCACAAGATTTTCCAAATTTGCATATGAATCCCAAATAACATAAGATTCCTGAAATATTCATAAAAACCCATACTTCTTTGTAATTATAATTGAATCATAAAATCACACTATTTATAATAAAACTCATTTTCTTTATAATAGAATATGCTTAACTTAGTTTTTAATCATATAATACTTCAATTTCAAATATTCATACAATATTCTCTTTATTTCATGGGCCTAAAGACACCAAAAATTACATAAAATCTATCTTTAGAAAGTGTGTAGATAAATTACCTTTACATGTTCAACATAGGTAAAATCTTATATATATATATATATATATATATATATATATATATATATAGAGAGAGAGAGAGAGAGAGCAAATAAAAGAACAAGATAATGAAACTTTTCAAGAAATATTTAAAAAGAAATAATCAAAATGATACCAAGCTTTAGAAAATCACTTCAAGCAAGAAACTAGCTACTTTACATGCCATATTCCTAATGGGACCTTAACTTAAATATTTGTAAACTATATTTCTTAATGTTAATACACGTATAACCAAGTCAAATATTTATAGTCCAATGTCCATAGTCCAAATTCCATATTCCGAAGTCCATTATTCAAGGTCCATAATTCAAGTCCAAATATTATGATCATAATTTGACTTAATTCGTAATTTGTCTCAATTAAGTCCAAGTGAGTCTTAAAGACTCATAATAGTCCAAATAATATCTATAAAGTTATAAACCCATAACAAAGGTTAAGATTAACATGAATAGATTTTCGTGTCTTTTTTGTGTCTTATTAAGTCTTAAAGGTCTTAAGAGAAACATAATACACAAACTAAGTTAAATATTGCATGCTCAAAGGTTTAGAATGCATTCATTATAGTGAATTAAATAAAGCACTTTTCATGAACAAAAAATGTTTCATAATCTAATATATAGTGAAGTCAAACCAAGCTACATCACTTTAAAATTCCACAACTTGTACACAAAGCTTTATCAAGCAAAAATGCATGATTTAACACATTAAAATAAATTTATACAAAATTTAGATATTTTAAGAGAGCATAATTTGACTATTATTCAAAGATAAAAATTAAAATTTGAAGTGACCTTTAATCATGACTTTCAACCATATTAGCAGAAATAAATATGCATCATATACACATAGATTAAGATATTATATGGCATCATCTTTAAATCATTCAAAGCTATTAAAAATAATAAACACAAGCTTTGAGTATCATAAAGCTTATTAGTGAAAGAAAATCCCTACTTGTTCTTAGAGCTTTAGAAACTTAGCTACACCAAGGGTAGACTAGCTGCTTTTTCAACTTATCTAAATTTTTTCTAAGGGTTGAAATTCATGTATAAAGGGTGGGAAGTGTTGGTGTTAGATGGTGATAAGAAGAGATGATAGTTTGAAGGTGTTTTGCTAAAAATATATACGTGTTTTTGTGTGAAAACGGAGGAAATAAAGAGAGAAATGGTGGCTATAGTTTTTGATAGATTTTTTGGCAGAAGAATGAAGTGTGGAGTTGTGTTTAGAGGTGTGCTATTTATAAAAAAAGACTAGGATTAAAATATTACTAATTTCATAATTTATTTGTCATATTTAATTAGTTTAATTAGTTAAATATTAAAATTAACACTAAATAATTTAATAAATTCTTAATTATCATTTAAAGACATACTAAAATATTAATGACATGATTTAAAGACATTTAATAAATTTTCATATGATTTAATAGTTAATTATTCAAAATAAGGTAAATTTACTTAAACTAGTCAATCTTAATTAGGTTAATTAATTAGTAAATGGCTTAATTAATTTTTTTTATATCAAATATTATCATACGGTCATTAGAGATATAATACGATTTACAAAATTTATACAATTTTTTTAATTATTTTTATTTTATTTAGTATTTTACATTATTGCTAGTTTTATTAGAAATTAATTAACTAATAATTTATTTAACTATTTTTAAATTTTTTTTTTCTTTGCCAGCCTAGAGGTCTGAATCCCAGGTCCGCTAGAGTTATAGAGGGGTGTAAGTTGTCTTGAATGATTAATGCATGAAAATGACAAATTTTGCATATTTATCTTAAAGTTACATATACTAGATAATTCATAAAATAATCATAAAAATTAATTTTCCTTAATCTATTATCAAGAACATGTTTTTGCCTTATTTATACGTTATCTATAATTTTTATGAATTTTTCTATAATTTTTAGTATTTTTTATGTATTTTTATCTTAATTTGGTCTATTTTTAAATTAATTAAAATAATTAATTATCTATAAATAAAGTATACAAACTTTTTGCAGCCTCCCATGTGAATTTTGAGTTGTCTAACAAGATAAGGAGACAAACCCATCTTTGTTGAAATTTTAAGTCAAAAATGGTTGGCTTTGGATAACATGTCATGTAAAATATCTTTCACTATATATATATATATATATATATATATATATATATATATATATTATGATATTGAATTCTAAAATATTCTAGGTGTCATTTAATTGATTTAAGAGTATTAGTGAGATTAATCAAAATTTGAGAAAATTATCTTAAAGCTTAAGTAGTTAATTAGGTATTTAAAGATTTATTTAAGTTAAAATTAATTAATTAAAGATCAATATAATTTTTAACACTATCCATAGTCTAATGGAGAGGCCCATTTCGTGGTCCTCTTTGTCTAATATCATAACTTAGTTAAAAAAAAAATTTACAAGAGTTAGAGTTATTTTCTAAGATTTTGGAGTTTATTTTACACTCCACGATAGGTTATTTTTGTGTAATTATGCTAATATTATACTAATTTACTAAATATTAATATTTATTATTAAAATTATATTTTAAGTGTATTTATAATTTTTCTCATTTTTTTAATAATTTTTTGACATTCTTCAAGCTTTTCTAAGATTTTTGTTGGCTTTTTCTAACTAATTATGTTATAAACTTATTTTCTAACATCTAGTGGCATATTTGTAATTTTAATAAAATTTATGGGAAATATTAAAATTTCATATTTTGGTGTTAAGTTTCAGGTTGTACAACTATTAAATCTTGTAATATTTCAAAATTTTAGAGCAAGGGTACAAATATCATTTTACATTATTCTATAATTTACTCTTTAATGATTATTCCTGAATATTTCTTGCTTAAAAATATTCTTACACTATCTAAACAAAAAAAATTGCGATGAAGTAATACTATATTAACTTTTGCAAAACTTATCTAAGTTTAATAATTATGATATAAAAAATACTGCTCGTTTATGAGTGCTTTTTTTTTTTGGCACAGTCCTTTATGAGTGCTTTTTCCATATTTTCAAGCATTTGATATTTGAAAAAGGAGCTGAACCATTAAATTCAATCTTGCAGAACTCTTAAGTCATCACATTAGTTCAGTATTTAATGTAAGAAGTTGCGGCCTGGAAGAATTCAATGAACAAGTGAAGGTTGCATCTGCAGATTCCAACCGTTCGAACTGCACAAAATAATATTTAATGGGAAAATGCTGAAAAGTTTAGGATCAAATCAACCATGCAAGTAATTATAAATAACTAAAAACTACCTATGGGCAACATTTTGTAATGCCTCTGATCGACTTTGTACTTTATAATCGTATGTGTTAATTGTGTTCTCATTGTTTCTAATATGTATATTGCGAATGGATATGCTGCTAGATATTGTATTTTTCACTTGATTTAAAAAAGTAAATTGTTAGCTTGTCAATGCAAGCCTATGGATTATACATTCATAGAATTCGAATTTGCTCATCGATATGAGAACTTTATTAGTGGAACAATATATAATCTCTTTGAAAATCTTCAAAGAAGTTGGGGTCTTATAATCCAGAAGAATAGCATTACCCCACCTAAACTTTATATATAAAATTTAGTTACTTGTATTTTGTTTTCAATTAAGTATTTCTTTGTGCTTATTTATTTACGAGGTTTTGTGCTTACTAGTCTTAGACTCTTGAGTGTACAAAAATTATTAGGTAAATACATATGAACAAAAACAAAACTATTGGTGATAATTAGGGGTGGCAAAAATCTCTACCAAATGAGATCATCGGGTGACCGTCCCATTCAAACCCTAAGTTTTGGGATCTTTCCTCCGGGATGGAGATAGAAAAATCCTAAGAGATTCAAGGACGGAGGCGGATCACTCTCCCCACCTCTGGGGATCCCGTTTATATGAAATGACTAAAATGCCCTCCTATTATACATATTATATATACATATAACATATACTTTTATGACATTTCATGTACTTTCAAAAAAATTTTGGGTCCACTTTCCTTTTTTTTTTTGTTTAAGTCCAATTCCTAAGCCTCACGGCCCATAAGTGTCAGCTTGAAAACAAAACCTAACCCAAATTACCAAAAATGGCCCAACCCAAGCCCTTAACCTTATCTTGAGTCTTAACATAGCTTCATTCTTAGGATGCATAACAGCATAAGCACCGCACACATCAACTGGAGAAGAGAGGAGATTCGGTGACACTCACTGACTGCCAAAGCTCACCAGCGACGTTCCTCCTCCGCATCACCAATGACCTCAATGCCAAGCATCTCCGTGAATGGTAGCACAACCCATTCCTTGTGGTGACCGTGAAGCCACTCTCCCTGTGGCATGCGAATCGCCACCATCTCTTCGGATCTATGCTTCTCCTCCCACACGCAAGCTCTTCTCTGTTCTGAGTTTTTTCTTTTCGAGGACATAATCTATTGTGCTGTTGTTGATGTTATTGTTTCTTCATTTTATTTTATTTTTTTGGTAAAATGCATTTATCCTCTTAAGATATAAGAAATAACATTTCACCTCATTTATTTAAAAAACCTATAGTCTATCCCATTTCACTAAAGGTATATTTAGTGTTTTCCTTTTATAATTTATTTTTTATAAACTATATACAAAATAATAAAAATAATTATAAAATAAAATATTTGTAGATAATTTTTTTACCAAATTTGACACTTATTTTAAATTTTTATTGATTCTATTTTATACTATCAATTCATAGAAATTAAATTCATAAATAAAATTAAAAATTATATCAAAAGTTAATAATAATTATTTTTATTAAAAATTAATAATAATAATAATTTTAAATAAATAAGATATATAAATTAAATAAAAATTTATTGTAATATTAAAATATATAAAGAAACATTAATTATTTTTTAAAAATAAATAATAGGTGTAAATAATATTAGTAATAAATAATATTAGTATAAAATATAATTATATAAATGAGATTCAAAATGCTAAAAAATATTTTTTTAAATAAATAATTTAATTGTCAGTTAATAATTAGTTATCTAGTATGATTTGACACTATTTTAAATTTTTATTAGTTTGAAGTGGAAAATCTAATTTTATATTGTACACTAATAAAAATTCAATAAATTATCAAATTATGGTTGGTAGTTATCATAATAGGCAATTACCTAGTATGATTTAACACTTTTTTAAATTACTAATGCTTGATTTATTTTACAATTATTATTTTTATGAATTTAATTATGATGCATTGATAATGTAAAATTTTTTTACATTGTTATCTAATTAATTGTTTTATTTAAATGACTTTTCAAACAATGGATATAGAGTAAATCACTTTAGCTACGAAATAATATAAGCTTGAATATATTATTGAACTCATTTATACTATTAGTACATCAAAATTAAATTCATTAAAATGATAATTCTAAAATGAATCAATCAAATGTAAATAAAAAAATAATCAATCAATAGAAATGCTTATTATTAATTTTTTAATTAAAATAATTATTATTATATAATTATTACTATTAGTTATGAATTTAGTTTCTATAAACTGATAGTATAAAATAATTTTGACCGTAACTGATAAAAATTCAAGAAAGTGTCAAATCCAGTAAAAATTTATGTGCCAATATTTTATTTTATACTATAAGTGTATAGAAATTAAATTTATTACTTATTTTATAATTAATTTTATTATTGAGTATATAATTTGTAAAAAAAAATCATAAAATGAATGCACTAAAGACACCCTTAATGAAATGATGTGGAGTGTGGGTTTTTAAAAACAAATGGGGTGGAGTGTCATTTCATGATACTATAAGGGAGGTAAGTGCATTTTACCCTTTTTTTTTTTGTAGATACTATAATGTTGTTGCTACTATTTGCTTTTTTTGGACATTGATATACTTTGTTTTGGTATTATGTTGTTGCTATCATTAATATGTAGTAGTTGCTATTGGTAGAGCAAACACAATTTTTTAATTGAGTTCAAGGGGCCCACTGGGACGAGGGACGTGGGCAATGGGACGGAGGGATCGAGGATGGGGATGGGGAAGATTTGGGTTGTGGGGATGGAGAGCAAGGAGGCACCCTAACCGCGCCACGTGGGTGCCACCCCTCTGATAATAGAATTGGCGGTTTAGTTATATACATAAACGTATATTAAAAATGAGTAGTTGTTTAAGACAATGATGCTAGAATTAAAAAAAATAGTGATTTCTCTGTATCTTCTATACAACTTGTGGCTAAAAATTTGTCACATGTCTCATTAACTAAATTTATTAATATTTTAAATATTTATTATTAAACCACAACTCTTTAATTTAAAAGAGTAGGTACCCTTGAGTACTATAACAAAAATCAAAACAATATATTAATATTTTTATTTTTGAAAATGATAATTACAAAAGATCAAATTCACCATTTGACTAGTTGAAAAGTAGGAGTATGATAAACTAAGAAAGGAGGTTATAAAAGAGAATAAGTGAGTTGCAATTAATGAAATTAAACATAAAATTGTAATAAAAACTAATTAGTTTATTTTAAAATTGAAAACCATAAATAATAGGAATTTTTTTAAATAATTGTTATCTTAAAATGGAGAGAGTAATAATTGACAATTCTTTTTAAGTCTTTAACCACTCATTTGATGGCCTACGGTTTTATAAGTCACTCTTTGCATATCATTACTCAATTTTTATTTTTTGTCAAGCCATTACTCAGTTTTTTTTAGGTCAAATTACTCAATTATTTGAATGATATATGCCTCCCAAAGCTAGGGTTTTTTTGGTGTCCGTCCGGATTGCAAACCTACTTCTTTGGAATTATGATCCATGAATTCATTTTATTATTATAGTGGGAGACCCTCAACCAGATATTATTTTCTACTTTTCTTTGTTTACAAAAACAAAAAACAAACATGTTGACGCCCTCCTCCAATTCTAGCTTGAACTTGTGCCCATTTCAGTTTGGGCGTAACTTATAAGGAGTGTATGGGTTTAGTCCAGGATAGGACAGAAAAAAAAAATGTCCAATACATTAGCCCATTTTAAAAGTGCAAATACTTCCTCGCCCATCACGTGGCCGAATTGGAGATGAGAGCAAATCTATCGCAAGATTGGATTGTCAGAGAAAATCCTTTCCATGCTAGCACTATATAGAAAGATAAGGCTCCTGAGTAGTTTGTTTGGGCCTAGCTATTGACCGATTTGTGGGCCTGTCTTCAATTTCCTTTTTCTATTTTTCCTATTCGTAGGTCTCTTCGATCTTGTAGCAAACCTACCATTTTGGAGAGGCTCACTAGCACCTACGGTAGTAGAAACATCACCCCCATGTCAAATCATCATCAAACACCAATTCATTCTTAGTAGCTTCCTTGTTCATTTGTCCAACCAACCACTCATTACATTCATAAGCATCACATGGGACAATCGGATCAATCACTTCTCTACAATCAAAGCGCTTTATGAGATTTTGATTGTACTTGACATATACCAAGTCCTGCAACTTTTGATGCTCAATTTTGCTTCTTTTCTTAGAATGAATCTATTACATCATAATTCAATTCAAACTTCCATGTTAGTTTTGAAGGCACTAAATGAAACTTTGAAACTTGTAGAGGAGAATAATGGATAACTGATATTTGCTTATATGCTTAAAAGTGCTCCAATTACACTCACATCTCGATGAACTACAGGTCAACCTTAGCACTTTGATAGCAAATTTTTGTAAGGTAGGAGTGGATGATCCATAATTCCTCCATCATTCAACTGTGATTCAAAGCCAATTAATTAACATTGCTATTTGCTAAATTTATCAATAATTTATAATGAAATACATGTATCTTGAATCTTGCGAGAGCCACTGTTCCTACATTTTATAGCAAACTTTGATCCAAACACTCGTTAAGCCCTCTTGTAATAAAGTAACTCCAATTAAATCTTGTTAGCGTCTTCTTCATCTCTAATTAACCTCTCAATATTTTTGTAGAGTCCTTGCATCACTTCTTCATCAAATTCCACATTTTTGTTACTATAGTAAAACTTAGGGTGTAGGAAATGGCCAGTCGCATGCAACAAATGATGAAGTTGTGACTCCCATCTTCTATCAATAATAGCAAAAACATCATGTACAACAGTTCTTTTCTTTGAAAACTTTTTGAATAGTTTCCTTGACCCGATCCATTGCTTCATAAATATATCCCATGGAAGGCTTTTTCTCATTATCAATAGGCCTAATGCCATTAACAAGTGGCCCCATAACTATAATACAATATTGCACATCATTCCAAAATGAAGCTAGCAATTCAGTATCAGTTCTCTTCTCCTTTACTTCTTTAGCTAACTTGGACTTCAAACACTCCTCTGAAGTGAACATCCTCCTAAGGTTGTGCTTTTGTTTGAACAACCTTTGCAATGTAAGAAAGGTTGTAGCAAATCTTGTCACTCCATGCCTGACCAATTCCATGTTTTTAGTAAACTTTCTCATAATGTTCAAGGCCAATGATTACCCATGAAGAATCAAATTAAATGAAACTATATAAGTGGCCAATAATTAAAGCAAGTAAAAGAGGCAATTAGGCAAAGTTAGCAATTTTTACCAGCCAAGACATAATTACTTCCATTATCAGATACCACTTGAATAGCATTTTGTTCTCCAATCTCTTCCACAAAGTTATCCAACAGCTCATACACTTTCTCTCCTGTCTTCATGTAAACAAAAGCATCAACACTCTTCACAAACATTGTCCCTTTTGGACAATTCACCATGAAATTGATCAAGGTCATAATCTTCCTATCCATCCAAGCATCTAACATAATTGTTCATCTAAATTGTACCCATTGTTCCTTATGGCTCTTCAACATGTCTTTTGTAAACTCCAACTCTTTTTTAAGGAGTGGAACTCTTAACCCATAATATCTTGGAGCCTTAAGATTTGGACTATAGTTTCCAACAGTTTCAAGCATCTTCTTGAAGCTTTTTGATCTTGCAACATTAAAAGGAATCCCATTTATATGAAAAAAAAATCGAGCAATATAATGAATGGTTCATTTCCTTGCCTCTTTATCACAAGCATCATTGATGCTTGTTTGCCTATGAGCTTTGCCAAGTTTCATTTGTGCTTTATGCTTTTTCAATAGAAGCAAATCCATGGGGCTTTTCACATTTTGTTCTTTCTTGGGTGGCTTAAGAGAAGACTCAATTGTTGATGAAGGTCTTTTCCCACTTGTAATGTGATGAATTTCTCACACTTACTCTTGCCCAAATGTGCTTCTTCCTTCAACGCATTTTTCTTTTCCAAAGCTTTTTTGAGAAGCTATTTTACTTTTGAAGGGACCTTCTTACAAGAATCAACATCCTCTTTCACACATATTTGGTGTCTTTTGGCTTTGGTGATTCCACCTATAGTCACTTTTCCATAAAACTCACAAGTGATACTCTTCCTATTATTATATCTTTCAAACTATTTCATTGTCATGTAATGCCAATGTTGTCACCAATGGGTTTCACTAAACCACATGAAGAGGAGCAGTTCCTTATGATGGTGCTGCCATGATTGAAAGTCTAAAAAGAAATAGAAGTATAAAATAAAACGGGGTGATAACTTGACAAGAGGACAATGAGGAAAAAAGGAAAAAGAAATATAAGGGCTTATCACTAATGGCTGAAGGAAAGAAATAAGAGAAAGAGTAATAATTAACAAAGATGCTTATTGCTGATTTGGTGTATTGATTACTATAAGAAGGAAGGGAAAAAAAAAAGAAAAACAAAGTTGGCTTGGAAGATAAGGAAAACAGGGGAGGATTGAAGAAAAAGATAAAGTCACCTGCAATGTTGAGAAGTTGCCATGCAGGAAGCAGGGAGGTTGCCGATCACCACTCCTGGAGTCATCACTGGAACTACACCACAATCGCCACCTGAAGTTCGTTGGTCGCTTGGAAGTAGAACGTGAGTGAAGGGGAGAGTGGAAGAGGAAACATTGAAGACTTGGAGTAGGAGTAGAACTTTGTATTTTTTACTTTTTGTAAAATAAAAAGTAGGATTTTTCTATTATAAACTGGAGGGGAACGTAGAAAGACATATTTACCCCTTAATTATTAGGCCCAATAGAAAAAAGGCCAAAAATTAGGTATTTCATGGCCTTAAGCAAATAACATCGGCTATTTCCATGAACAGTGCCACAATACACTGCTATTCATGGCCGCAACACCTACGATCAACATACGCTCCACAATGGAGTTTTAGTGGTGGAGGTGCACGACACATGCGATGACACAATAGCACCGCTATAGTGTGCTATTAATATCTATGGGGAAAAGGCGAAGCAAATAGCATAATATTCTCACATAATAGCCACATTCCATTGACATTTGTCCTTTGTTTTGTAATACGTTGGATGTTGAATGTTGTATTGACTTATCATTTCTTTCACTCCTCCCTCCCTATGGTTATCTACATATGACACTACCTCCCCTTAGAGCTCAATCTTGCCCTCAAGTTTGAAGTTAGGATAATTCTCCTAATTGGTGGCTAATTCCTCCCAAGTACCTTTAGTATCTTACAAAATTCTTTATCAAATAATATGTCCCTTTACGCGAATGTCTCTTTTGAGCCTAAAACGTCGACAACACACAGGCCTACCTTACCTTGTACATAAATTTATGTATTTTTTAATTTAGGAGGCAAAAGGATCGAACTCTAAACCACTCAATCATAGAAGCTCTAATACCATGTCACGAAACCATTGTCATGAAACCATTTATCCTAACAACTTAAGCTATTGGGTTGAGGAACATAAGTGAATTTATATCTAATAGACCCCCTCACGCAAATGCCTTTTTTGGGCTTGAAGTGTAGATAATACACAGGTCCACCTTACCTTATACTGAAATTTAATTAATTTATTAGAAGAATAGGGATAGTAAAAATCAAACTCTAGACCAATTAGTCATAGAGGCTCTGAAACCATTTCATGAAATCATTTCTCCCAAAAGTTTAAGTTGTTGGGTTATGGCACAATAATGATTTTATATCTAATAAGGCCCCACATGCAAATGCCTTTTTTTGGGCTTGAAGCGTGAACAATATACAGGCTCACGTTATCTTATGTTGAAATTTAATTAATTTATTAGAAGAATGGGTTGTCATGAAACCATTTGTCCCAAAAGCTTAAGTTGCTAGGTTATGACATATTAATGGTTTTTCTATCTATGGACTTGAAGCATAAACAATGCATAGACCCACCTTACTTTATGCAAAAATCTAATTAATTTATTAGAAAAAGGGCAGTAAGGATTGAACTCTAGACCTTTTTTATCATAGAGACTCTGATACAATGTTAAGAAATCATCTATCTCAAAAGTTTAAGCTGTTGCGTTAAGGCACATGAATGGTTTTGAAAGAGAGAACCTTGCTCATTTCTATACATGATAGTGGTATATATTGGTCAAATAATTTCCTTTGAAGGGCTTCAAATGAAAACATGATTTAATTTTGCAGTTGTAGGTGGCAATAGTAATTTATAGGCAACCTTTCTAGTTCTTTGAACAATATGGAATGGTAAAAAATACCACATCCTAGTTTGTTGTTCCTTCTTAATTAGTGCTACTACATATGTTGGTGATATGGCTGTAATTTCACTAATATTGTATCCTTCCTTTGAATTCCATGATAATCCTCCCATTTTCAACTGGTAATTTCATTTTCAATCGTGTCTTGACCAAATTATTTTTTAGATGCTATATGATCTTATCCTAGTACAATAAGATTTTTGTACCTGTTGTGGGTTTCTTGCAACCACTTGATACTTTTCTAATTGAGAAAGTTTGCCAACACTATTTCAAATGGTGTCATTCCATCTTTGTTAATAGTTATCACACCAATATTCAACCTATACAAAGTGTTTTTACCAACTTCTAGACCCTCAAAACTAAAGCACCTTAAATGCATCTCAACAAATTTACTCATAGCCTGAACTGAAATTTATTTTCCTGGTTCTCCATTAACCCTTCTTTCTATTGACCACTTAACTAAATCACTTGACTGTGTCATTTCATTCATTGAAGATTTTGTTTATTTGTAGGACAGGAGATCGGGATGGATGATTGGCTTTGAATGTGAGCCTCGTAACCTCACCTGGCTCCGCCTCTTGTTGAGTGTTTACTCCCTCACAGATCCTCTCAACTTTCACACTTAGTTCGGTCATCCGGGCATTGCCAACCTCCAACGCATGGTGCTCATCTTGTCCAAACTATTTAGATTGCCTTGTGAGTCGTGTCAACTTGGGAAACATACACGGAGTCATTTTCCTAATAGTGTTAATGGTCGAACTGTGTTCTCCTTTTTACTTTAGTTCATTTAGATAAAGGTCCAAATGGACAGTGTTTAGTTTAGGTTTTCATTATTTTGTTACTTGTATAGATGATTATTTTTGTTGTATGTGGTTGTTTTTAATGAAAAGCATGTCAGAGTTGTTTTCAATATTTAAAAAAAAATTAAGAAATGAACACTCATTTTGATGTTCCCATTCACACCTTATATAGTGATAATGCCAAAAAAAAATACTTGTCTCATGAATTTCATTTTATCTTAAGCCATTTTTTATCGAATTTTCTTTTATATCAAAAATATTTTCATAAATAAATCCTAACACAAGCATTTTTCATAAAAACAACATAGGAGTAGGTATTTCCTATCAAGGTAAAATTAATCTTTCTTCATTGTTTGTATTTTTTCTATTGTAAATATGTTTAGGTTTTAATTTTTTTCTTTTTAGGGGAAAATAAAATTGATAAAGTTGTTATTTGATTTGGGCAACAAATTTTGGGTAACTGTTCATAGGACAGATGTATTAGGAGTATAGTGAGATTATGTTTCCACCCTTTCCAAATCATAATTAGACTATCGAACCCAATTTCATTTAAAAGATCAGTTTCGCCAAATTAAAAAGTTTTTGGAAACATATTGGAGGTGACTCCATTAAAATTTGAATTTTTTTGCTACCTCTCTCCTCACGCAGTGCCCTCCAGAGACATTGTGAGAACCGCCAAAATAAAATGAGTTTGAACAATAAAAAATTTTAAAAAATCTTTATTTTAATAATTTAATGAAATTTTAGAAAAGTTTAAAAATAAAAATATTAACAAAATTTTTACTTAAATAGGACAATAAGATAATATTCATATAAATTTGAAAATTTTAACTTACATAATTTATAGTTTTGCACACATATTAAACTACATTCCACATATTATATCTATAATAAACTATAAGAAACAAAAATCCTTGCAAAAATTAATCATAAGTTCATAATAAACTTGTAAAAGTCAACAAATTAACATTACAACATCGACAATCACAAAACACAATCAACAACATAGTTGACACAATTAAAAAAAAAAAGAGGACTCTAGCCTGGAGATAGGTCTGTCCTATTCCATTGGTAAGGCAGAATAGATTAGGCAACTGAAATTTTTCGATAAATTTAAAAATGCAATCCAAATTAAATGGTGGGTCGTTGGGCAAGCTAATCTCGAAGGCCAAGTTCAATTTGCCATCTGTATTTTCCACCATACAAATCAACATCTTTCTCTCACCTAAGAGGCCTTTTCATTTACTCTTCTCCATTGGCTAGTTTAATGCTCTTGTTACTTGCTAATGCCATTTTTATCTAAATTTGTCCAAAGAAAGCTAATACTTTGTTTTTTGAGGGATGCTATTAGTAACGGGTTCAATACTGATAAATGTTATGGAGAGCGATACTAGTGGTCTAGCTGATGTCAATTCTTCTAGGGCTGGCCTTACAGTGTCTAAATTTGAAATAATGTCTTAATTTGAATGTTAGGAGACAAAAATAAATAAATAAACAAATAAATCATAACATGTCATTATGCTTCCAACACAGTCAAGCACCATATAGAGCTAAGAATCTGCACATGTTCCCTGCTTTCAAGTCAATGTCATTTATTCTTATGAGTAAATTTCCTTTCCACAGTGTAGCCACATTTGAGGCACAAGAACAAGAAGTCTAATTTTAATTGACAAATACTAACTTGATACACTGTATAGTTTCTCCTATCTGAAAATCTATTGTAAGAGAAAAGAAAGGAAATGGAGGAAGAAGTTGTAGAAAGAATTTCATTCAATATGCAATTGATGATACAATATTGAATGAATCAATACTTTTTCATTCTGTTGAGTACATCTATATATCAATGGTTATAGTGAGGTTGGTTACAACTATAACTAACTAATACCAACTAATCTAATGCTTAACAGAAAGTTTAGCCAATGTGCTGGAATTAGTTAAAGTTAAGTGGGTGAATATGTAAAGGATAGCACCCCCCCACAAGTTGGCCTATATAGATCAAAGAGGCCAAGCTTGGAAACCATGTTGGCAAAGGGACTAACGCTAACACTTTGGTAAAGATGTCAGCAACTTAGGCCTTGGTTGATATGGATAATAGATGAATTAACCCCAATTGAATCTTCTCCCATCCTGTGAGTCCATCTAAATATGTTTGGTCCTTTCATGGAAGACTGGGTTTGTGGCTATGTGGGGCAGATTTGTTATCACAATATAGAGATATGGGTGAGGTGGAGGGAATGGCAAGATCATCAAGTAAGAATTTTAGCCACTGAGCCTCACAACTAGCAAGAACTAAAGCTCTATATTCTACTTCAGAGGAGCTATGAGCTACAACTTGTTGTTTCTTACATTTCCATGAAATCAAGGCATTCCCAATGAAAAAATAGAAAAAGAAACCAAAAATCGATCTCCTTGTGTCTGGACAAGCACCCAGTCAGAATCATTGAAACCTTTGAGTTTAAGGTTAGTCAGCTGGGAAAAATAAGCCTTGTGCAAGTGATGCCTTCAGGTATCTCAACACTGAAAGGCTGCTTGCTCATGTTCAATCATAGGGGCTGCCAGGAATTGACTTAATTGGCTGATAGCAAAGGAGATATCTGGTCTTGTATTTGTGAGATAGACTAATCTACCAATCAACTTTCTATGCTGAGGGTCTTGGATAGGCTGAGTTCCTTCTTTCTATAGTTTCAAGGAATGATCAAGGGGACCATCAGCTTTGCACTTGATTTTGTACACCCATTTGTATCCAATTGCTCTTTTTCCTTCAGCAAACCAGTAACAATCCAAGTTTTATTCTACTCAAGGGCTTGCAACTCATCCTTCATTGCTCTACACCAACTTTCATGTAGTACAACCTGTTTATATGTTTAAGGTTCGTTTGAGATGAAATATCTAGAGAAAAGGACCTGTAATGAGGATTAAAATTGTCATAAGTCAGATATTGTGAAATGGGATATGTCACATTTAGGGAGTCTGGGATTATAAAGTTGGAATTTATAGAGCGTGATAGTCTTGGAGATATGAGGGTGGTTTACGATTTCTTTAGATTTTCTTAAAGGGAAGGGAAGATGGTTGGTTTGGATTTCAAGTCCTGTAAGAGTGGGTGTTGAGTGACTGGATGATGTAGAGTTTGGTAAGTGGGAAGGGTTAGTTGTAGAATGGGTATCTGAAATTAAGGGAATAGGTTCTGTATGGAATTGGCTAGAGTGTGTGGTGTAGTTTCTGGGAAAATTGATAATTGTGAGTGGCAGATGTGTTGGGATGTGTTGGCAAAAGAGTATTGTGAAAGGGAAATATGTTTTCATAGAAGATCACATGTCTAGAAACTGAAATCTCTCTGGAATGTAAGTCAAATAAGACATAACCTTTAGTTCCATGTTGGAATCCTAAATGAACACATTGTTTTGCTCTAGGGTCAAACTTTTTCCTAGCTGAGACAAGTGTTAAAGCATAATAAAGGGAACCAAAGACCTTTAGGGTGGAAAAATTAGGTTTTGTGTCATAGAGAGTTTGAAATGGTGTTTTGTTTTTGAGGATTTTGGAGGGTAATCTATTAATGATGAATGCTGCCTTGATAAAGCAAAGTTCTAGAAAACAATGGGAAGATTAGAGTGACATAGTAAGGCTCTAGCAACTGCTAAAAGATGCCGGTGTTTTCTTTCGACAATACCATTTTGTTGTGGGGTCTCCACACAAGATTTTTGATGAATGATGCCTATTGAAGCATAAAACTGAGGCATGATGAATTCTTGGCCATTATCAGTCCTAATGGTTTTAACAACTAAATTGAATTGGGTGGACACTAGTTGAATGAAATTTTTAATGAGAATTCTAGTTTCAGATTTTGATTTCATCAAGAATATCCATGCAAATTTTGATTTGTCATCTACAACAATGAGAAAGTATTTGTGGCCTAACATGGATGGGGTATTAAATAGGCGCCAAATGTCCATATGAACAAGATCAAAACAAGTAAGGGAATGACAAGTGCTGTGAACAAAAGGTAAATGTTTGTGCTTTGCTAAATGACAACTGGAACAATGTACATTGAGATTGGTACAAGTGATTTCACTAAAGGATTATGGAAGAGTGTGCAATTTTTCGGTAGATAGGTGTCCTAATCTAGCATGCCATAGATCAGCCTTACTAATAGAATTAATAGAGACAGAATTAATAGAGTTAACAAAATCAACAGAAACATAATTAACAGAAACAAAATTATTGACAATAGCATGGAGATCCAGCACATAAAGTGTACCTCTCAAGCTAGGTTCCAATCTTCTTCAAAGCTAGATGTTCTTGAATTACACCGCCATGATCCAAGAATAATACTTGACAATGAATTGCATCAATTAATTTTGAGAAATATAAGATGAAATGTGAATTGAGGAATATAGTATACATTGGTAAAGAATAAATCTTTTTAGAAGAAAATTGTGCCAGAAATGTTGCTAGAAATGGAAGTACCATCAGGTAGATTAATAATCATTGGTTTAATCTTCTTATAATTGTGGAACAAAGAAAGTAAGGAGCATGCATGGTCAGCGGCACCAGAATCCACTATCCAGCAAGATGGGAATATACTGCAAGTTAGGAACCAAGGAGTACTTGAGAGAGGATCTTGAGGTTGAGTTGAGATGTGGTTGTATTAGGCTGTGGTTCTGATTGTTGGAGTAGGGTGAGGAGTCTTTGTTGTTGCTCCAGAGTGAGAGTAAAACTTGGATTTGCTAGATTTGACTGAGGAATGTAAGAATTTGATGTTGAGCCTCCATCATCCAATACATCAGAGGCTATGTGGTTAATTGAGCTAGAACCACATTGAAGATCGGGAGGGAAATCGTGTTTGATGAAGTATTGATTGATGGTGTGACCAAACTTGTTGTAGTGTGTGCAAATAGGGTGGCCCCAGATGATGCTCGACCATTGCTAAAGATTTGTCCACCATGTCCAAAAAGGGCTCGTCCTCTGCCTCGACCTCGACTAAAAGCAGCAAGAAGGAGGGGTTGGGGTTCACCTATCACCTCACGTTCTCGTTGAAAAACTAAGGACAACACTTGATTAATGTTGGGAAATGGCTTAATCATCATTATCTGTGAACGGCTTAGAGAACTGCTCATTGAGCCCTTTGAGAAACTTGATAATAAATTCTTTGTCATGGTATCCTTGGCTTGTCGGAATAGAGTGCACGAGCAAGGAATGTTACATGTCCAATGTGGGATTGGATGAAATGTTTCAAGCTCTTCCTAGACTCGTTGCACATGTGTGAAATAGGTGGAAATGGAATGCTCACCTTGCTTCAGAGAGCTCTAACACCATATAAGGATAAGTGGGGCAATGTTAAGATCAACATGTAATGGTAGAGATTTTCCCATTTTCACGAATTTATATAGGTGATTTATGTAGTACCCTTTCGTTTTAAAAGGGTTTAAAATCCTTTTTATATGGTCTAATTATTTTGAACATGTTAAATAACTCATCACAAGTGGTTGAGCCCACACAGTCTATTGGTTGTGTCCTTCATCTTCCCTAACCCCTAGGAAGAATTCTTAGTTTAATGCCTTCATAGAAAAAAAATAAAAAATAATTCATCACATATGGTAATACTTTAAAATTTCAACTTAGACTCCTTTCATTTTTTTGTTATATTTTTTCAAATGAATATTCATAAAATTAGGAATTTATCTATCTCAAACATCATTTTATTTATATTAGATTGATTTCCAATAATCTAAACATTTTTTTTACTTACAAAATCTAAAGAACCCTAATCCTGAGTTTCCCTATCTCGATTGAAATACCATAACTACCTTGAACACCATGACAACCAAATCTCCAACACCAACGGCCAATTGAAAGAAGCCACCAAATTGAATCATTTGATGCTAATTGATAAATAATCTAAGGGAAAGACACAAGAGACATGGTAATTCTTTCTCAAAAACCTTCGACGTCTTGTGACACCACAAGAGGGCATTCTTATGATTTTTGATCGACACAAGTCTATCAAGGTGGCTTTAAATGAATAAAGTAGCAGCTAGCATCCTCTGTTAGCATATCACACCTATATTTGCCATATCACCTTAAACTTTGCAATTCACTTTGGAAGCAAAGAGGCAAAAAAAGCTCTTATCAATGTGGCGTATTCAAAAAACCCTTAATGGTTTTCAATACTACTGTGGTAAGCTGAACACAAAAAATCCAATCATGCTTGAATGGGCTAATGAGATTCCAGATGTGAAATGAGCACAATATGCTAACGAGGGCCACTGATATGATCATATGATGACAAATTTTTTGAAGTGCATCAATTTAGTCATGAAGGACACTAGAAACCTTCCTATTACGGTAATAGTTAAAGCTACTTATTTTCATCTTGCTTAATTGTTTGTTAAGAAAGGAATTTAGGCATAGGCACAACTAGCAGCGGAGAAGAGTGGTCTCAATATGTGCAAAAAGAGATTCATGCAAACTGGCCAACAATAGGTACCATGGATGCCAACACGTTGGATCTAGCAAGGACTTCATTTGTGGTATGGGAAAATGTGCTAATTGAATGAGAAAGAAGATAAAGCTTCAGGGTGAATTTAGTTGAGCAAACTTGTGATTGCGGGTACTTTAAGGCATTGGACTACCCTTGTCAGCATGCACTCACCTACTATTGTAAACTACAGGTCAAGTAGGGCACTTATACTAATAATGTTTATTGAATGCAAACAGTATTCAATGTCTAGATTGGAGTGTCCAACCCTTAATGATGACAGGTATTGGCCTGAGTACTATGGACCTCAATTATGTCCAAATCCATCTATTAAACGAGTTGCTAAGGGACATCTAGTGTCATTGAGGATTCGTAATGAAATGGATGGGGTTAAGTCAGGGGCGAAAAATGTTATGGCCTATGTAGCTAATTGCGCCACACTAGACAGATATGCCTAACACAGTGTGCATCATCTTCGTTGAGAAGTGCCCAATGAGTTATGTTTAATTAATTTCTTATGGTTTTTAGTTTTTCTTTGACTATTCCATTATGTACGTTTTTTAAAGTGTTATGTCATCTTTGTGGCTTTGAATTTAATTTCTTGTGGTTTCTATTTTTGTGTTTTCTTTTATTTTAATTTTTTTGTTTTGTAAACTTTACACAAACGATGATAATAAGTGCATTATGGGTACAATGATAAATATCAACAACTACATAAGCAATAATAACTACCCTCCCCTCCCTGCTTCGTTGTGACTATCGAATACATCCACCCGTATAGCATCGAATGAGGCGGATATCACGATAAGGCCTGCCCTAACCTCCTGCTCCTGGTCATCATAGTCCTTGTCATCATGATGATGATTCCCAACTACACTAGCCTAGGATTCAGGCAACAAGCTAGAGTTCAGACTCATGTTGTGGTGGAGTCATTGATAAAAGATCAAATCCTTGCATGTCATGCGGGGTAGTCCTAGAGGTTCAAGTCCACAATGGGACGATATACATTGATGTTGGAGGCACTATGTCCTACACAGTCTGAGCATCGCCTGCCTTATCACATCGTGTCCGCTGGGTGTGGACATGCCATCATGATGTCATATACATTTCCAATCGTTCGCTAATGTGAGTGCTCGTATCGAGTCGATAAAGATTTTCTTCTGTTATTTCCAAGATCATACTTTTCCAATTTTGAGACAATGAAGTGAAAAAATGAAAAGTAAAAAAGGTAGGGTCCATGACCTACGAAATCATTTATATAGGTACGTCGCATTTTTGTAGAAGGTTTCTACGAAAACCCCTAAGTTGTCCCAAACGATTTATTTCATGTGATTAATATTCCAGTTTTTCATGGTGTTTTTCATTTTGGGGGGTTTATTTTGTTAAAGAACCCAAGATTAACTAATTAGATAGTTATTATTAATGATGATAAATTTGAAAATAAATTATAGTTAATCAACCAAAATTCAAAAATCTATAAATTATTACTAAAAAGAAGTGCAAATTTGATGCAATTTGGTAAAAAAAAATGTGTTTTATTTTTAATAAATCCTATTTCAAGTATAATCAATTTGATTTTGTAATTAGTATATTCCCAAAAAAATAACTTGAACCAAAAAGTCATATTATCTTAATTGAATTCAATATAATTGAAGTTGGATTGAAGCCAAATGATGTAAAATTTTGATGTGATTAAAATCTTATTTAACACAATGATATTTACATGACAAATAGAATTAGTATCAGAGTAATTTTCTTATTTATGTTTATATCTCAAATGAGTATACTAAACATAAACAATGAATAATTATACTAAAGGTATACATTAGAAGGTATTGATTTATCTACCTTAATTAGCAATTAAATAATAATTTGTATTTATAAGTATTTTAATCATAATATATATCTATATATAAATAACACCTAATTATATATCTATAGCTCAAAATTATCTTTATTAGATTAGCAATTTTAAGTTCTAATAAGAATATTATTTATCTTTTAATTAATAAAATTACTATAAATTAATGACTCGACAAGATAAGGGAATAGAATTCTTATGACTTATACTACAAAGTCATATTATAATTGTTTTTAAACATATCAATCAATATAATATATAATGGATTACTTCATGATATTATAATTATTTTTAGTTATTTAATATATATCATGATAGCTCACATATATTACACAAGTAACTACTAGACATTTGTTTTAATAAATTATTTAAACAATAAAATTATATAAAATTAATAAATTTTGATTCAATTCAATTATAATATATTTTTATTTAATCAATTTCTCACTCCCATATATTGCACGGGTAATAAACTAATTATTAGCTAAAATAAAGTAAAATTCAAATAATATAGACACTTTTGTAACAAGATCAATTACACAACCCCAGTAAAAAAAAAAAATGAATAGTTTCAACTTTAAAATAAAACTAAACATCTTGAATCATGAAAGTCGATGGTGTATGAAAATTAAAAGCTATGCATATAGAAGGGATAAATCACTGGCGATGGTTTTTTGACACCATGGTTGGAAATAACTGTTCATTTGGATAAACTAATATATTGGAAATCAATGTATCTAAACACATTTTGTGTGTGTCAATAGTACTAATAGCAAATTGTTTTACACTATCAAATAAATTAAACAAAATCAAATTATGATAAATAATTGTCATAATAAATAATTATTTAGCACGATTTGATAATTTTTAAAATTTATATTAGTTCACCTGGTAGAATAGTATTTACACTACCGGTATAAAAATTAATCTTGTATTTTAATAAAAAAAATATCAAACTAATTACTTTTATCAGCAAACTATACAATTTTTTTTTAAGTATATTCGTTTACTAATACCGGATTTTTTCATTAACATGATCTGATTTTGAATTTTTTTTTTTATACAACGGAAGTGAGGTTCGAACATATATGACATCATAATAAACTATCCAAATTCCTTACCACTAATCTAATCCTTATATACAAATTTTGATCTATGTGCATGCAGTCACACATTTTCTTGTACAAATGTATTTGTTAAATCTGACAAATTCAAAAAAAAAAAAACTGACGACCACGAGCAAAAGAAAGCAAAGTTTTTATCCTCATTTAAATAGAATATAAACTTTTTTCACATGAATCCTTTTTTTTCACGTGAATCCACACACATCAACTTTTTTCTATGAAAGAAAATTTAAGACATGACAGATTTCTGATTCCAAAATAAAAGCACCGTGTAATCATGAGAGCTTGCACATCCTTAAAATAAATGTCTCCTTATCTATTTTGTAATATTTATTCACATATTTTCTTTTTAAGTTTTCAGGAAGTACACAACTAAAAATATGTGAATTATCAACAGAACTATCAACAGATTTTACAAAATTATTAGCGGCAGAATTATGGAGGGTCATTTTTTGCTTATGGGTTTTCTCTGATTATTTTATGTGTTCATTAGGTGGTGGAATGTTTTACTGGTATATGAGATTGAAAAGAGAGAGGAAAAACTTTATAAGAAATTCGGATTGTCCAAATTTGTAACAAGAAAAAGTTAAATTATTTATAAAATAGTATTTTTATATATTTTAGTATTAAACTCAGATAATCCGAGTTTAGTTAGGAAATAAAATATTATTTTTTAAAAATTTAATAGAAAACATTATAAAATTCAGTTGATAAAATATTATTTTAATAATATAATATATTTAAATTGATGAAACTTGATGATTCAAGTTTAGTTACACAATAAAACATTCAACAACAACAATTAAGTCTTATCCCATTAAGTAGGGTTAGTAATGGAGGCAATGCTCCAGAATTTTATCATATATCATATTCATATTAAAATCATTGACACTTAAATCTCTTTTGATTATTTCCCCATAATTTTTTTCAGTTCTTCTCGATCTCTTTTTATGATGCTATTATTCATTTGGTCCATTCTCCTCACTACGCCCTCTATAGGTCTCCTCCAAACATGACCACTCATCTATTGCGATATCCTCATCTCCACCACGTGTCTTTCATGTTGATCTTTCATCGCCCAACATTTAGTTCCATAAAACAAAGTCGGTCTTATTGTTGTACGGTAGAATTTACTCTTAAGTTTTAGTGATACTTTTTTTTAATTACAAATAAGACCCACAAAACTTCTTCACTTTGACCATCTTACTTAGATCATATGGTTAACATCTCCCTTTATATCTCCATTACTTTGAATGATAGAACCCAGATATTTGAATTTTATGACTTGCAGTATGGTATCATCACCAAGTTTCACTTCGAGGTTAGAATATGTATGTCTCTTGGCAAACTTGCACTCCATATACTCTCTTACTTCTACTTATACAAAACCCACATACCTCCAAAGCTTCCCTCCACAACTCTAACTTTCTATTTACTTCTTCTCTCGATTTTACTATCAGAACTATATCATTTGCAAATAACATTCATCAAGACATTGAGTCTTGAATATGCTCGTGAGCACATCCAAGACTAGTGTAAAAAGATATGGACTCAAGGTTGACCCTTGGTGTAATTTGATCCGTATAGGAAGATCCTCTGTTACTCCATCTTGAGTCCTTACACTAGTTATGACCCTATCATGCATATCTTAGATTGTTTGGATATAGGCTATTTGAACTCCTTTTCTCTCTAAGGCATTCCATAGAACTTCTCTTGGTACCCTACCATATACCTTTTCCATGTCAATGAAGGCCATATATAAATCCTTTTAATCTCTCCGATATCTCTTCATCAATCTTCGCAATAAGTAGATCGCTTCCATAGTAGATCTCAGCATAAATCCAACTGATTTCTGTGATACCTGTCTCTTGTCTCAATCTCAACTCTATTTCCCTTTCCCACAACTTCATTGTATAAGTTTTATCCCTTTGTAATTTGAATAGTTTTGTATATCTCCCTTGTTTTTGTAGAAAGGAACTAAGATACTCTTCTCCACTAATCAAGCATCCTTTTTAACCTTAGAATCTCATTAAATAGCTTTGTAAGCCATCTTGTATCATGTTCTCCTAGGTAGTTCTATATCTCAATAAGTATTTTATTAGGACCCATTGCTTTTCTATTTCCATTCTCTTCAAGACCTCCTTTACTTCAAACTCTTGAATTCTATGGTTCCTATTTTGTTAAGTCTGTCCATGTGCAAAGGATTTCCATGTCCTTCATTAAACAACTTGTTAAAATAGCTCCTCCACCTCTCCATAATATTTTTTTCAGCAATCAACACATAACCATTTTCATTCTTTATACATCTCACTTGATCTAGATCCTTTATCCTTCTTTCCCTTGCTTTTGTCAATCTATAGATACCTTTTTCCCTTTCTTTAGTGTCCAGAGATTGGTATATCCCTTCAAAAGCTTTAATTTTTTCCTCGCTCACTACCTTCTTTATTTCTCTCCTAGTTGTCTAATATTTTTCCCGATTTCAGTATTTTTATCCAAAGACCACGCTTTAAAGCTCTCTCTTTTACCTTTAACTTTCTCTTGCAAATCTTTCTCCCACCACCAAGATTCCTTATCATTTACAACAAAACCTTTAGATTCTCCAACAGTTTCTTTGGCTATCTTCCTAATCATCTTGCCATCTTGTTCCATATTTTGCATTTTCTTGTGTCTCCCATCCTAATTCTTCCTCAATCCTTCCTTGAAATTTTTTTTGCTTTTCATTCTTTAGATGCCACCACCTAATTCATGGAGTCATTTTTTGGTCACTTCTTTTCCCTCTTCTTGTAAATCATATATCCATCACTAAGATCTTACGTTGAGTAATCAGGCTCTCCCCTGGAATAACCTTGCAATTCGTGCAAAGTTTTCTATATGATATCTTATTAAGAAGAAATCAATTTGGGACCATTCCTGCCCACTCTTATAGGTTAAAAGGTGCTCTTCCCATTTTTGAAAACAAGTGTTAGCTATAGTAAAATCTAAAGCTATCAAGAAGTCCAAAATAGTCTTACCGTTTTCATTTGCTCCTCCAAAACCATTTCCTTCATGTGACCCTTCATATCCGTTTGTTTACTACTGACATGTCCATTTAGATCTCCTCCTAGAGAATCTTTTCTTGTAGAGGTATGCCTTAGATTAAACCTTTTAGATCCTCCCAAAATTTTATTTTGTGGTGCTTCTCTAATCCAACTTGTGGTGCATAGGCACTAATGACATTGAAGGTGTCTCCTTCACCTACCAATTTTAGTGCTATAATCCTATCTCCCACCCTTTTAACCTCCATAACCTCATTTTTTCTAGGATTTATCCATAATTATACGCACACCATTTTTAGATTTTGCTTTACTAATGTACCATAACTTAAAACCCGAATTATCTAACTCCTTTGTCTTTTCTCCCACCCATTTAGATTCTTATAAGCACATAAAATTTATCCTCCTTCATATCATGGTATCAACTATTTTCATCGATTAATCTGTAAGTGTGCTTATGTTCCAAGTCCCAAATTGTAACTTACCATTATGAACTAACTTATTTACCCGCACCGTTCACGAAATGCAGGAGCCCTTGCTTATTTTGCACTACATTCGGGCATTGATGCAGCACCTTCCTCATTGAGACTTGTACTCGAGCAATACAACACGGTACTTGCCAACGACCTAGCATTGGCTTTGTTTCACCTTTGATCCATGTCATAATGATTTGACAAAATTTTACCTTGGTTGTCGACGACCTAACACAACCCTCATCTTTTACTTGGACTTGAGACTGGCTATGAAAGTAAATTTACAATAAAGCACATCATAGCAGAGTTAGTTACACTATAAAACATTATTTTTTTTAAAAAAATTATAATAAAATTTTTTATAAAACTTTCGGATGATAAAATATTATTTTAATAATATAATATATTTAAATGTATAAAACATGAATGATTCGAGTTTTGTTACAAAATAAAATAATAATTTTTGAAAACTTTAACTTAACTTGGATAAAATAATATTTTAAGAAAATAATAGGGAAATAGCTCTAAAAAAACAATATTTGTTGAATGCTTCTAAAGATCCACATTGTTAGATAAATTGACCAAAGCGTCAATGACCTCAATTTCTAATAACAAAAATGATTATCTTTTAAAGAGAAGTCTTTGAAGGCTAAGGCGAGAAAGAGCATCGCAAAAGGGTGGCTCCCTTCATTGTGGTGGTTTTGCTACTATCAAGTCTACATATTGTCGGATGGTTTAGTTATTATTTTAAACACTTTTTAATTCCTCTTGTTAAATTTATATTTTTACTTATTAATGTTTATGTGTTTCACTTGAAATGCAGGCCAATGGGCTGAAAAGGCCACCCACATAGAGTGAGTTGTTAAGAAATACTCACATGCAAAAGACAGAAACACAGGTTGACCCTCGCTAAGAGAATGTGTGGGTATGTATGTTCTTAGCACTTATTGTTTGTATATATATTTGATTTATCATTTCATATATTTGATATATGTTTAATTAATTTTATTTTGTTATAGGATGCCTATGAGGCGCTATCAAGAGGCCACGACCAGCGGGAGCGGAGGATCAGCTGGTGATGATTGCCCCAATTGATGAGGACCAGTTGTGGCAAAAGGTAGTCAATAGTCTTCACAAGAACCGCATCTATAGCATGGGGTCATTTTATGCGAATATAGTTTGTCCTCTACCTCTCACTTGGGGCATCTACAGGCATGGGTCCACCATCGATGATGATGAGGTCCGCGACAGGTTCACTGCTCAAAGCGAAACTTCATCATATGTAAGAGAAGGACATGGAGACTCAACGTAATTCAGGAGATGGAAAAGAAGTTGGATGACAAGGAAAAGGCCATGGAGACAAAAATAAGAAAACGGATGAATAAGGATATGATGTCTTTGTGAAAGATGTAGGCAGGTTCCTCTGCATTATAATCCAAGGTCCATAGTCCAAGATAAACATAACACATAAACCAAGCTAAATATTACATGCTCAAAGGTTTAAAATCCATTCATTATAATGAATTATAATCCAAGGTCCATAGTCCAAGATAAACATAACACATAAACCAAGCTAAATATTACATGCTCAAAGGTTTAAAATCCATTCATTATAATGAATTAAATACAACACTTTTTATGAACCAAAAATGTTTTATGATCAAATACATAATGAGGTCAAAATCAAGCTATATTACCTTAAAATTTCACAACTTGTGCACAAAACTTTATTAAATGAAAATACATAGTTCAACAAATTTAGACAACATTGAAATATTTGAAGAAAGCATAATCAAAATTTAAATGATCTTTAATAATACTTTTCAACCATATAAGTAAACAAATAAATATACATCATATACACATAGATTAAGTATTTTATGTCACAATCTTTAAATCATTCAAACATATTAAAACCATAAACACAAACTTTGAGTATCATAACAACATCATATATGAAAATCATGCATGAAGCTTATTAGTGAAAGAAAAACCCCTACTTGTTCTTGGAGCTTTAGAAACTTAGCAACATCCACGCTAGACTAGCAACTTCTTCAACTTTTCTAAACCTTCTCTAAGGGCTATAATTCATGTATAAAGGCTGGGAAGTGTTGAAGTTAGATGGTGATAAGAAGAGGTGATAATTTGGAGGTGATTTGCTAAAAATTTGTAAATATTTTTGTGTGAAAATAAAGAAAATGAAGAGAGAAATGATGGCTATGAGTGTTGATAGATTTTGGGCAAGAAGAATGAAGTGTGAAGTGATGTTTAGAGGGGTGCTATTTATAGAAAAAGTTTAGGATTAAAATATTACTAATTTCATAATTTATTTATCATATTTGATTAGTTAAATATTAAAACTAACACTAAATAATTTAATAAATTCTCAATTATCATTTAAAGACATACTAAAATGTTAATGAAATGATTTAAATTCATTTATTAAATTTTAATATATTTAAATATAATTTAATAATTAATTATTCAAAATTAGGTAAATTTGCTTATACTAGTTCATCTTAATTAAGTTAATTAATTAGTAAATGACTTATTTTTTTATTCAAACATCATAATAAGATTATTAGAGATATAATACAAGTATTCACGAAATTTATATAATTTTCTATAATTATTTATATTTTATTTGATATTTTACACTATTGCTAGTTTTATTAAGAATTAATTATTAATTAACTAATAATTTATTTAAATATTATTTTTTTTATTCTTTGGCAGCCTATAGGTTTGAAAAACATGTCTAATAGAGTTATAGAGGGTGGAAAGTTGTCTTGAATAATTAATATATGAAAATGACAAATTTTGCATATTTATCTTAAAGTTATATATACTAAATAATTCATAAAATCATCATAAAAATTAATTTTCCTTAATATATTGTTAAGAACATGTTTTTACCTTATTTATAAGTTATCTATAATTTTCATGAATTTTTTCTATAATTTTTAGTATTTTTAATATATCTTTACCTTAATTAGGTCTAATTTGAGCTAATTAAAATAATTAATTATCTATAAATAAAATATATAAATTTTATATAGCAGCCCATGTGAATTTTGAGCTGCCTAACATGATAAGGAGACAAGCTCATCTTTGTTGAAATTTTTAGTCAAAGTTTGGTTGGTTGTTGAATAATTATAATATGAAAGTTTGACCGTTTAATTTTATTTTTCAAATATATTTTTTTCTTCCATGTGACTGATCTAGGTGTTAATTAATTGGTTTAGTATTATCAGCAAGATAAATCAAGGTTTAGGAAAATTTATCTTAAATTTTAAGTGATTATTTAGGTAATTTAAGCCTTAATTAAGTCAAAATTAATTAATTAAAGATCAATATGATTTTTAACACTATCCATAGCCTAATGGAGAGACCTATTTCATGGTCCTCCTTATTTAATATCATAACTTAGTTAAAAAATTTTTTACAAGACTTAGAGTTATTTTCTAGGATTTTTTAGAGTTTATTTTATACTCCACAATAGGTTATTTTTGTGCAATTATGCTAATATTATACAAAATTACTTAATATTGATATTTATGATCAAAGTTATGTTTAAGGTATATTTTTAATTTTTTTATCATTTTTTTAATAATTTAATGACACTCTCTAAGCTTTTCTAACGTTTCTGTTAGCTTTTCTACAGCTAATTATGTTATAAGTTTATTT
Source organism: Dalbergia oliveri (assembly GCA_030441495.1). Classification (NCBI taxonomy): domain Eukaryota; kingdom Viridiplantae; phylum Streptophyta; class Magnoliopsida; order Fabales; family Fabaceae; genus Dalbergia; species Dalbergia oliveri. The sequence continues at coordinate 11,139,812 of JAMLFY010000009.1, forward strand.
TCTATCCTCTAGTGGTATTTTTGTAATTTCAATAAAATCCAATGGAATAATTAAAATTTTACATTTTGGTGCTAAGTTCCAGATTGTACAACTATTAAGTTTTGTAATATTTTAATTATACATTTTTTTTCAATAATTATCTTTAAATATTTCTTGCCTAAACAAAATCCTTATACTTTCAAAATAAAATGTTATAACAAAGTAACATTATATTAAGAAAAATTTGGGATGTTACAATGGTGGCGATGGTGATGCTGATGATGATGATGATACTATTGACTTCTCCTAATTGAGTTATTGTTTTTTCTTTATTTGTTATATGTTGATTTTTTTTATATTTAGGTTTGTAGACTTTCTTACATTTGCATTTATTTTATATTTTGAATTTAAATTTGTCGCCTTTATGATATATTAAGTATATTTTTTATTATTAAATATATTTATATATTTGTAATTAGCGTTAAATAAAAAAAATAGCTCTTAAATAATCAGGTAACATACAAATTGCTATATATTTATTAAAAAAAATTACCGAAGGATTTTTCATCAATAAAATTAAAAAACCAAAATTTAAAAAATTTAAAAATTACAAAGGATTTTTTCGTTGGTAAAATAAAAAATTAAAAAATTATCGATAGATTTTCCCATCGGTAAAATTAAAATATTAAATTCAACATTACCTGTGGATTTTTCTATCGATAACTAAAAAAAAAAAATCCATCGGTAACACTTATCACTGATGAATTTGTTGACAAATTTTTTTAGCTTATTACCGATGGATATTTTCCTAAAATTCGTTGGTAATTTTACGATGGACAAAATCTGTCAGTAATTAATTTTTTTGTTGATAACCAAAAAAATCTATTGGTAAAATTTGCCAATAACAACCATTTTCTTGGTAGTGGTTGTCAATCGGTTGGCTACGAGCAATTGTCGGCTAGTGGGTGTCAGTTGGTTGGTTTTGGTTGGCCAATGGCAGGTTGCGCTTTGCCATAAGTAGGCTATCACTACGAGAAAAATGTGTGTTTACAGTGGATTATTTTCACTAGTAACTTATTGACAGAAAAGAAAGAAATAAGAGAAATTTTTCTTTTCGAAAAATCATTACTAGTGGATTTTTTATCGGTAATCTATCGATAATATACACGTCATCTAATGCTAAATTTAACGAACCCATTACAGCGATAATTTATCGATAAATTAAACAAAAATTAGCCCATTATTGGTGGAATTTTTAGCACATTATAGATGTTTCTCTAAATTTCAATTTTCAAAAATCCCACCTTTTTGAAGTTAATGGTGGATTTTTTTCATTGGTAATATCATCGCGGATTTTTTAGCCATTATCGATGGATTTTCTGCATGTATTCAAATTTTCAAATATTGCGTTTGTTGAAGTTATCAGGAGATTTTCGGTAATCAATCCCTTGGTAACAAGATAAATTTTTATTATTTTAATATTACCGATGGAAAAATTCACCAGTTGGGCCAAAAAGGATTTTTTAAAGAAACTTGTAATATTAATGACGGATTTTTCCTTTAATAATAATATAAGTGAAACATCATGGTTTTAGGTTAAGTTGCCGTGTACAATCAGTCGATAATGATTAAAAATCTATCAGTAAGTGTTTTAAATATCCAACCACCTACCCACTCTCCTCCCTTATTTCTTCTCCTTGTCAATCTCCCTCTCTTCTCTATCTCCCCATGGCAGAAATGGTTTTCTGACCATTCCACCATCCCGCCATCGTTTTTCATAAAGAGACCACCATTGTTTTTGTTTTGAAGTCCTTTACATTTTAATCAGTTTTGTTTTTTGATTCAGTTATGTTTTTGTTACCCTTTTCTTTTTACACTTTTCTTTTTCTTTTCTTTTTGTTCATGAGCAATTCTCCCTCCACCACCACTGCTCATTGTAGTCGTTAGAGGAGACACTACTATAGGTGAGTGTTTTTTTCAAGTACTAATTATTTTTTAAGTATTAATTAGTTTTTTTTTCAATTCTCTGCTACCACCTACCACTGCTGTAGTCAGAGTGGCACATGAAAAGTCAAACTTTTTTCAAAAAGGTGTTTTCCGCAGTTTTTTTACCGTAATATATAGTTCAAAAAAAATTCTAAATTAATATTACTGGTGAAATTTTTTTCCAGTAAATCATTTTTTAATTAAACGCATTAGCAAGGAAAAAATCTACTAGTAACACCTAAAAAATTTGCGTGTAATGATTTCCCATTGATGAATTTTTGATGAAATTTCCGGCCCTTTTCCAACTTTTTATTTTTGTAAAATTCGCCAATAATAGTTTTCGACAATGTTATTATCGTACATCAAAATCCATCAATAAATCTGCCGATAACAAAATTTGTCGCCGATAACATGAAAATTTGCCAATAACAGTCATTTTTCTAATAGTGAGTGGTCGATGATCTGTGGGCAGTGGTTGACAGGTGGTGGCAATGGACAAGTTTTCAACGATGGGTGACGATTATTGGTCGCTGGCGGTAGTCGAAAAGTGTGGGTGATGAATGGTAATTTCTACATTCTCATGGAGTTTTAAAATTGATTCTCTTTGTCTCACGACTCCTCTTCCAATAGATTTATTGAAATCGAATATATATATTTTTTGTTTTTGGAAATTGACTCTTTAAGAGGATTGAAAATAAAGTTTAATTTTTACATACTTCTAGTGTAAAACAGTTTTCAATTGTCAATCAATTAAAATTTACTAGAATGACAAATCAAGATAGATGATTGTGATAGCGAGTGGTTATTTTTTATGATTTGTCATTTTAGTAAAATTTTATTGATTGACAGTATAAAGTTACTTTGTATTATTAGTTTATGAAAATTAAATTCTTGAAAATATATCATAAAAATATTTAAAATTTTCAAATTCCTTTGTTATAATGTCCAGCAAAAATTTTTGTACATAATTGATTGAAATTCTCTAAACAAATTCATTATTCTCTAAAAATACACAAGCTAATAGAATAAACAAGGATTTAATTTAAATAAATTCTCCTATATATATGACTTTTAAAATAGTAAGGTGAGATTAAATTATATTTTACTTATATGACAAAATATAATTGAATAATTGTATAAATTTTTTTTTATATTATCAATATATTAAAATTAAATTCATAAAAGAAACATACTGCTCTCTAAAAATAGTAAAATACACTACCTATCCGATGGATCCAGACAAGGGAAAAAAGGGGTACATGGTTGGAAGAAGCTACTTAATTATTTTTTGGATTTAATTTTGGTGAGTATAAATTTTTTTTTTATAACTATCTAATCATGTAACGAAGTCCATTGGATGACAATTAAATTTTTATTTCTTTATTAATTACTTATATTAAAAAATAGTAACTTTCTTCTGCCGCAGCTAAATAAAATATACGCGCTCACAAACCCACAATTGTGTCGATTCAGACATACTAAAAACATTACACAAAACAGCACATCAACTCCACCCACCCTCCACGCGCACACACTCTCTCTCTCTAGGTTCTCTGTATGTGTGACTGTGTGTGTGTCGTCCTTCGTTTCCCAGATTCGGAATCGTCGTTTCTCTGCATCTGCGGGTACATCCTCGGATTTTGTCTTCTTTGAGGTACCCCCATTGCCCCCAACCCTCTTTCGCGCCACAGATCAGATCAACACACCTTCACTGTACATTTTCTCTTTTCCTTCTTTTTATCCACTCGCTTCTCTTTTATTTTATTTTCCTTTTATTTCTCCCCCCTTTTTTTTATTCTTATTCTATTTTGCAGTGTTTTCATTCATTGCAAAGGCGCAGACTTTGTTTGAGGAGATGAACCAGCCCTGCTGCCCGTGAACGACTTCCCGGGGGGGGGTGTTTGGTGCTAAGCTCCGTTTGGAAGATGTTATAGGGCCGCCGCAGAAGCTGTGTTTTCTTTTTCTTTTAACCTTTTTGCTTTTTTCTTCATTTCGGCGGTGGGGGTACATTCATTTCAATCATTTGGTTCGAAGGCCCAAAAAAAGAAAAAAAAAGGCGAAGTCAACAAGATGATTAACAAAACGCTCTTTTTCACTTATTTCTACTTGTTTGTTTACATCTTGCTTTCTTCTGGGGTCATTTTGTACAACAAGGTAGCTGCTCTCTGAGATAGTGTGTTTTTTAGACCAATGTTTGTGACCAAGTGTGATTGATTGATTACTGTGTTTTGTTTTTCTTTTCTTTGGCAGTGGGTTCTGTCTCCTAAGTACTTTAACTTCCCTCTTCCCATAACGCTCACCATGATTCATATGGGATTCTCTGGGGCTGTCGCTTTTTTGCTTGTTCGGGTCTTTAAGGTATATGCGCTATTATGTTCCACAGCTTTGGAAAATGCTCGTTGTTTCTATGTGCTTTATTTTCTTTTTCCATTTTGGTAGTATTTGAAATGATTACTATTAGGAATTGATTTGAAATTATTTAATTGATTTTATTTATAAGTTAAATCTCGTGTTCGGAATTATTATATGAAATAGGATTTGAATTGATTTAGAAACTGATTCTTATGTTTAAAATACATTGGATGTGTTTGGGATGGTTGCTATGGCGGATTTGTAGGCTTTAGTCGTATACATCTCCAGCATCTTGATTCTTGTCATGATGGCAAGCTGGTATGTCACTATTTTAAGTGGTAGAGGAAAACCTAGAAAAGCCATAGGTGAAACTATTGAAAGAGATCTAAATTTTTAATGGCTTAAATGTAAGCATAATTTATAACAGGACACTATGGCATTGTCTGATCCATGTAGCCGACCCCATCTTGTGGGGCACTTAGTTGTATTGTGAGCATCGGTAGTTAGAATCAAGAATTCAGGGTAAGGTCTTGCCAAGTTTTTGTATTGACCTTTTTTCTTTTGATAAAAGAAGAAATTTCATTACCAAGAAGAGAATAATAATTCATAGATCTTAGAGGAAAAGATATCCTCAATATAAAAAGAATAAACTAAAAAAGACATCAAATTCAATGCTTTTCAATCTCTCTGGCTTAGCATATCAGAGATGGACCTCAGTTTTGTATTGACCACTGAACCTCAGTTACTACATTTTTGTACTTGCTAGTTGATGATGGAAGACCTGACACTAGGAGACAGCATTACTTAAGTAACATTTCTATTAAAAAAAAAAACTACTTAAGCAATGATTGTTGAAGTTGACTTTGCTCATGTTTGTCAATCTTGTTATTGCAATAGAAAGTTAAAATGTTAGCTTCCTTATATACGTGCTATATTGTTACTTAAGTTCCTTAGCCTCTCTATATGGAAGACAAACATTTCATATTAAAAAAATTAATAAAATATTAAATACAAGTTAGTTTGGATGATATTTTATTTCTATTGTTGAATCTTGCATGATTGCTTAAGTTATATGGCCCTCAGGAGAATATTACAGAATTTTCAGTGCTCGACATTAATGCAAGTTGGTATAGGTGTTGTATTATTTGTTTAAATGTATTTTGTATGATGTTATTCTCATCTTATGACAACTAATAAGAAAATGCATGGTATGGTGCAGCGGAGAATGTTGAGTTGCTGGGTAGTTCATGTCTTCTCAGATTTTTTTTTAAACATATGTGTGTGCATGAGTGAACATGTTTTGGATGCAACTAGGATTTTATACTCTTACCATATGAGAAAACTATCCTCTATGCTTGAAATTTTTTCCTTTTTACCACCCTTGCTTGATTGCTTTTTATTGTCTGCTTATTTGGTTGGTAACATAACTTATATTCCTTCATTCTGTAATTGCAGGTTGTGTCGCCTGTAAAAATGACATTTGAAATGTAAGCATTCCATTGATTTGAATCCTTCTTGAGATTTACTTGTCCTTTGTTAAACTTTTTTCTAAATCACATTTCTTTTTGTTGCAGATATGCAACTTGTGTGGTACCAATAAGTGCCTTCTTTGCATCAAGTCTTTGGTAAGCACTGCAATATGGTTGAACTGAACTTTTTCTGATTTGGAGTAAACATGTTCCTCAGATTTGTTACTGGGATATGTCCATTGTGTATGTGTTTCCTGTGTTTAATTTGAAAATTGTTGGACTGTTGATGTCTCTCTTTAGGCTTTTGACCAATTTACCATATTTACTATAAGTTTAAAAACTGTTTGGAGGGTACCTTTGATTTGAAACTATTTACTGGTTTGATGTCTTTTTTACTATGTTGTCAAAACTGTCAAGGGATTCCATGTTTTATGTTATTTTCTACCAAGAAAAATTAGAATATGGGGTCCCTTGCCGGCATGTCAAAAAGGATACCAAATCAGTAAATAGCTTTAAAAGTTTTCCTTTCGTAATTAACATTAAGTTGGTAAAATCGTCAAAGTGAAAATTAAACATTAAGAATGTTCAAGTAAGATCTGGTGAAGTCTCAAACCTCTCATTATTGAATTGATACAATCTAAAAATTGGCTCAGTCAAGTGTGGCTCATTCAATTTTTTTTTTGTGCTTGAATGAACATGGATGAAGTCTAAGCTGGGTTAAGCTTGTTTGCTCGAAGTTTGCATGTGCAATCCCATTTAATGATGTAGTTCTTCGGTTTGACAAAAAAGTTTTCCCTTTAGGCTTTAGCCCATATTAATATTGTTGTGAGTCTGAAGTTGATACTCCCAACATTGACTATGCAAAAATGTAGAATGGATACTGTAAGTATGAAGTTCAATATTCTCAATAAACAATCAACCCTATATTAGCAAATCTAGTATAATCATGATCATCTTTTGGTGCCTGGAATTACTATGCGATCTGCTGTCCAAGGTGTCAAAATCGTAGTTCCTACCTTGGATCAGACAAGGAAGGTGGAAATGTAAAACGTGAAATCGTAACAAGAGATAGAAGTTTCTACCTTTTGTATTAAATTATATTTAATAACATCTATGTACTTATACAATAACACAAATTAGACATAATAACAATAAAATCAAAATTATAGAACACATTTCCTTCCCAAACAGCTGTAATGCTAGTTTATATAATTGTTCACAGGACTCATACAAAACAAAGGCCTGTTTAGTTTACCACAGACAAGACGAATCTTGTATCAAGACAAAGGAAGCTCTAACTTAGCCAAGAGAAGCTTTATAACAAAACACTAAGGCTTTTAAGTTATAAGGGATAATAACAAAAGTCACAAATTCAGATTATTAGTTATAAATGACAACCTCACCTCACAACCACACTTCACACAGAAAGAAGTTAGTGGAAAAAAAGTTTGCAGAGGACAAATACCCACTGAGAGGACAAATGCCCACCCACCGACAACCACACTAGAAAATTAAAGAAGTGCGAAACAACACACAACGCAACCAAGAAGAGCACCTATATTCATGGCGCACAACACAGTCGTGGTCACCCACTAGCACTGATGAGGTCGCCAAGCAGCAGACGAGAGGTGAAGACAAGGTTGTATGGCTCACATCGACATTGAACAGCTTACAGTGCACGTCGACATCGAAGTGACATCGCGCAGCTCCAAGAATCCCGTTTCTTTGGTTGCTACGAGATTGGGATTTGACTAAGAGGTAAGAATGAGATGAGGAGTTGAGAAGTGTGGGTTTTTTTTTTTTTTTGGGGGGGGGTGAGATTTGGCAGATGCGGGAACACGGTGGGTGACACAATTCCACCGCTTTCATGATCTTGCACGTGATTCTTGGGTGATTCCAACATGAGTTTGTAAAGTCGCGCGATTCCATGAGTTGAATTGCGGTTTTGACAATGATGCTGTTGTCCATACCCAATGATAGGTCATCAGAGATGGCCGAAACATTAAAGAGGATATATTGTTGGCTAGCTTTATGTACTATAATATGTTCGTACATAAACTAGAGTCTAATTTCTGTTACCACCTGCCAATATTTGGAATTTGTTCATTTTCTGTCATTTAGATCTGCTCAAAGTATGATTTTTATATGAAATAGTGGTTGCTTATTTGTATAATCGAAATATTTCATTGGTTGGAAGCACTATTATTTTTGTATTTTAAGCATGCCTAACAATGTCAATTCGTTTCAAGGAATGAATATTTATGTGAATAAAATGTTTTGGTTGCTACAGGTTTGGTAACACTGCCTACTTGCACATCTCTGTGGCTTTTATCCAGATGCTCAAAGCTCTAAGTATGTTTTTGTGAACTTCTCATGTTTCTCTTATCATCAGAACAATGTTTCCTTAATTTTAAAACTTGATATTTCAGTGCCAGTGGCAACCTTCCTCATGGCTGTTCTGTGTGGCACTGACAAAGCAAGGTGTGATGTGTTCTTGAACATGGTGCTGGTCAGTGTTGGAGTTGTCATATCCTCCTACGGGGAAATTCATTTTAATACAGTTGGTACAGTTTACCAGGTCACGGGCATCTTTGCTGAAGCTTTGAGACTGGTCTTAACACAAGTTCTTCTGCAGAAGAAGGGATTGACTTTAAATCCTATTACAAGCTTATATTACATAGCACCTTGCAGGTATTTCTGTTGATATTTTCAAACTAGTTTTATCTGGGACAAACATTTGATTTTGTGCAATGGAAAAAATAGTCATACTGAACAGCTTTATCTATTACCAATGAGAGCAACAGCCATCGAATTGGTTTGTGGTCTTCTGGACATGGGTAGTAATTCAACTGTAAATACTTTTTCTCTTGATTTAATACAAAGATTTTGGGTAAGAACATGAATCACAATTTTTGGGCATTGTAAACTGCACATCTTGCACGCATGTGAGTAAAGCTAGCCTTTGTTTTCATCGGCTATGCCATTTATGTCATGTACCTGGTTTATTGTCCAACTTACTAGATCAAAGTAATAGGTGATGTTATTGGGAGAATTGATGCATGCATATAAGAACATTCTGCATGCCATGTGAGCTGCTAACTCCTGCACTTTCTTTTATGCAGTTTTGTGTTTCTGTTTGTGCCTTGGTACCTACTGGAGAAGCCTGTGATGGAAGTTTCACAGATTCAGTTCAATTTTTGGATCTTCTTTTCCAATGCTATATGTGCTCTAGCCTTGAATTTCTCCATTTTCTTAGTGATTGGTAGAACTGGTGCTGTAACCATCCGGGTTGCGGGTGTGCTAAAAGACTGGATATTGATAGCTCTTTCAACTGTTATATTTCCGGAATCTACAATAACTGGGTTGAATATAACTGGCTATGCTATTGGTAAGTTTTATTCGAACCATTATGTCTTTCAAACTCTCACCTTGCTTCTCATCTTCTACACATTTGACCTGCAGCACTTTGTGGAGTTGTGATGTACAATTACATAAAGGTCAAGGATGTCCGTGCTTCTCAAGTGTCTGCTGACAGTATTCCAGATCGGATCACAAAGGTCTAATCTCCTTATATCTTCTTTAACTTGTCCATTAGTATAGATATGCAGTCCTTTTGAGTCAATGTAGAACCTAATATGAGCTAGTAGGAGTTGGAAATTAAGTGTAGATAAAACAACATGCAAGGTGTCAAGCAAGCCCCCACTTTTAGAAAGATAATAATAGAGCTGAATTTCCATACACTGGGCGTATAAAATTACTTCACAATGTTAATCAATAGAATTTTAAAAGTGTCAAATCATCATCCTAGATAATCACCTGCTATTATAACTACCCACTATGATTTGACGTCTTGAGTTTTTATTGGTTGACAGTGTAAAATTAGTGCATAGAAATTAAACTACTACTACTACTACTACTACTACTAATAATAAGAATTTAACTTTTATACATTGACAATGTAACTTTTACACCATCAACCAATGAAATTTCAAGAAAGTGGCAAATCAAGCCAGGTAACTATTCACTATAATAAATACCTACCATGATTTGTTACTTTATTGAATTTCTATTAGTTGATAGTGTAAAATTGTTTTATATTGCTAGTGTATAGAAATTAAACTGCTACTACTAACATAATAAGGAAATTTCTTAGCCAGAAATCGGTTGACCGTGGAAAATGGTGATGGGAATATCTCACATCTTTCAACCATTTATGAGTTCTGTCCATCCAGAGTTTGTTATATGTACTCAAAATTTGTCACTTTCATGCTAACTGTAACTGACAAATTTTTGGGCAACTAAGAATTGGGCCCTGCAGCGGCTCTCTAATTATAACAGTAATAATAGTTAGGTATGAAGAACTGCTAACATATATTTCAGTAAGTCTTTCCAATAGGTAGTCTTCATCTTCATCTGACCTCATTAATATGTCCATTGACCTTCTATGGAAAATTTTCTATGATTGATGTACAGGACTGGAAATTTGAGAAGAAGTCATCTGACCATTATGTGCCGGATAACATTATTGACAATGAGAGAAGCAGCGGCGGTAATGGTTTTGCATCTGACATGAACATTGATGAAGAAGCACCACTTATTCCATCATCAAGGTTATCTCATATTGCACGTACGCAGCTAACCAACTATGCAAATGGAAAGTGAAAAACCCCAAACACAAGCTTCATCTTGGAGTACCCTTTTGGGAAAAAGGGGCTAGAAAGAGGAAGCTGGGTCAAATGCACCTTGTTCCTCTTATTCTTTTTTAGACAATAGGTTTTATATTGATATCATATGCTTGTTCTTTGTAATTACCACCTTGTGATGATCATCTTGGTGGTTTTAATTAAAAAACAAAAAATAATTTTTGCATTCCAAATTAAATTTTAACAATCAGTGCAGTTGTGGGATAAAGCTTAAAGCTTAATTTTCTGATATACAATTATGATTCTTTGTAAGAGTTGTCAAAATAGAAATTATTTGAAGCGGTGTTTTTTCATAATAGAAAATCTTCTCATTTTAAGATAGGATGCCATTATGAGTAAATCCATCCTTACCTCCATCCCCTCCCACACATCCACCCTTACCTGACCTCCCTTTTATTTTTCCAGTAAACCAATAACATTGCTTTTTACATTGGGATGGCGATTGAGGTCGAGTTGAAACAAACGGCACGATTTTCTATGAACATTTTGTCTACAATAATATATAACATAATTATAGCTAAATTCAACTGAAATTTAATTTGTAACCAAACTAGATTGCATTAATCTAACAGACTATCAGTGTCTATCACACATCCATATCCCAATCAGATTCACCTAAGGCTCAATTTAAGATCTGGTGCAACAGGAAAATAAAGTCCTTTCCCCATGGAGCTAGCTCTTGATATATTGCAAAACTCGAAGTACAGCTTTGTGGTGTAGGTTTATTGGATATGGCATGTGTAACAACCTTCTAATTGTGGCATTGTGCTTAAGTCATGATACCAAATTAGAAGTTGCTAGAGTTTCTCTTTTCTATCTTTTCAAAAATACTTGTACAGAACATTAGGCTGTGAACGTGAAGATGAACTTAGAAATTTTCTGAAAACTGAGCGTGTATTTTAACTACAATTGTAAAACTGGTGCTGTACATAATTAGCACCCAGTTCATTATATCTATTATAGACTCGCGAGAACTTGTTTCGTTCATTACATTGCTCAATGAGTGAAAAATACATAACCAATAGGATATAAGTTATCTTTATTTAACTGTCAAATGAATACAGATGCGTACCATGACCGACTAGTCCCCCTCACAAACTCCCGTACACTTCAAGTGGGGCAGGGCCCGTTCTTCCCATGCCTCTGCACCTAGTGCTATTCAGCAAAAGGCCCTATGTTACACCAAAAAGTTGTCATCATCATCACCTCAACTGTTTCAGTTTATTATAAAAAGATGATCATAAGATAGGTTTCATTTGATATGTTAAAAAATAGTCCTTCCAAAGCATATTCATTTTAATCATTCACTTGTAGAAAGTATCCAGCATAGTTCATAAATGAATGATGCATTATGTGGTATGGTGGATGTGGATGTATCATCTTCCTGGGAATACATGTCATGATTCCCTTACATGCTTTACTTTTTTTACTTTTAACATGCATTCTTGATCTTGTACTTGCCCTTAAACAGGTGGCCTCTCTCACCCTAGGGCAATAGACTATTTATCAGGGCTAAACTTATTCTCATACATGATTGTCATATTTACTTTCTTTGACTCACATAAATTTAGTTATAGACATATTTTATTTTCCCTGACTCAATCCAAAGAGGTTAGGTTTACTTTCCTCAACATAGGATTTACTCTCTCTGGCCAAGTGAAACCAAGTTCACTCTCCCTGGCATATCTTAACTTAGCATTCTTTCTTCGATTTAGGTGTACGTTCATGGTAGATGCATGACATTCATACCACAAAATTCATAATATTCTCATATCATTAATTGCGTCACAACATATGACCTTATTGTCCTAACCCAGTGCTTGGCGGAGGCCCAATACATCTTTACCAACATTTCAGCATATAGTTTAATGCCCACATTCATAAAATAAAGCATACAGAAGCAATTGGCATGGTTGCGAACATGCGTCTCTTAGCATAAAAATCTTAGAAGACCTATCTACATTCATTCATGTTTAGGTCAAGTTATTTTGCAAGACTTAAATCAATTGCTATAACTTTTATATGCCTAAGGATTGTCATAATCCAGACAACATATTTTCATCTAGGAATGTCATCCGAGCAGTCCCCGCTCCCTGCCTTCACCACCCCAAATTCTCCTTACATTCGCGGAGGAGTTGAGGTGCTGAGCGGTGGTGCTGCAGATAAGTTCCCCTTCTAGTTGGATGGCCGATTGGCCGCTACCTATTTCTTCTTACAAAGTGAGGATTGGGTGTAGAAGGGTATCATTTGCATTGTGATTTGTGTAGAAGGGTGTTGTTTTGGTTGTGAAGAGTGAAGGGTATCATTGCTACTTGCAAAGTGAAGATCGTCTTTTGTGTACTGGGTGCGCCGCTACAACAGGATGAAGGAATGAGGGTAATTGTGATGTCATTGATGTGTGAAGTGTCAACTAAGGTTTGATCATTAAATTTTGGTTTGCATTATGTATCAAATTAAAAATAAAAAATAAAAGGAGTGCTGGGTTTGCGCTTTATAATATAGTATTAGGGGTTATTTTAAAGTAACACATCTCAAATGGCAAAAGTGTATAACATATATAAATAGAATATATTTAATTAAGGAGTATTTTAGTATTTTCTTACATGCAGATCCCTATTGGGTGAGGAGTGTGATCCTCACCCCTATTCTTGAATTTTCCTCGGGGGATCCTATTGTCATCCCCATCCTTGTGGGGGAAAAAAATCCTCGAAGTCAAGGTCTCAAATAGGGCAGTCCTCGTTGAATCTCCGTCAGGGTCTCAAGTAGAATATTAGTCGTCGGGGTCTCAAATAGGATGTCAGGTTCAATATATCAAAAGGCCAATACTAGAGTTCTTCATGTAACACCCTAAATAATTACCACATTATGTTTAAGTCATAATGCAATTATTATATTATATGTCACTTATGCCTTTGCTGGAGTTGCTTAAAACAACTTAGTTTAAGTAAAATAACAACTAATTTTTTTTTTTAAAACTAAAACCTAAGCCATAACGTTAATTAATCTAGTGGCAGGGGAATAATAATATAACGTAAACAACATTATTTAAACAAAGATTCCATACAACCCAAAAGTAATTTCCTTAATATTCAAATAAGATAAAAGTTTCATAAAGTGAAAATATGAGACATTAATCCCCACCAAGCTCCAGAGGTTCATGACTAGTAACTGCGGAGGAGTTTGAGGCAACCTCCTAGACCCAGTTGTCCTCAGGGTCGTATGAGTCCTCGGATGGGTCCTCCTCAACATCAAGGTCTTTGGGCTAGACCATGTTCAATGGCTCCCCCTCAAAGGGCTCATAATCTTTCTAGGGTCCTTGATTAGCCTCTCGGACAAAGATATCATAGTAAGGATCAGCCACGTTAAAGTCTCGATTTCATGCCAAAGAAAAAATATAAACTCTAATGGTGGCCCTTGTAGTGACAACTATGGAATTCGTGGTAGGATTAAAATGAATGTCAAACCCTGTGGTGTCCACAAATACAATAATCGAGGCCATCCTTATCTAGAAATGTATCATAAATTGCAGGAGTGAGAAAAATGTATTTTCTTAGTAGGAAATACTAGGGTATAATTGAAAATGCCTCCGCCACTTCGAGTTTGTTATAAAATAGTGAACATACTATAAGGACCAATTCTAATTTTGAAAACTTTTTTAATCGAAGTGGACTCATTTTAATCATAGCATTTCTAATATATATATATAGACTCACACAATTCAAATTAAATTACATAACATAGTAATATTGAATCACATAATTTAAACATAGAACACAGTCAATCATTTGCTTACATCGTTCTTTACTTTAACATCATACATAACAGGACTGCATACTCTAGTTATGACTTACATGCCTATTATCGCCCTCATAATAACTTTAAAATTTTGGACATGAGCTCATTCATCATGCTTGCCTTAGAATCAAACCTTGTAGGCGGGGGTAATTAGGGTGAGACACCTTACTTGCCTTAGAATCCTTCCCCATAATTCTCTTGAAACATTATCTTGCATAATTCTTTAATAGCAATCTCTATTACGCAAAACAAATCATAGCATAGAAAAAAAAATTATAAAGCACTTTATCATGATAAAATATCCCATTTTTATAAGGCACTCTAATATGTTCTAACTATTAATTATGTGCTGAATAGGTTTCTGGAAATAGAGGTGGGTACATTGGACCACTTAAGTTTTAAGTATTTACTAGCAAGAACTTTTCCCAAATATAGGGGACCCATTTGTCTATTACCACTTCATATTAAATGCTTTGATTTGCACTATATTTGAAATGTCCTTAAGGCTATTCTAGTACTCTTTCTTTTTCTTTTCATATTTTCAAAACTAAATTAAAAATTATGTATTAGAATTTCAATTATCCAATGCAATTTTTATTTTTATTTTTGAAATTTCTAAATACTTCTAATTAAAATTTATTTTGTATTTTTAATTAATATATTGCTTTTATTATATTTAATAATTGTAATAATTAATATGAAATATAAAGATTAACTATAATAAAAATTTCAGCATAACACAAAAAATTTCTAACTTAAAAATAATATTTAACTTGAATTAAAAAGTGAAGTGAAATAAATTTAAATAACTTACAAATTTAATCAAATAACATGCAAATGTAACACGTAAAGTGGGTTGTCATCTAATATTATAATTGAGATAATTTGTTATTAGAAAATATTTAACGGGGTGCAAAATAATAAAACCAAGTTCTTCACGATGTATAATAATAGGGCAGGTCCAAGGGGTGTGTCATGGTACGGATAGGATTCTATAATCTACTCCATGTGAATATACACAAGGTAATTCTGCAGGAATTTTTGTCTGAATTTATCAGTGAAATTCCTTTGTATATTCAATTTCAGGCCTTGTTTTAATTTTCAAGCCATGTAATTCATATAATTAATATAACATTAATATTTTATATTTGAATAAATTTGCAATTTATTTAAATTTTATTTCACTTCTCTTCACTTTTTAATTGAAGTTAAAAATTATATTTAAGTTAAGAATTTTTTGTGTTATGCTAAAATTTTAATTATAGTTATTTTTTATATTTCATATTAATTATTACAATTATTAAATATAAATTTAAAATATAATAAAAGCAATATATTAATTACAAATACAAAATAAATTTTAATTAGAAGTATTTAGAAATTTCAAAAATAAAAATAAAAATAAAAAATTGTATTGGATAATTGAGATTCTAATACATAATTTTTAATTTAGTTTTGAAAATATGAAAAGAAAAAAGAAAGCTAAGTACTAGATTAGCCTTAAGGACATTTCGGGTACAGTGTAAATAACAACATTTAATATGAAGTGGTAATCCCCAAATATAGTTATGTAGTAGCACATATTTGTCATCTTTCCTTCACAAACATTTTTAATTTCAGAACAATTTTTACATTAATTTAGTAAGAATATAATTAATATAAGAGTTGCATTTCGGCCACATGAAAGGTCTCATGGCCATGACACACACATACACATAGTAAATAATTTTATTTTCTAAAGCACATTTTAAAGAGAATTATCATGTGTATTTCGATCAAACTATGAGATAACAAGACAATGAAATAATAGATAAGATTCAAGATCACACTCAGTTTCTGTAAGAACATTCTAACAATCATAGGAAAGTTGTGAACACAAAAATTACAGTAACAACAAGATTAAGGCGAGCATAAGAATTTGACGCCCTGATTTCTATTTATGCTAATTACCTTCATATTATTAAGGTGATTAATTGAGTGCAAGGTGATGATTGACCTTAATCATTGTCAATTGATTTGATGATAGTGTACTTGTGTGATTGTTGATGTTTGAATAATGTTTTAAGCCAATTAGGGTTGAAAAGGTTAATTAGCTCCTAATTATAATTAATAAAGCCTAATTGGGGTTAATTAAAGATGTCATAGGGGACTCAAGTTGAGGCCTTCAATGTGTTGTTGGGAACACCTGGTGACCTTTAGAGGTGTTAGATGGATGCCTGGTTCAAGAGCGGAATATACACTTTTATCATGGTGCCTGTTCAATTTAACCTTTACTCAGTATTTTATAAATATCTCAAGCTATAGATGTTCAATTGATGTAATTTTTATGGCGTGGAAAGATAACTCAATTCTCTACAAGTGTTATTCCTAGTTTCAAGACCAATTCGAATTGTATGAAGAGTTACAATCGAATTAAGTTAGGACTCACTGTTAAAGCCACTATATATAGCAAGGCAGGCTCGCCATAGCGAGTCTCCGATGCAAATAGCTCTCTAAAACACTATCTAAAAACACCCAAAAACACTTTAAAAACCCTAGCACACCCAAACTCTCTCTTCCTCTCATTCTCTTCTTCTTGTTCGCTTATCCACCCTCTAGTTTCCCTAAAAATCCGAAAACATCAAAGAGGAGCCACAACCCTTGGCTCCTCTTCCCTCCAAACACTTAACCCTAACCATTTGCGAAAGAAAAACTCATCTTCTTCAGCCCTTAAGGATTGCTAGTTGAATTTCAAACAACCCAAGGAGGAGGATTTTGTTGTTCTTTTCCATTAGTATAAGCTTCCAACAATCAATCCATCTTGTATCCTCAAGCTTGGTTGGGGACTTTCTTCCAAAAACCTTTCTTTTTGCTTGCTATTTGAGTCATAATGTGAGGTTTTGATGCTCCACTATTTTTGTGAAATATTATGTCCAAAAATGATGTGTTTGGCTTGGGATTTATGTTCTTTAACTTGGTTTAATGATAAAATGTAATACCTTAGGTATATTTTTCCTAGGGGAGTTTAGAGCTATACACGTGTCCTAGGCAAATCCAGGACCACCATAAGATTCCTTGAGACACACTCATTTTGAAGATAGGCAAATTCGGGGCCAAGCACTTACTAAAATGAGCACTGGCGGTCATGAACAGGAAGGCGGTGCAAATGGGGAATGCACTCTAGTGAACGTTGTAGTGCTCAAGTTTTTATAAAACCCCTAATTTTGGGGTCTAGAACACACATACACCTTTTCCACCCCCAACCCATGAGAAACTTTGCCTTCCAACCTCACTCTACTCCAAACCTCCATTTTCTTCCATTTTCTCTCAAATTTAACTTAAATCTTCCATCCTCTAACCTTAAGGTATGTTTAGTTTATGGTTTTTACTCTCTTTCCTCTCAATATCTCATGTTTTGGGATGTTTCCTATAGTCCTTATGTCATAGTGCTCCTTCACCATAAATAGGGAGAAGTTAGAGTATTTAGAGATTGATTTAGAGT
Organism: Dalbergia oliveri; assembly: GCA_030441495.1. Classification (NCBI taxonomy): domain Eukaryota; kingdom Viridiplantae; phylum Streptophyta; class Magnoliopsida; order Fabales; family Fabaceae; genus Dalbergia; species Dalbergia oliveri. The sequence goes on from JAMLFY010000009.1 coordinate 11,157,577, forward strand.
TCTATTAATTCTATGAGAGATACTGGTGCCATTCCTACTTCTCAGAGTTTTGTTGGCATTGTTCCTACGTCCTCCACCACTCCAAGTAAGTAGGTTCACTTCTATAATCTCTACGTTTGTCATTATAGTTATTTTCCTTCAATAAGTGATTTTATGCATGGCTTGTAAAGTTACTGTGAAAAATTTAAGAATTTATGTTGTCATTATGCTTTGAATTTCTGATTTAAGAGCATGAACATGTTTTTGATAAAACCATGGGACCATTGTTGTTAGGTGAAATTATGAAGGTCTAAACTGTAATTTTGAGCATTTAAAGCGTTATGTTGACTTTATGATTATTGGTATCACATGCTATTATATGAAAAAGGTTTTGAACCTTGGGGTAAAAGACTTTACAAGAGATAGAGAAAGGATTTAGTTTATTGTGGTGCTAGACAGGAAGCTATAGAGAAACAGAATGTGTGTTAATACAATAAATTCGTTAACCTTGGTACCAAATAACCCAGGGCTAGAGAAACAGAAAGAGAAATTATATTCATATTGGGGATGACGATACGTAATGCTTAGATGTGACTAGAGGTTTATATTCAGAGTTCATGTTATGCTAAATATTTTAACCAAGAAGGAGATTTCTCTTTCTATCATAGTACTGGGTTGATTTATAGAAAACTTGATTTTGAATATATGATTATAAATATGAAATGTTTTAAACTGTTATTATTGTTATTATCATAAGTTGTGCATCTTCCCTTAGTGTCCCATGAAGAGGGTTCCAGGTGAGGACTCACTCACTGAGTTTGGTCCCAAAACTCACCCCTCTTTTCCTAGCATTAGACTTTAGTTAGTGAGCCTTGTTGTCACTATGTCTAGAGTGCTCTAGTGTTTATGCAGGCAGGATCTTGGACTATAGGGCATGGTTATGTTTTGCGTGGTTTTGTATCCTGAATTGTTATTCTGAAATGTATTTATGTAACTTTACTTTTCATGGTTATTTGTATTTGAAGGACTCTAAGTACATTAGTTGATGTTATGAAATCCTCCTTTAGAAACAGAATTTGAGAATTTTGGTTAGATTGTTATGATTTAGTAAAGCAAGTGACTAATTTCAAAAATTGAAACTTTATTTTAAATAGTTTTATGAATTACTGTGCATATTGAGTAATACAGGTCATGAGACTTATGTGGAAAAAGAGGATTTCTTATATGCCAGTCACGTTCCCAAATCGGGCCGTAACGTAAAAAGATTTGTATACCTTGCTCTTCTTCCTTAAAATTTTGATTCTTTAGTGTTTAATGGGACTTTGGGTTGCTTTTACTTCATTTGGGGTATAAATCCAAAAATGACTCTAAGTTTGGAGGAAAATGAGCTTATGTTCAAGATGTGAAATAGTTTGGTTCAATATACGTGCTGAAAGTTTTTAATGGGTGCCTTGTCTTATGAAAAAATCAACTTTTAATTTTAAGAATGCCTGGTTTGCTTTTGTGCTTAGCTTTAAGGGAGAGAAAGTGAGAACTCAAATTATGAGTGGTACAATGAATGAGAGAAATGTCTTGGCCTTTCATAAGCACAGTGGGTGGCAGCCAAGGCATGTTTTTGATGGACAATGATGAGAAAAATGATGACTAATGATGGAGATGCTTTAAGAGTTACAACTTTTCATATTCCAACACATGTATCACAAGCTTTTCTAGATCTTTCTTGCAATTTTGTGAACAAAACTAGGTTAAAATGAGAGAGAGATTTCAAGTTTGAGAGAGAGAATAGGTTTAGTGTAGGTTTATGGGCATTTAGGTGGTGTAATGGAGTTACAAAATCATAAAACTATGCATTATGATGCAATTTTATCAACACATGTGAAAACCTTAATGATTAGGAATCCTATGTTGTATGCTACTCTAATTAGTTTTAGGAAAATTCTATCATTTTATTGATCATAATTGTATGCAATTAGACTAGTTTTAAAATCTATAATTGTATTAGAAATCACATTTTTCATCTACTTTAATTCTGATTTATTTTGTGCATGAAATTAAAATAAATAATGCATGCACGACATGTGTTGGGTTGTGTAGCGTCGGCCTAGGTTGGCTATTTTTGTTTTCAAACTAGAAAGAAGATTGGGCTCAAAAAGTAGAGAAAACGAGTTTTTATGGTTTTTTGAAAAAAATTATTTTTGTTTGTTTTTGCTTAAAACATAACCCAACAAGACAAAACAATCATGTTAGGCTCATATAACATGGACTAGGCGCCTTGAAGCTTTTACTAGGCCTTAAACTTCAGTCTTGAAAAATAAGTGGGCCAAAGCCTAATAGAACACATGCAACTAGACTTTTAGAGTTTCATGCCCAACAGACAACGTGACCATTGAAAAGAGGATGGAAGAGTGAAAAATGAAGAGGTGAGATGGAAGGGTGTCTTATCCAGATAAGTGTATGAGAAATGAATAGCACGAGAAGAAGAGTTGAATCATGCAAACTGAAAAATTCTTTCTTAGAACTTAGAAAGCAGAAGCAAGGTTAGTTCTTCAGAAAGACAAACTTTTTAAACAATAAGAGAGATAAATCTTAAGCAATAAGCATACACACAAGGCAAAAACACAAATAAAGAGACAGATATAAGTTCACACAAGTAAATTTATACCTGTTTGGCCAACCACCTGCCAATGTCAAGTTCCCAACAAATGTTGAGAGTTCTACTAACAATGAATGTTCTTGTACAAGCCTTTCTAAGCTTTCACCACCTAGAGTAAATACTCAAGCTCTCATAATATTACAATGAAGCTTGAGAGTCACTTGAATGACTTCTTACAAAGATATAACTTATTAAGGAGAATATTTGCTAAGCTAAAAGTGTGTAAGAAGGTTTATGAAAGATTATGATTCTTTTTGAAGGTTTATGAATATGAAGCTTCTCAATATTGATAGAATAGTTCAGCTACCTTAAATCTTCAAATGATGATCTTTTATATTTGGTATTTGAATATGACCATTATTCCTTGAAAGTTGGATCACCCAACACATGTTCTTTTTCAAATCATTGTATGGAGATAGAGTTTTGAGATATCTTTGCAAGCAACCTCTCCATTTGCAGTTGTCATAGTACCTTTGATGGCTGTAGTAGTACTATTGTCCTTTTATGTCTTTGATGTGGCACGTGTTGACTTCCTAGAAGATCCTTCTTAACAAATCTGATCATGAAAAAACAAGTTTCTTGATAATTAAGAAACTTTCTCAAATTACTTTTCTTTCTGAAATATTGCCAACCTTCTAAAAGCACAAAAATTCTTTTTGATTGTGAAAACTATCTTTCTGAAGCGCAATACAACTTTCTCAATACTCTATTTGCTTTGCGATACTATATGCAGTAAACTCATCCAAAACTTGTGAAATTGAATTTGTTTTAACACTGAGTATGGAATTTGAATTGCACTTTTAACATTCTCATTAAGTTTCTTAAAGAATTTATGCTTGAGTTGTAATATATTGACATGTGCTCATTCAATAACACTTATACACAAGATTAGTCATCTTTCTCAAATGATTTTATTCAAAGATTGATTTGGTGTCACTTAAAACCAAGCTATGGAAAGCTTTCTTAAGGGTTATGGAGCTTACACGAAGAGTGTCTTCCCCAGTTGTTATTGGTGTTGGCGAAAAGGAGTAATAACCGCATGAAAGAAAAATAGAAATAAGGGATTAGGGATTTGGGAGTAAAATGAAGAAAGGGAGAAATAAGGGGAAATTTTATTAGGAATAAAAAATTTTGAAAGGGAAAAATAAATATATTAGTTTATGAAATTATTAGAGTTTATTTTTGTACGCTAATAGTATTAAAAAAAACTTTATGCTGTGAACAAATAAAAGTTAACTAAAATATCAAATTATATAAAATAACTAGAAATTATCACAATCATCCACATTTTTTTTTTCAATAGGTAAACTCATCCTTTAGCAAGGATGACAAGGTACAGGAATAATAGAGGTCATTAAACCAAAAAACTTACACCCCATGTACTGAAAGGAAACCCATAAGCTTTCAACTCTACACCTGTGAACAAAAATGTTTATACAAACCATCATGTCATAGTTTTAATCCAATCCACTTCAAACATTTAGTAAATAAATCCTTTTAAATATAGTACATTTTCAATCTTATGCCATGAGAATGCATCATGTTTAAACTTCCATACATCAACCTAAGTTACTACTATCTAGGAGTACTCCCACACCTTTACGTTGACTAAGGATATTGCTTCCACGCCATCCTTATGGCACTACTTCGGTTTCTTGGCAAGGCCATCAAAGCCATCATAATGTTGCATTATGACCTCCAACAATGAAAACCCCTTTGAATCTTGCATATAGTTTGGGATATAGAAACGAAACCTTTTTCCAACTAATAATAAAAACTCAACAACCTTACTACACACCCCCACACACGCACCCCATATCATGCACCCACTCCTGGACACAGACACACCTACACAATGCATTCAAGATGCAAGGTCCGTATCTCTCGTATTCACTCCTGATAGGTGTATGACTCGAAATCATATTCTCTTAGATATCGTTGGTAACTGTTCTTGGACAGTGGAGAGAGACATTAAAAATATTGTCTCTCTTCGTGTTTGGTTGCCACAAGACATGATAACTATTTTCATATTTTGTTTGAAAACATGGGAACAATGCAACAAATACATGGAAAAAAAACATATATACCTCTACCGGATAAGCGCGGATCACGACGATTTACGACGATAGTCCCCACACTACCATCTTTTGTGAGGACATATTGGGAAATAATAAATATGTATAGGAGTATTATTCGAGGAAAAAATAGTAAATTTCTATTGCTATATCCTGTCCCCATTGTTTGGAGAGATAGAAATTTTCTCTATTTTTATCCAGAGGAGAAATCTCTATCACCAAACGAGTTGTGTCTTCAGTGTCTCCATATTTCTCTATTGGGATAGCTACCAAACACTACCTAAGTATAGCACTCCCCTTGCACATTGTATCGCTCATATTCACACAATGTATCATTCCCTTTGCATAGTGTATCACTTCTTTTCCAGTGTATCACTCATGCACTCAGTGTATCTTTCCCTTTGCACGTTGACTTCCTCCATCTTCCATGAAAAGTACATGCAAAATATTGAAATAAACAAAATATACACACCTTTATTAAATTAAAAGTGCAAAATTCTATACAAAAATATTATGAAAATAACTATTTATATAATATAGTAATTTTTATGTAATAAAAATTAAATTAAGTAATATTATGAAAATGACTATTTATATAATATAATACTATTAATAATAGGGATTATGGTGAGATACCACCTTTTGTTGCCTCCTCAATCTATTGAAAATATTTTTTCAAGTCCATATCAAAGAGTATCCTGGTTGATCTCTTAGAATTAGTTTTGGTATTTAATGTTATTTCATGGTTACTTCCTCATTTAATTAGGATTAGGATTTTAGTATTATTTGAAATTAGGTGTTTGCCTCTTGTATGACACAAAGAATATCATATCATTAGATTTGATATTATTCATAGCCTTTCTCTTATATTCTTCTCTCCTATCTAAAACTCATAATCTCAACAAGTTCTTTATGGTTCAATAATAGAAAACTATGGCAATTAAAAGTTAATATTCAAATGAGGAACAAATAAAAAAAATCCATAAAAATAAAAATGATAGGGATGAGAAGATTCCACAAACAAATTTATCCTAGTTTAAACACAATGTGTTACCTACAAAATGTCTAGCCCCCTAAACAATAGCTTAAGATTTTCTTCACTTGTCGATGTTATGTTTTGTTTGATAGGACTCCAACGAACCGTTCTCTACTTAGTCCCTTGTAAAGTAACTCGTTGTTTCTTTCTCCTAAGAATTCAACAAAACTTCCTTATACAATTTAATATACTCATGATTTCTTTTTGACAAAAACTATAAAACATCTCTCTCTACTAGAGTGTACACGTGGTTGGTATTTTTTAAGAACACCACAAAACCTCCCCGTCTCAACACAAAAAATCAAGTATAATCTCTATCAAGGAAAAAGATGCTCTTATGAATGAGTTACAATGTTTACAAACAATAGTCTCTCTTTCAAAGTTTTCATGGGGAGAGATGATCCATCTTCTCTATTCTTCATGCTATTTTATAGAGGATAAGTGTCATTGATGTGTACATTTAGAGGATATTTTGACTTCCTTTCAAACCAAATAATTTGCTCACATGGGCAATTTTTGAGTTCCTACTTGTTTCCTAGTGCATGGTTGTTGTTTTGGTCACTATTTGCTATAAGTAGTTGTTGTTTCTATAATGTGTTCAATCACTCAAGATTTCAGCTTTATGACCGTTGGAACTTGATTTCCTTTCTTAACATTGGTTTCATCAAATCATAATAATTTCTACAATTAAGTTCATCAAATAAATTAGATGCATTTAATTGGAATAACTAATTCAATCAAATCAAAATTATTATGATAATATATAATCAAGTCATATTCAAATATATTTACAAATAATAATAATCTCATCTAAATACATCAATAATAAATTTTCATCATCAAAACATTAAACCCAACTCTCCCCATTTTTTATGATAATCCCATTATAAAATATTATCAACAAATCAAGCATGATAAATTCAAAAAGTAATGATAATTGCACAACAAAAAATTAGAATATTATTACACTCTCTACTTTGTCATCATTAGATATGATGAGTGAGTAGGGTGAGTGGAACCACCATTATATCCAATGGTAACAAAGTTGAAAGCATATGAATGTTGTAATTTTTTGTTGTAAAAGTATCATTACTCTAAATTCAAATCATATATAACTTGTTCAATAATAATCAAAACTAATTGGCAGCAATAATATTAGAAACAAATATACTAAATAAATTATCAAGGGGAAATTTAGAGAATTCTCCTCTTTAATTTATGACTCTTTTCTTAAAATTTGCTATGCTCAATTTCAATCCATGATGGATTTGAAAATTTCTTTTTCCTTAGCATCATGCTTAAAATTAATGAATCAATTACTTCTATCCAAGTATAAAAAAGGTCCAACATATGTAAAGTATAATAATGGCAAAAATAATTAACGGGCAATATGCCATAACATATAAGATTGGAACATCATGTTCATTTCCACATTTAACAAATTTTCAATTTTCACTCTTTGAAATCACGATTATTTAATCATGTCAAAATATGGATATTATAGCAGCCAAGGGTAATTTATTCCAATTTTATACATTGGCACCTATCATCATCTCATTCCACATTCTTCAAGAATCCTGTTAACAAAACTTGCAAATAAATTTTATTAGATAAATTGTTAATGACTCATTTTTTATCTTTCATTCATCATTGAAACTTGTTCGTAGGAAAAATATTTTAATTTTTTGCAAAACCATGAGCCATATCTGGACCATAGTGAAGTTAGTCCCAATCTCAAATAGATTAATGTCGAGTAAAGTTTCGAACACTAAGATAGACAATAATACATGGGAATAGAGTTGAATAGTAACATCAATTCTTTGTCCTTGATGGCATGTTTGGCACATCGACATATCAATATATGCATATCTATTTTAATTTTAAATAGAATCAAATAAAATAAAAAATTTTCAGGTAGAAAGAATAACATATAAAGAAATTCTCACAGATCTCACAACACTTGAGATCAAATGTATACATTACAACAATCCCTCAAAAAAGATCATAAGAGCGTTAAAATTTTATCTTATTTGTAAAGATCAAGAAGTTGAGTGAGGTAAGAGTGGACATGGGATGTTGAGTGAGGTGAGAGTGAAGGTAGGGTAGACTGGTAGAAGTGATAGTTTACGAACAGTTTATCCATTACAAACAATCGATGATTTGAGGAGTCCATATTTTGCAATTGTTATGGAACTCATGACTATTTTTTTCTTCTTTTAATCGTCCATCAATCTATCCATAGGTAAGATTTTTAGAGACTCGCTGGGGGGTTTAGTCACCAATTATAATACTTAGTGTTCTAAATTGCGATTGCGATAATGGTTGTGGTTGCGGCCAATGCGGCTATTGTGATGCACACTGTGGACGTTGTAGTGTGATTTTTATTTTTTTTCTTCACAAAATGAAAAAGAAAAGGAAGTACAACAATTGTGACACCAAAAGAACAAGTCTCCAACCTATTTGATACAAATTTAGGTCTCTAGCATATTCAAATACAAACTTTTCATGTGTTTAGAATGATAGTAATATGGTAAAAGTAGAATTTCTAAGAGAAAAAGGAAAAGTTGATACAACTATGATCAAGTCACTACTTGTCTAATCCCATAACCAATTATATTCTACTCTTTCATTAATTTAATATATATATATATATAAAATAAAAACTCAAAATAAATTTACAAAGCAACTTGTTTTAAAGCAAAAAAGAAAAAAGCAAAATAAAAACATTGTTAGGTCCCAAACTTACCTAAATTGTTTAAAAAAATGCGAAAAAAATTTAAAAAATAAAAAACAAAACAACAACCCACTCAAGGGGAAGAAACAAAAAGAAAAGAAGTCGACCCCAACCAATTCCAGTGTCCCCTTCCCCTTGGCCTATCCCCACTTTCTAGTTCTAGTTTCTACACACTTCTTTCCCTTCTTCGGTAAACCAAAACCCCCAAATTTAATTTAGTTTGTGATTTTTTTTAGAAAAAATCATGCTTCAATCTCTAGTTTCAAATCATTCTAAACATAATCCTACCTTTCTTTTGTATTCCCTTTCCTCCCTATATCTAAACTTCCCTTAACTCCACCCTTACCTCCCTTTTTAGGCCTTTTCTCTCCTTCTTTATTTGTCAGATCACTGCCGTCGCCATCCCTTCCCCTGATCTTGCTCTACCTTCCACCACCAGATGACTGTTGGCTGAGCAAGAATGGAAATGCAAAAACAACATAGATGTTTGATTTTTGGCTCCATTGCGTTCTGTTGCATTCTATTGCCGCCGTATCACCGTTAAGTTGCTGCCGCATCACTATTATGTTGTGAATTTTTTTATGATCTTGGTTCATGGCGCAATTGTGGTCCAATGTGGTTGGGACCACTTGTGGAACCGGAATATTGTGACCGCATTGGCCATTCAGACCACAATTTAGAACATTATTAATACCCAAGACAACAATGTACACTTCCAAATCATTGTATTATACCTTCACTTCATGTTGGAATTTGATCTAGCTATTAACATTTGCAAGCGCATGTACTATTAGGGGTAAAGGGTAAAAGACTGACCTTGAAACCTTTGGTTCTGGCTCCTGGCTTTGCTTACCCATGTCTCACTAGTTTAGGTACTTGATTCTAGGACCTCATTGAAATAGCCAGGCACGATAGTTTTCACTCAATTTTTGTCAAGCTATAATGTTCAACAAGGTGACTTTCATTGGCTAAAAATATGTTATCATGTTTATTAACTATCTGACTATTTAATAGAGAACTCAAGATTCAAGACACTCATTGATCACTTCGAATCATAGTTTGTTTGGTTGGATGATAAGAATGGAAGTAAAAATTTTATATATCTTGTGAAAAATATGAATAGAGAGAATGAACAATGGAGAAGAAGAGAAAATAGTATTATTGATTGTCTTGAAAGTATATATGTGGAGCATTCAAAGGGCTATTATAGCCAAATGATGAGAGAAATAATATCAAATCAAATTATAATAGATTCTATTTAACCTAATCAAATCTTAACCGAATTAGTTAAATATATGGATATCCATAAATAAATAATATTTTATAACACTCCCCTTGGATGCCCATCAATAATATGCCTCATTAAAACCTTACTAAGAAAAACTCAATGGGAAAAAATCTTAGTGAAAGAAAAAGAGTACAATATCCTCACAATGGGAATGTGGAATTACCTAATTAAAAACCTTATCAAGGAAAAACTCGGTAGGATAAAAACCTTGATCAAGGAAAAAAGAGTACAATATTTCTCCTCCTCTTTGAAATATCACTTAAAATCTCCTAATTAATGTATTCCAATGTTGTGCACTACTTCTGCAAAGAAGAAATAGGTAGTAATTTGATCTCTTGAACAAATTGGACATCAATTTATCTCTTTAGTTGAACTACCAAGCCATGTTTTCCTCATGTAAAGTTTTGCAATTTTCTTCTAAGATAATCCACATGATAGTTTGAACATGTTATCCATTGCCCTTAGCCAAAAAGATTCAAAAGCTTCGTATATTGCACTAATTTCTCCTTGATTTGGAGAAGTAACATATATAGTCTATCTTATGTACCTTCAAGATATGACCCTGTGTTATATAAAAGAAACCTGATATCTATCTTTTATGCAGATTTGATTAATATCCTACATGCTAATACACTTATAGGAAATAGATGTAATTTATCCATATAAAACTTTATAACAGTTTCTCCCTATAAATTGATTAACAAATAAACAATCTGTTTGTTAAACGCTTGATCTGCAAGTCGAGACAAAACTTTATCCTTTTAAGGTTTTTCATCTCAATATTTTTCCTTATCTTTTACTGCTATGGTAACTTCTTTAGGAGTTCCACATCTACTATAATGAACATAGTTCTAAACTTCCTCATAAACACAATATAAAATAGCATAATAGATCAAATAGAAACATGATATATACATGATAGATAAAAACCAAAACATATATAATATGTCATGGATATATAATCAATCCATAAATTCATTTTCCTATATAGATACTTATTTGTATCCCATGTGGTTTACACTTTCTAGGTGTTTGGACTTCAGGTCCAAAGACTTCACATTTTATGAGTTAAGTTTAGTTTGCAAGGTTTCTTTCAATTTTGACCAATCATTTATACGTCGTTACTCGTTGACAATTTTTAGTTCAAGATCCTCGTCATGCATAATGTGTAGCATTACATTATGTACAAATATATTGTCGACATTAATTACTCATCAATTCCATCCTTTTCTTGTAGACATAATTTATTGAGATCTCATAATTTTCAATGGTTATTTTCGGGTACCTGAATATCTTCTAGCATTTCAAACATATCAAAATTTTGGACTACAACAAATGTCATTACTATGCCTCTAATCTCTTCAACATGAAGAGTATCATTTACTTCTATAACATCATTTGGCCTCTTTACCCACTCTTCTTTTTGAGAATTTTCATTTTTGAACCAATTGGTCTACCATGCTTTTAGAGTGTGATTTTTACATTGACCAATTGTCCAACAGGGACGTCAATTCAAATTGGGGCATTTTTAGCTAGTATATAGGATTTAGTTATCCTTTTGTATCATAAAAAATGTATCTAGCAATTCATTTTCTATTCTTTGCAAATGTATAAATGTTGGAACTTCTAGTTCATGTTGCCTTTTGTGATGATCTAAATAGAATAATATTAATCCATTCCTGTTTGCTTTCTTTTCCAGCTTGCTACTCTCTCCCCTTAATGTTGGAAATAATATTTCTCATCAAATTGGCAATACACAAAATGAGTCGTAAAACATCTCCCATTTGTATTTCAATATATTTGACTGTAAAGCGAGAATCGTATCTAACATATACCTCCAATTTTCTTTAGGTTCCCATTTGGAGTAGTAAGATGGGCAATTGAGACATATATTGCACCTCCAAAGTTCTTAAATGGGAACTATTTGGCTACAGGCCAAAATAATTATAGGGGAGAGAATTAAGGGCAACTTGTTAGCCTTATATAAATAAGTGCCGCAACATATAAAATAGTTTGTTCTAATGAGCAAGCGGTCTAGCAATTAACTAGAGATCTTTGATAAGTTAACTATGCTAACCAACTTTTTTCTATATGTGAGCTTGAATAATTAAATGTTCAGCATTTATAACATTAACCTGCAAGCAATAAAAGCTTGAGAAATAAATTCACTTGAATCATCAACATAAACTGTTTTGATTGGATTATCAAGATATTATGCTCTTAATAATTTGCGGAATTAATATTGTAAGTTTTAGGTTGTAAAATCATAATAAACACACATATTATGACAATTTCGTAGATTCATCTATTAAAATCATAAAATATTTGAATGGTACACGTGGTGGATGAATTGATCCACACACACACACACACACACACACACACACATATATAAATTCAATCTTTGTCGATGAAGCCATATAGTTAATTTACTTTGAGAACACACAACACAAGAAAACTCATTAAAATGAAGATTCTTATGGTTCTTCAACAAATTCTCATGAGTTTTCAGGAATTATTTACATCATTATTGGTTCATGATATCCCAACTAGTCACACCCAAAGATAAAATTATTTGGGCTAGTAAACATTTGGTTTACAATAGCATATGATGATTCAATTGTACTTATATTAGTACTATAGATCAGAAGAAAGTGCAGGCAAAATTTTCTAATTCAGCTTTCTTACTTGAAGCATAAGTTGCATAAGTTGTAATATGGAGATACTCACTATTTTCCTCACTCACTATCACAGTATGACATACATTTCAGTGGATATCTTTGAGACTCATCAAGTCTCTTTATTACTTTTGTAGCTAGTAGAGAATCATTTGTGTTTCTTCAGGAAATAAAAAACTAGCTCTCTTGGAGCCTTTATTTATCTTGCTACCAACAATGATATTAATATTTCTAATTAATTTTGTTTCTTCAGAAACATAATAGTAGCTTTTCTAGAGTTTTCAATTATATTCACATAACTAATAATCGTGTTAAGATTTTATTATCTCATTACAAGATGAATAATAAAAAAAAAATCAAAATACATCGTCAAAGCATTAACAAATCATGTAAGTGAAAAAATTTATCATGCTTAATTACTTCACAAAAAAAAAAATACTAACAATCATGATATGATGGTGATATAAACACATATATCACAATTATCATGAAAAATAAGTATCATATATTATTATTTTGTGACATAAAATGATAAAGTAAATGATATATTAAATCTCAATAATATTGCATAAAAATATAATTAATAATTATGAAATATGCCACAAATAGCATAGCTATTTTATTCAATATTGAGAACAAACAATAAAAAAAGTTTTGAAATAAAATATTCCTTAAAAATAGAATCAAGTAATACATCTAATAAAAGCATTCATTATTAAATCAAATAATGAATAAAAGATAAAAAAAAGATACATCCAAATGGCTCATATTAATCATGAAATGATTTCATAATGTATCTCAAAAAGAAATCGCTCATGGCATTTTGTCATTCTCCTTTAATGATACTTGATAAAGATCAAATAAATGTCTTGACGTACAATAGGTACGTGCAAAATTTACTTTGATATTATAACGATAACATTTATCATATTTACTTAAAAAGCTTAGCCGCTTCTGGGATTATAATTTGTCACATTCACTTCAGGAAATGAGGCAAAACCTACTAGGCAAGTTTCATGAATTTTTTTTTTTCATGAACTCATTATTTTATCCAGCCTTGATAAGGCATATATAATCAATTTATATGTGATATCTTATAAAAGCCCTTTTCTTGATAGTGCTACGCAAGGAGCACATTGAGATATTAAAGATCAAGAATATTTTTCAACATATATTTGTCAATAATGCAATTATAAGTGCTATTGTAATGGGTTTTTGAAAATATTACCATTTTTTTTGTCACACCTTTTTTTGTACTTTATCGATTAGCATGATCTTTTACAAATATTTACACATAATCCTTTATAATGGTAGGGAAGAAGGAAAATAAATAAATCAATTATATTATTTTCTTAAGGAGAATATAAGTACTTAATATAAATCCTCAAGATTGAAAAATAATATATTGCAAATACTCAAAATTATCCTTGAGATACATTCACTCCAAGGAATGTAAAAATATTCCTTCTAGGAAATATATAAATTTATTTTAAATTATAAAATCACACACTTTAGGTTTTGTGAATTATAGATTCACTCTATGGAATAATCTTTTGACATGTTCACTTATGAGAACATGCAAATCTCCTTAAATAGAGAAATAAATCAATTATATTTTTTAGATAATTTTGAATAGTAAGGATGCATTCCTTCGACGATGATTATCCATTTTTTTGTATAATTTTTATTCACTTATGGGAATGATTGTCATTCACTTCTGGAATGATTGACATTCACTTATGGGATGCAATATTTTCTTGTTTATTGATCTTAAGACCCATTGAGTAAAAATGAATCTCAAAATATAATATTTCGAATAAATATGGCTAGGATGTCATAAGTCAAGCCTTCTTATTTACCACCATGTATACTGATGCTATAATAATAATAATATTAGGAAAGAAAAACCAATCAAGAACAAGTGCCTCTGTAAGTGTAAGTGACACTGGAAAAAGAATTATGACATTTTCAACTTGTATCTAATGTTCTCCTAATTTTCACCCTAAACCAAGAATCCTAGAAGAAGAAATTGTGCTTATACATGATTAGCACCAAGGACCTTTTCTATGCATGTGATCTCTCTGTTCACTGGCGTAGGAATGATGTGTGTGATTCTTGATTAGGGCGCCAGCGGATAATTCTTGCTACTACCATGAACAAATTCAAGAAAAGGGATTGTCATCTTCAAGAGGCGCTCTAGAATTGATTGTTTTTGCAGAAACAATTTGTGTTGATAATGTTTTGTGAAAATAAGAATAGAGAGAACAAACAATGGAGAAGAGAAAATAATATTATTAATCATCTCAAAAGTATATATATGGAGCATCCAAGTGGCTATTTATAACCAAATGATAAGAAATATAATATTATATCAAATCATAATAGATTTTATCTAATATAATCAAATATTAACCAAATCAATTAAAGATATGAACATCTATAAATTAATAATATTTAATAACAATATAATAAAAATTCACAAATAATAATTCTACTCATAAATCTCATACAACTTTTATGCCTATTTTTACTCTAAAACCAAACACACTAAAAATAAAATTTGTACATCATTCCTCATTTACGTATATATCTTTATTAGGATTACAGCTCAGCAAGCCTCAAATTTGAGGCAAGAAAGAGAAAACAATTTATTTTGCATTAAACAAGATAGAGATTTCATACCCTTAACTCCCAAATAAGGAGAAGAAAAATAATATGAACAGAAGCAAGCACAACTCAGAATAAATATAGCATAATTTACAAACCAATCCATCTGACACAGATTGAAATACAGGCCTAGCTTACATATAAAAAAGGGGAAGAAAAACGTAAATCTCCTTTTAATTGGACATGTACACCGTAGATCTCAAACTGGAATAATATTATTCTCTTTCTAACCCTACAACATTTTTGGAATGTTACATAAAGAAACATGGCACTCAACACAAAGAAAGAAGCGCTCGTGTGATTTACATAGAATCACAAACTGGGTATGCACAACTCCGGCAAGAAATTCTTTTGAATTTAAATCTGATTGAAGAGATCCAAACGATGCACCCAAACAGCAATCTTCCGATTTTCCCATCGTCCAAGGGAATCACCAATCAGGTTTGTAGGAATAGGATGGATAAAACTGTTCTGAAATATAAGAATTAATCAGAATATTCCCCAGTCCTTACGTACAAAAGCCTCCTGGTTGGAGCTGGAGGAGCTAATCCTGGGATATCCCTGATATCTTTGTTGTTGGGATGCACAATCTGCAATATACCAGCGCCAGTTAAAACAGGAGCATAGTGTTGGCCATGGCATGGTACATGACATAATCAGTTGGCAAATTAGTATACATATAAGCATTTGAAAGGCAATTTGCTCTCATGGATCATTATGCATTTGTCTTCCCTGTCATTTTCTTCAGTGCTATAGAAAGTATTACACAAATAAAAATAAATAAATTATTAAAATTATGAATTTAATTTTTATATGCATTGACAATGTAAAACAATTTTACAATGTCATCCAAATAAATCATCCCATATGCATAATTTTTCAAGTAATGGATGCGAGATTTAATCACCATTGCTAATGTGACAATACATAATTACATGACAATGCAAAAAAAATTTACATTGTCAGTGCATTAAAATTAAACTTTAAAATTATTTCATGTAAAAATTATTTTCAAATAAATTCTTCAAGCAGCTTAGCTCAGTTTATCTTGTTTTGGAAAGAATGGACCACAAGTAGAAGGAATTCATAGATGGTATGAAGATAGTACCTTCACAACAATAATGGCAATAACACCGCAGACAATAAACAGCAGCAGCAGCATGATGCACTTATCAGTAGCTACCTGAAAATCGGTTGAACACACTCTAGTTCATGCATGATACAGGTTTGAAAAGAATATAGTGTGCAGATGCAATGAAAATAAAAGCAACCTGTCTACCAATCTCCTTCACAAGCTGGGAGGCCTTCTTAATTGAAAACTGAATTGAATCAAGCTCATTAACAATTCGGCCCATTTGCTCGGTCTGCACAAATTGTTGACATATATATGTCAAATGTGTGATTGGATAGAATCTTCTCTTTTAAAGTATAATTAGTGCAAATAAACTTACTTGGCCTTTCAAGGTAGTAGCAGTTTGGGTGCCTACTTCAACTGTTTGATGTACAACCTACATTTCATACAAAAATTTGAGTTGGAACGTACAGGAGCAATGGAGTCATAATTCTGAATCTGACGTTAGTCACCTGCTTAGATCTTTCAATAGCCTGATCAGTTTCATCCATTGTCTTCATCCCAGCATTGACTAGTTCTTGATTAGACATTTCTACACAATATGAAAAATGAGCATTTTGGTGAGATAAATTTTTCCTTCACTACACATAAGAGCATAAAACAAACAGGGGAAGGCCCAACCCCAACCCCAAGAATCAAGTATCATGCATGAACGAAGATGGAGCCTAAAGTATGCCACTGCAAAAGTAAGCATACGAACAGAATGTGTAGATGATAGATGGAGACATTTTGAAACAGAAAAATGTAAAATGAAATGAATTCTAAATCATATGGAGAATTTATGTATCATCTTCTTGGTACTTCCTTTGAATCAGGCGTATACCCAGTACAGCTATTTGCCTTTAAACAAGCCTTCCATACATATTAATAGATGCTGAACTTTGGTGAATCAGTTGTATTGCGACTCTATACCTGTTTGTCTATAATTTAATATATATAATGTTATGCTGACTATTATAGAATTTTGGGCCAGTGTGAGGCCCTAAGAATAGTCTAGCATAGATAACAAAAATAAATTTAAGTCTATTGCCATATCATTCCTTTTCTTGTTCAGTTTTTGTAATTCAATCACTTGGTCTCGATAAATTATCTATTCAAAAGTTAAAAGAAAAATTGACTGGTCAGCACACATGGTCTCGCTAAAATTCTTTATCTATCCAAAAGTTAAAGGGAAAATTGACAGGTCAACACACATCTGAAATATTGCAGGAGCTTTCATCAGCAAGAGCTGGGAAATATAAAAACAAGACCACGCCTAAATATTTTCATACAGCATGCCTATAAACTAAAAATCTTCGTTAGATAAAATATAATATCAGCAATAAAGCTGTCTGGGGAAAACATTTTACCTGATGCCAGTTGAACATTTTCTTCAGCTGTAGGTTCACTTACTCCCGCTCCCATGTCAAAAAGTTCAAGTTTTTTATTACCAAGGGTATTCATGTACCTATCAATCATCCACAAAACAGTATAAAAACTCCCTTCAAATAGTCAAGAGGATGATACTTTCATTAAGTTTTAAAGAGTGAAAAAGGGAAAGAAAAAATTTTGACTTATTGGTTCTGTTAACACCAACAGTGAACATTATTTATCATGATTTTGGAGTTGAACATGCTCACAGGAAAATGGTATCAATCATATTGTTTGTTCTGAAACTTCATAACGACCAACTTTATGTTAAAGAATACTGTCCAGACTGCAGAAACAGAAATATATGACGTCAACTTACGTTTTTCTCAAAGCCACATATGAGTTTAGTTCCTTGATCTACAAACAAAATGCATGTAAGCAAACAAGAATCAGTTTTTTGAAGCAAGGATACGGAAATATGCAATGTATAAACAAGCATATGGACAATTATCAGCTATAAAAAGAAAGACTTTGTGTTTTAACATATGGAGATCCTTTTATTTGATTTCTAGATCCTACCAGGATACTAATGGCCATGCATTTACAAAAGTTAAGATTTTGACTAGCACAGCAATGGGAGACACAAGCAACTGAAAAATAGGATCACAAGGAACATAATACCAATTACTAAGACTAATTGCTCATGAATATAGTTTCAGCCACTATTTAAGTGCTTAGACAATCAACATTGGGAGGGAAGGCAAAGCAAAACAAGGGAAATATGCTTCTAAATCTATTATATGATCAATAAAAGAATTCTACACCTGGCCACAATGAAGGAATTATACAACATAAAACAACTTACTAGTACAGATTAGAGAGTCTACAATAAAGCGATCTTTTCTGTAAGAATATACTCCACAACTAGTTTCAAATGAAAACTTGATCAGGTATTATATAAAGCCTTTCTCACTTATTGGTGGCACTTATTAGCCACAAGTGCAAGTCCCCAATGCATACTTTTCTGGATCCTAGTTGATAAGTTGAGAAGTAAATTCTTTGGTCACCTAGGAGTTAATTCTAAACTATAGTTGTTGAAAGAAGCTTTACATCAAGTTTTTATTTTTTCGTGAAATAGGAGTAAGATGAATTATGCAGAAATTGGACATTACATATCACTGAAAGTTGCATGATTAGGAATCACGTATATATAGTGTCTGGAAGAGTGATAGGGATGTCACACAAAATTTAAGCTAGGTGGATGAAATAGAGAATGCTTAAGGTTAAGATGTCAAAATGTACTGATGTATATGTAGCCTGGTCCGGTAGCCATGGCTGCCACTAATAGACTGGACTAGTGGACGCCGGCTGGCAGCCACAAATTTCCCAGCACATTTATGTCCCACATGGGCCACTGAAATTGGCAAATTTCCAAAGGCCGAAATTACAGTGGTCAAATCAATAACACCCAAAATGTCCAATCCCTTCCATTAGTCATTACCCATTACATTGACCATTAATACAAGAATCCTCCAATAGCACAATGCCGTAATTCTTAGCCAAATAGTAGGCCCTGTATCTTAATCATATTTTGTGATAAGATACAACTGAATTAATATTGTACAATCTGCTATAATAATAGAGTAAATATTAAATGAAATTATTAGAAACAGAACAAGTCATGAGAAATGTTATTCCATATCCAAAGGGTAAGTGAGCAATGTTATAATAAGTTGTGAGTGCACCATGCCAGCATGTTGGTCCATGCAGCCTACATAGGGATAGGCTGGGCCATCAAATTGCTAGTGCAAAGCAAACTGGACCTAATCTGCAACCAGCTGGCCCATTTATCCCTAATCAATCTATGATCACAAAGTTCTTATCAAACTTGAGGCAAAATTATATTGGATGTCTATAAGACCAATAAAATTCTTTTGAAGTGAATGATGGGTAGTTATGTGTCAACAATAGCCCAAAAATGTGTGGTGATGGTAATGCTAAGATGAGTGGATGTACAAGAAATGATAACCAAAAAATTCATGGGATTTGAATGTATTGAAGAAACCTATTGAGCAGATGACTTTTAAGAGTTTAGATGGTTTCATTGAGGAAACCAACACAGATTCCTGTGGGAAAAGCAGATAAAATGGAATATAATCAGATTCAGAAAGGTCTCGCTCAAAATGGATTTGCTGAATTTTATAGTATGCAATGACTTCTATTGAACTGTGTAGCTAATCCAACCTAGTGGGATAAAGGCATGGGTGCTTTTCTTGCTAAAAGATGAACAAATCCAAGGAAGTGAACTCTGGAGAAGAGATAATAGGGTTCAAGTGAAACAAAATATGCAGTTAAACCAGAAATATGCAGTGAAGAGATAATAGGGTTTAAGGAAAACTTGTGCCTAAAAATCAGAGAGAAGAAGGAACCATCAAGGAAAGATTGGAAGGAGAGGATACAAATTGATATGGACAAGGGAAGAACAGTGGAACTACAAGACGTAGTCAAAATGTGGAAACAGAGAATTTGTCCAACATATAATTGAATTGTGATAGAGAACACACATAAAAGGTTTCCTATATCTATGCGATGCCCATACACAACAGCTGCTGCTGTGTTCCCAACCAAGCATCAAAATAATTTGCTGTAGTTGTTGTTGCAGTTCCTTCAATACCTAATACAACCACCACCACAACTAAGCCTTGTCCAACTAAGTGGGGTCGGCTATGGACCACTATAGAGCTCTATCAAGTTCCTTCAATACCTAATATCTTACAATTATTCAATTCAGAAGAAGACAGCATTACATCATTCTAATTCCTTTTATTTATTTATTTGCACCACATCATTCTAAGCATACCCCAATGTGAGAAGATATAAATTTGCTAAAATTACACTCAATTTGAATACATTCAAGTGTTACCTAACAGTCATAGTGACAATAGTACCAATTAATGGTACTCCCAGATTTTATGGAACAAGGCACAAGGATTAATACAAGACTTCAAACATGTGACAAACTGTATTATAAGGAAAATGTCCTAGAATATAAGTATGTATTCTGAAACTATTCAAAGGAAAATTTTTCTCAACAGGAATCCAGGCGCGCTATTTATTTCCAAAGCACATTTAATTCGCACAATTCAATTAGCCAATTTCACATTATTCTATAAAATCACTAAATTAGACATGAATTCAATTATTGCAATCACAGCATACAAGAGTTTCTAGATTCCCAATCCAGCCATAGGCTTTGCAGACCATGCACTAAACAACTACAGTCTTATAGTTAATTTATCTTCCCTCATCAATCTCTAGCAAGAAAGGAAATTTGACCCCTTGACCATGATCACAAAATGCCTGAGACTCATTTAGCCATGCAAACAATTTAATGATTTATAGAGATGTTAAAAACAAGATAAGCATGAATATTAAATTCGCAATAAATAGGACATCCCTTCCAAACTTTGTAGACGAAGAATCTCAAAATGATAATCTAAAAAAGAACGCTTTTGGGCGCTGACCATCGATTGCTTTTCATCATTGAGTTGCTTGTTCACTTCAGGGGATTCCTGCTCTCTTCATCTTTAATTTCACGATCAAACTCTTTTATCAACCTGAAATTACAACATGATGCTTCATGGTCTATAAATGCTGGGAATTCATTGAAAAAGGAAATTGCAAAATATGTTAAAATCACATGAAATTTTACTTCCTTAGCCACTGGCACATGCCAACAAGCAAGTGAATTTTCAAATAAAGAATCTGGAAAGCACATAAATACAATGGTGAATGAAAAATAAATATTGAATTTTACTTTTTATAAAAATACTGAATATAGATAAAGGCCATATGCTGCCCATATAATCATCTTTCAAATGTGGAATGTTGGCAAGGAATGTAAAGTTCTTATACAGAATTCTCTGTTATGATATTTAGCTGTAACAACGAATAAATATTCCACCAAGCCAGCCTATGAGGAAAGGAAACAAGCAAGGTGATATTTTGAATGCAATCTGCATTTTCCTTCATACTCACAGCAAGATTACAATTTACAATCACAAATGCATGACTTACCTTTTGCACTCCACCATCTTCTCCTTGAGTTCTTCCAACTGCTTACTTTGTCTATTAGGATCTTTAATCTTATCCAGCTTCTGGAAGCCATTTCTGGATGCAAAATGTGAATATATTAAAAATATATGGAAAAGGTTACAAAAGTAAAGATCTCTTTGGAAAATATAGTTAAGTTTTTCTTTCTTTCTTTCCCTTCTTGAAGAATTGATAATCATGAATTTGGCATCAGCTGAGAATAAACAACAAAGCAGAAGAAAAACAAGTAAAGATGCATCTCTTGTATGAAGATGCATAAAGTAAGGATAGCATAATCACCTTCGACCCATCACTGCAAAAGCAGCAATCCAACAATTACATTGAGTTTCAAGAGATGAACAATAAGTCCTTCTTGTAACCACAAGAAATGTTATGGTAATATCACAGCACCTAATACCTATGAAGAAAGATGAACCTAAAAAACTATCTAGGTATAGTTGAGTTGTGAAATGAAAAGATTTGGGACTGAAGACACAGCTTCTTCTAGAACAACCACTATCCTCCCTAGCTCATTTCACCAAGCATCAACATAGCTTTCCGTAAAATACCTCCGTTTACACTCCATAAATAACTAAATATATAACTAGCTCTTACTGTGCCCTTACAAACCATAACTCTCTAAGATTATCAATTATCACCAAGTCTAAAGGCAATACATAAAACACCACCACCACCACCATCATCATCATCATCTAAACCTTATTCCACTAGGAGAGGCTGGCTACATGGATCAAACGACCCTATAGTGCTCTATAATATATCATGTATATGTTTAAACCATCAACATTCAAATCTCTTTTAATTGTTTTACCTAAAGTTTTCCTAGGATAAAACGATGCTATAGTGCTCTATCATGTATCATATGTATGTTTAAAACATCAACATTCAAAGATCTTTAAATCGCTTCACCTATAATTTTCCAGATCTTCCTCTATCTCTAATTACAGGACTACCTTCCATCTGATCCACTATCTTTATTGGGGCCCTCCATACATCCAAACCATCTAAGGCGACATTCTATCATCTTCTCTATAATAGGCACTCCCTCAACTCCCTCTCTAATGCGCTCATTCCTAATTCTATATGTATAGTGTGTCTACTCATCCATCACAACATCCTCATCTCCGCAACATAGAGCTTATTTTCTTTGTCGACCCTTTACCGCCCAACATTCAATCACATGCAACAATAGCAGTGATATAGCTGTACGGTGAAATTTGCCCTTAGGCTTTAAAGGTACTTTTTTTATCGCAAATAAAACCCCAAACACTCCACTTTGACACCCAGCTGAATCTTGTGAGTTGTGATATGGTATCGTCCCCATTTTTCTAAACTTCAGCACGCTACACCCACCAGTCCACTACCCACTCCCCACTCCAATTTCAAGAATCACAACATCATTGCCCTAACAAAATCAATATGATGCTAAATAAATATAATTCACTTCCCGGAATTCACCACAAGTTTAACGAGAACCGTATAACATTACATATGAGCACCCGTGACAAAATCTCGAACAAAAGCGAAATTGAATCTGAGAAAGAAGAGGGAGTGGTTAAGATACATACGCGAGAAATCGAAAGTTATCGCGGATTTCGCCGTGGATCTGCTCCACCTGAGGGGTCATCTGCAAGCTGGTGGCCATGGCTGCCGGCGATTAGGTCTCCTCGGCGAGAACCGAATTTTCCGGCGCAAACCCTAGCTCGTCGATTTGGTGAAGGTCTGCGCAGGACGCATAGCAGCTGATTTTCCCGCGAAAATTGGGAGGATGGAAAGTGAAGTAATCAGTCAAGGTGCAGAGGAGAGTGAGAATGCGATGTATTTTTGGATTGGAGTGAATTAGATTAGACTGAATTCAGAAGGAAAACGGAAGCAAGAGCGCAGAAAGACGAAAAGAATAGCCAAGTTATGTTTAATTATAATTATAGTTATAATTATAATTATAAATTACAAAAGCTTTGAAGTATTTTACCCTAAAATATAAAGCTATAAAGTATTGAAAATATAAGATTTTAGTTTAAAACAATTAAAAATGTTACTTTTAGCTTTTAAAAAAGTGAAAAATGTGACTTTTTCAGTAGTAAAAAAAATATAACTTCGAGTTTTCAAAAGTTAAAAGAAGTCATCAACATGGATAATTAAAAGGGCCCTAAATCAACTTAAAATTAATATATATTATATTTGCATTTGGTTATTTGCATAAAAATTGAAATATTTTCAACTTTTATGTATAAAACTTTTTATTATAATTTCGAGATTAATGGTGATATCCTATTATGGTTAAAGAATTTTACACTAATATTTCAACTATATATATTATATATAAAAGATTTTTCAGGTAATATTTACAAGTGTTAAACATTTTTATTGACATATTAATATAATTTCTATGTAAAATATTTTTTCACACATACAAGACTTTTGAGATAGCACGTATAAGAATTGAATATTTTTAGTTGTGTGTTAATTTTGCCACTGCTAATTTAATGAAATTAAATTTCATAATTTTTATTGAATTCTATAATTTTTCAATAAAAATAATTAGAGAAATATGCATTAAAAAATAATTTGAATTATTTTTTAATTTAATTTTAATACACTGATAGTGTAAAATAATTTTATATTGTTATTAAATTAAATTTTTCTATTTTATGATTTTTCAAGTAATAGGGTAGAAGATAATCATATTTATTTATATGTCATTGATGATTGGATAAATGTATAAAAAAAATTTTACACTGTGTATTTTAATCAAATCTATTTTTTTTTAGAATTTATCTTTTAGTATTATGTCATATTTTTCATGTTGTGAAATTTGAAATTAACTAATTTAAAAAAAAAAGTTAACATTTCGTACTCTAAATTTATGATTAATAATTCGCATAAAAAATAATTATGATTGATGATAAACACATGCACTAGTAATAAAATAAATCTAATGTAGAGATTATGGTCATAGAGGGAATGTTCGATTTTATTTTATTTTATTTATTTATTTATTTGCTAAAATCAACTTTTTGATGACTCTTTTTTCACCAACAACTTTTTACCAAAACGTACGACTTCCTTTTTACCAACACCGTGATATTAAGTTTTTGCCTTTTTGCAATACAAAATGGAAAAATAAAAAATTCAATGATCAAAACACAGCAACGGGTACAAGAGTAATGTTATTTGTATTTATAAATTGTGTGATATTGATTTCATATCTCATTTATTATTAGATGTGACAATAATTATTTAAATAGAATTTATGATTTATTTAATAATAAATAATATATAAATTAATATATAATATTCTATGAGCAATTATCATTTCTCCCGTCCAAACATAGTACTGAACCGAACTTTCGAGGTGGAATGTGCTAAGTCCAATTGGTCAAAGACTAATTCTTTAGATGTAATGATTGCAATTTTATATAGTGGAGATGGAGAGAAATAACACGTTGATCAAAGTTTGAAAATTACGCGGATAAGCCACCATTTTTAGATGTCAAAACGGAAGGGACGATTAGTAGTTCCGTCAAAAGGTATTAAAATAGGCGGGCAGGTTGGTTCAAAATAAAATTCCTGAAATAGTCACAACCCATTTTAGGGTGAATTGGCCGGCCAATCAAAAAATTAAAAAAAAATTTAAAAAATATTTTTTAATATTTTAATGGATTGTTTTAAAATATATTTTTTATTTATATATACCAGTTTTTCAATGTTCATAACAATTATACATAACTTTGACTAAAAAATGTTATTATTAATAGTGTTATTTGTGAGTTATGACATTTTATTTTTAAGTTTTAACTTTGAATGAATAATATCAACTATAAGTGATCCTGTATTGGTAAGTGTATATATTTCTTACTTTTTTCTTTTTTGCTCATATATTTCTTACTTTTACCAATAAATTATGAATTTTTTTTTTAAAAAATACAAAAGTCTTGCCGACGCCAGGTCTGCCCAACTCGGGGGTTAAGCGTGGCGGGTTAGATGAGTTAAAATTTTTTGACGGGCTCAAAACTTTAACCCAGGCTAAAATGACGGGTTTGACAGCAACAGACGCTAAAGGTATTTGACATCTCTATCATTTTTCTAGACGAAAGAAACAAAAAACCACAATTTATAAATATTTTTGTAGGAATTTTTTTTTATTTCTACTGTTATCTGTTATTTGAGAATTTTAAAAAATTATTAATAAGTTTTTTTTTTTACCTTTGCACATATTATCCCTCACATGTAAATTTCTCTTAATAATTATCATACAATTTCCTAAAAGAGCAAATTTTGCAAACATGAACCTTTTTTTTTTGGTATGTTTGAGGGTTTTTAATAATTTCATAATCTATGTATCAAAACCTTAAAACACACTTATAACAACAAATGTAGATAAAAGTTAACAAATCAGTTGTGGACAAATGACATTCACCTCTCCTAAATGTCTTTTATTACACTTTTAATTTTTTTGGCTCGTAATTATAATTTTTTCTCCTCATAGGAAGAAATCACATGAACAATCAAACAATAAAAACTCAAAAGGAAAAAAAAAAAAAAAAGCTAATAGAAACAACTCCAAAGGCAGAAATATTCTCAAATCAAATCAAAAGTTCAATGCAAAAATAACATCAACTAGTATAGCAGATAATGATTTCAAACTCTAGTGAAATCAAAAATACCCTAATGTAATGTAACAACTTGAGTATAGACGTCCCAAAAGGACCACGAATGACCTTCAACATTGTCCTTAGAACCATATTTTAGTTCCCATATATACTAGGTGAAAAAATACGGAACGTAAGTTTTAAGATATAGCTTTGTTTTCATGTTGTCAAGTATGACCTCTCTCTAGTATTTTATAAATATCTTGAGCTATAGATGTCCTATTGATGTGATCTTTATGGCATTAAAAAGCTAACTCAATTCTCTACAAGTTCTATTTCTTGGCATGAGGCCAAATTCCAACCATACGAAGAGTTATTAGCAAATTAAGTTTCAGCTATGGGAAAAAATGCAAGCAACATGCTCCCAATGTTATTCACAGAGCCCATGTGATTGCCTTTTTGTTGCATTCCATAGCTAATCACACAGCCCTCCTCGTGTTGATCACCATGGGATCGTGCAAGACATCTCAATACCCAAAAAGCACGTATTTTAGTGTCTTGTCACTTAAGGTTTTGACCTAATGTATAAATAAACATGTTATAATACCCATAAACAATCTATACATGAACCCTAGCCTCCTTTAGCTCTCCTCTTAGCCGTATACACGAATTTCCAGGTATACCCATGCGATTTTAAGTGATTCCTACCTGTTTCCACCAATTAAATCCTTCCAGAAAGTGTATTCTTCATATTCCTACTCTCATTCTTAAGTTTAGTTATTATTAGGGCTCTCATGGTTTAAGTTTCTCTTCCTAATACATCCACATCAATTCCAATAGTGTTCCAATGAATTTTGGAGTTGGAAACACCGTTTCAAGCTCCCAAGATCACGTAGGCAATGGTCAAGCACTCATAGTAAGTGAGTGGGTTTAAGTTTATGGTCATTTTTTTTTACCATTATTCATATCTTCCTAGCATTTTACACACTCTTTATGAAATTTGAAAGTGATTTATGTCATGTACAAACTTTTTTATGATTTATGTCAGTTTTAGAAAATTTTATTATTTTACAGTTATCATGATATTTTGGAAAACCATAAGACCATTATTGATATGCTTGTATGCCATGAAACAAATGTTTTACCTTTTCAAGAAAACATTTATTTAAAAATATTAAGTTTGATTTGCCATAATTGGTAGATATGTTTTGTGAATTTAATGGAATTATCATGTTTTCAATATTCAGATTTTTTAATCATAATTTTAGAATCCAGTTACATGTTATTGGAAGTATTGAACAGAGTATGATTCATAATAATGGCTAGATACATACTCTATGGATTTCCAAAATCACCATGTCTTCAAGTTAGTGATCCATTGGGCATGATTTCAAAACCCAGTTATGCTTAATAGTCAAATTGTTAGGATTATACGAATTCATAACTTTCAATTACAATTATCAATTCAATTACAGTTAAGGAACCTTGCGAGGTGTCCACCTTATGGCTCCTAGTTAGGTGCCTTTCAGTTATAGTGATTAGTTCAGTTAAGTTATGGAACCGACTAAGGTGTCCACCTTATGGGACCTAGTTAGATGCCCTTTTTAGTTTAGTTATTTCAGTTAGATTATTGTTTCTCCACTAATAGCTGATTATGAAATTGTAAATGTTTTTCCCAATATACTTATGTATGTAAATATAAAAATGTTTTATGCAAATTGCATGTATATATTATGTACTCCATTATTGTCCCATGTAGGCTATGAGGGGGGAACCCGCTTACTAAGTTTTGATGAACTCACCCTCCTTTTCTTCCCCTTACAATTGCAGTTCAGATCCATTATCGTTAGATTTAGCTTCAATAGCTTTATAGTTGTTCCAATGGTAAGCTTTACTTTATAGTGAGTTTTAGATTAGGATCATGGTAGAATTGAGTGCTCCAGTAGTTGTTCAGGTAGGATTCGAGACCATGCATTATATATGATTATTTTAATTCAATTTACAGTTGTTGTATTGATTATGTTTGGCTAGCCTAACCAGGATTATTCAATTTGCGTTCAGGTTACATGTTTTAGAACAATTCATGTTTATGAACTATTATTTAAATTGATTTGTTAGAAATAAAAATTTATATTTAAATCATGTTTTTGAAAAAATAGTATTATATTATGCATGTTAGTCAAGTCACACTACCCAAAGGCTTCCTCTGGAGACTTAGTCCCTCATGTGCTAGCTAGTCATTTTCCCAAATTAGGTCTTGATAAAGTGGTATCAAAGCCATAGGTTTCCCGGCATGGTCCTGGAGCAAGTGTCCACAAATGACATGACATTTATGTAAATGGTATTGAGGTTATTTGCATCAACATAGCGTTATTTGGACCTTTAGGAAGAATTAATCATGTATAGGTTCCAAGTCATTGTCATTCCTTGGAACTCTTCATCCCATCTTATGCTTTCTTCCCCTCTTAGGTAAGTTATGCCACTTGTTAAACGCCATCACCATCGCCGTTGCAACGCACTATAATAATTCAGTACCAATTGCATTTAATGCATTGAGCGGGCCATCCTGAACCTGGTGGAGGTACTTAACTAGTGAGCACATCAAAGCTAGAGTGTGCTAATAGGGAGCATGAATAGGCACGACCAATTTAGGCAGGTCTGTAGGGCATAGTCGTCAAGGGCTACCCCATAGTGCCCTCCTCAATGTGTCCTGCTCCTGCACAACTCCGATATAGGCAACAACCAACTAATCGAATAAAGTCCAAGGTAGCTCCAATACACTTAGCCAATGTGTCAAACTCAGGAAACACCATTTGGTAAATGCTTGTTAGGGGTGATCAAATGCTATGAATGCGACAAGAAGGGCATGAAAAGAAGGATTGCATGCTATATTGGAGTATTGCAAGTCGGGAGTAACCCAATGCCTCAACACAATTCCTTCAACCAATAGTTAAAGATGGACAAGTCGCCATGGCTAGTCGAAGTTTAAATGAGAGTGGCCTGGGAGTGGAAATGTAGGCAATAGAGGCTAACCCTAATTCTCTATGTCATCATGTCAGGATGCACGACCTTAGAACCAGGGATGGTAGGTAAGGTCACAATGGAATCACGAATCATGCATGCATGTAGATATCATATTGGACGCTAGTTTGATTCTTGATGTGTTGAGTTATTCCATGTTATCTATGATTCTATGAACCTCGTGCATGCTATATTCATAATGTCGCCTTGCCGTATGATTCATGTTTGAAATTAAGCTTTTAGCATGATGAGTATGGTAGGCATGTAGAATAGGTTAGCGCACATCAGAATACTAATATACTAGATTGAAACATCACCCATAACCGTTACACATGTTGTTTTCATGGGACTTGTCAAGTTTTTTGTCTCGCCTCCTTTTGGTGAATCATTTGTATATTGTGATGGTGTTGGCAAATGTTATATGTGCAATGTAGTAAGTTTCTTGTACCTGTTGTGTACCATGATGCTTGCTATTGAAATGGAAAAACATGTGCATGCTTATTTGGTTATGTGTTTGGAATGATAAGTAGAATAGTTTTCCTTAGTACATCCATGACTTTGAAAGCCCATGTTTACCAGGTATCAAGTTTCTTTAAATGTTATATGAATATGTTTAATGTACGCCCGGAATTTTCGCTAAACTTTCAAAATGACCAAAATGCCCTGAAGTCATTTTCACCTGAAACACGGACGGCCGGCTTTGGGCCATCCTCATAGGGTTCATATGTTATATGAAGGGGATTGTTTGAGTGCGAATGCCTAACGAAGGAAAAACCTCATTTTGAGATCTCTGCGCGTAAATGACCAAAATACCCAGGTAACGAATTAGGCAGTTAAGTTCCGTTTGACCCGGACTTCGTCCCGAGGTTTAAAACAATGATTTTAAGGCATGAACTATGTTTGCTTAAGTCCGGAGGTCCGGGCAAGTTTTGGTAAAAATTACGATTTTGCCCTTGCATATCGCATTTTCAGCTTAATGAGCTGTTCAACTCTAAACCTAAGCAATATTAGGCTCTAATTAAAGGTTAATTAATTTCCATAATTAACCTAGGGCCAAAACCATCATTTGAAATTAATTGGAACCTAAAATTGCTTGGGGAAATTCAAACTTCATTCTAGCCTCTTTCTTTAAAGAGAAAAAGAATCTGTGAATAGTGTTGAATAGTGTTTCCACTATTCACATCATCTTCTTTCAAGGAGAAGTTGTCACACTCACATCACTAGTCTTGGAGGCTTTGACTCCATTAAACCTTCTCAACCACCTCTAACCTAGGGGTCTATAGTTTTAATTAACCAAATAGTGTACCTAAAGTACCTACTTGACAACCATTAATCCTAAGCCTAATCTATGTCACACCAAAGCACACTTCTAGACCATGATTTGAGGAGATATTTCTCCTTCCCAAGGCTGCCAAAAGTGGTGCCACCCTCCCCCTAGAAATCACATAAAATTAGTCTAAGTGGTCAAGCTATCTTATGACACATGTCTTGAACACTTTCAATCAATGTTCAACTTCCAAGAAAAATGTTTTTCAAGATTCAAAGAATGATTTATATGGTCAATCAAGGTTTTCAATTCACTTCTAAAATAAAAAGAAATATGTCTTTCAAATTCAAAAAGAATGATTTGTTTTTGTGGTCATTCAAGCTTTCTATCAAACTTTTTCAAGACACCATGTCTTACAACACCTTACCTATGCTTTGGGAATTTAAGTCTAGAAAATTTTCTCCTCTTTTTGGGCATAGGTGCACGATTCCTTTAGCCCTTGGCAGCCCAAAATTTTGTGATTTTATACATTTAAAAAGGTTTGAAAATAAGCTACAATTCTAGCCATGCTTTAGGACATGCATAGCTAGACTTTTCACCATGCTTTGAATGACTAACACCATGCTTTGAACAAAGACATTTCTTTTCCCCAAAAAGGCCACCATTATTCAATTCATTTTACTTCTCTATAAATAGGTAGCTTAGGGAACTTGAAGCACCTTTGTTCATTTCACTAAAGCTTAGAGTTTAGAGCACTTTGGGGTCTTCTTTCCTCTCAAGTTTAAGAGTCCATCTTCTCCAACTTCTTCATCTTCTTCACTTCCTCTCAATCTCAAACTCTAGGTAGGGAGCTTTTCAAGAATGTTTTCTTTTATCTTAATGCTCAAGGTTTGATCTTGCTTGAAAGTTGTGTTGTAGTGAGTTTCTCTCACAAGTTCATTTTGGTTTCTCCTTTTCTTTTCCCTTTCATTTTCGGCCTTAGGGCCAAGATAAGGAGGGCTTGATGATGAGAGTTGTATGTTGATGTTTGTCACATGAACAACCTCTAAAGCTTGAGTTTTCTTAAGATAAGTTTATTATTTCCAAGTTTTTCTCAAGACATAGTTATGTTTCTCTTGAACCTTTGAAAACCCCATTTCTTTTCCTTGAGTTTTCGGCCATGAAGGCCTTTGGGACTTGGAAAAATGGTAGCTTGATGATGAGGGCTTCATGTTGATGTAGGTCACATGAACAAAACTCTAGAGCTTAAACTTGGTTTCTAGGCCAAGTATGTTTCGGTTTCTTTCCTTTATGTTGGTCATGAGTTTTGTTTTGTTAAGAAATGTAGAGCATTGTAAAAATACTCAATGATGAGGACTTGAGATGTTGGTGTTTGAATCACCAAGATCTTGGTCCCTAGAGTTCAAAAAAAAAAAAATAAATGGTTGTTTCCTCATGATGAGGTTTCGGCCACCTTATGGTTCTTGGTGGAGGTATTGGCTCTTTTTACATAACTTAGCAACACTAGTGTTTCTTTTCTTGTGAGGATGAGTTATGGGATGAAACTTTGTTTCCTTTAAAGTCTTGCAAGAGCTCTAAACAAGATATAAAAGAAGTTGCATCCATGTTTACCTTTATGCTTTGCATAGCATGTTTAATTTCAAGCCATCACTAAGCAACTTAAGGATTAAAATGAGAATGTGCATCATCACTTAATTAATCTCAAAGCCTACCTATTTCAACCTTAAAGTTGATTGTTGATTTGGAGTGAAAACTTCAAGAGGCCTAGAGCACTAAAATAAAGAATAGAACCTTGCACCTCATGTTTATCTTTTGCCTAGCACGTTTATGTTTCAAGCTTTGCATCTCATTTTATATTTCAAGTCATCACTAAGCGCTAAGAATAAGAATGGAGATGAATTTCATATTTACTTTGTGTTATCATTTTACTTTCAAAAAGGCTATAAAATGAAATGCATAGCACGTTTATTTGATGTCGTCACTTAAAACTTTAGAGCTCAAAGACTTGCCCCTTTCATTCTAAGAAAAGAATTAAATCAAGGAGGTACTTCCTTGAATATCATTCGGCCATGTGGTGTAAATGGCTCTAGGATGAGTTTCATTTAACTACAAGGGCCTATAATGCATGACTTAGCATTTTTCTAAGCTTAGATGCACCCAACTAAGGTTTTAAATAAGTTTTCAAGTTTTGCATCTTGATCAAGGGTAAGATTAAATGGCTACTGCCCTTGGCGTTTTATGTTGAGTTTTGGCAAAATAAACTTTGATCTTATGGAGTTTTGAAGTCCCAAAAGGTTCTAAGAGAAACTAGCAAGTTATATGTTTGAAAGTAAGGTTTTTCTCATGATTTTATGCCTTAAGGGTTTCGGTTCTGCCTTAACAGTTCCAGCACCTTAAATTCTGTTTTGGGTGGTCTAATTATGTTGATTTACCTTGCTAAGTATGTGACATTTGTTCTAGACATTTAAAAGCATCATTAGTGACTTTGTTTGCCTAATATGTGAATTCTAGAACTACTAAAGAATGGCAAAGTTAGTTTCTGCCCAGCCTTGATAAAATAGTTAGAATCACATTATAATATGCCTAGATGTGCGGAGTGACTCATAATTGGCTTAGGTATTAATTCCTGCACCATAGACAAAGTCGAAAGCGAGAAAGGGCTTAAAACGCATTTTTCTAGAACACATAATTCATCAAATGTGAACAACTACATAAGCTGTCCAACCATAATTAATTAGGAATTAGAACTTAATGGATTATGGTAATGAGGTTAATCAATCCCATCAGCATGCAAGAAAATAATGGGATAGTTTGAGGTTACCCGATTGAGAGATTTCTACCTTAAGGGATGATTATGTGTCTCGCATTTAATGATGAATTGATGTGTTATCTCATGACATATATGGTGCCATGTAAACTATTATCCTTAAATAATAGTTTTGTACTCTTACATTATTGCTTCTTTAAAAGACCTTAGAGATGCCGAAGTAGTAATTTTGTGTTACGCATTAATTATGCAGCATCTCAAAGTAACATGTTAAACTTAGGGTGACTTAAAATATGAGAATGTAATCCTTTGAAACCACCAAACGAAGGGTGGGGACGATGTGATTCTAGCCCCCTAAACCCGTACTTAAGGTCGGGAAGTTGACTTATCCCAAGGGATGAAGTCTAGATGCTAGTGACGACTAGCGTGGTATGAGCTCATAACCTAGAGATTTCTCAAAAGGGAGAAAGATTAGGGCGGCCCCAGTTAAGTAAAGGTTCTTATGTCACCTAAGTAACCAAGTTATATGCTTTATGTTCCATGTACCCAGTTATATGCTTTATGTCCTATGTACCCAGTTGCATGATTTACGTTCTATAATTCAAGTATATAGCTTATGTAAACACAAGTGCCATGTTAAAAAGAACGGATTCTCGGAAATTGAGATTTTAGAAAAACTCATAATTGAACCAATATATGTCCATGGTTTTATAAATAAACGAGAACCCTGGAGACGTAGATGATGACACATATAATAGGAGGAAAACCCTCCTGAGTTTCTTTAGCAAGAAAACTCACTCCCTCTATCTCTCTTTCATTACGTCTTCAGATCGAGATGGCGACCTTCGTCCTATTCATTGACACGCCGACATGGGAGATCCACCATGACCCGAGCTTGGGTCATTTCATTTTGAGGGCTCTTGCACCGTTCGTGTGTTCGCATTTCTTGGACGACCCTTTCTCATCCAGTAGATAGCTACATCTTTACCCGACGTCTCCTTATGATGATGCGATGATTTTTGAGCACGCCCGTACGCCTGATGAGAGGATTCTACGGACTCACTCCATTGGAAGGGTACCAGAGTACGTGCCCCTCACTCAAGCACTCGGAGGAGGATCCCTCAGAGGACTCGCCCCACTCCACCGCATATGCCCATGGGTAGTGAGGAGACGGTGACTTAGCCTCGGAGAGCCCGGACCTGGTCCACGGCCTCGATGTAGGGGAAATGTCCAGCCTTCCACCATGCCCGCTCCAGCGAGCTTCATCATGGAGGACCTCTCGAGTGCCTACTCCAGACGCACTTCGTCCATGGATTGGTTACGTCCGCCTTACCCATGGCATTAGCTTTAGGATAGAGGGTAGTCCTTAGTGCACGCACTACATGTAGAACGGATAAACTTTCTTTTGTATTGAGGTTATCCACTTTAGATGTTCTTGGGAGGGGGTGTTCCTTTTATGATTTCTGGTTCTGTGGTTTCTATTTACATGTATTTCTTGTTTTAGTTGTATTTGCATCATCTATTGTACTGAAGAGTCCTGTAGGGTAGGCATATTATTATCTATGAAGTATTTCAATGTGATGTTATATTTGATCTAGAGCCACTTCTATGTTTATATTTCCACACTTTATGATACCAAACCAATAAGATGCGCGCGACTTTTATTTTAAGGAAAAAAAAAAGTGGCTCGTATTTTCTTTAAGTTATTTCTCTTTCTCATAAAAGAACCATGATAGTAAGTAATGACTGATATTTGACCTAAGTACTTACTAGTGGTATTGGGTAGATGTTAGGTTGTTACATTTAATATGTCTATCCAGGCTATATAAATCCCAAGAACGTGCTAGTAACTAGTTATAGCATGAAAGGACTCAGTTGATTGGCAAGGATTAGTCAACGGTTATTTCAAGTTGCAATTCTATTATTAGCTAGTTCTTATCATAGGAAATAATAGTCCAAATGGTAAGGATACTCCAAGTGTTATTTAAATCCAAATTTCAACCATTCATAAAAGAAGTTCATCATCCTATCACTAGAATTCAGTAAATAGTAGAACAATTGTATGATTAAAAAAAGTAAAATAAACAAATAGTAAAAAATAAAATAAAAATAATTATTATCAAGCATGATAAGACTTAACTAGATGTCAGAGATCAATTGACAACTATATCAATTTTTCAATTATAATAGTTACTAATGTATGAGAAGAGTTTAGCATGATAGGGATGATCCCTATATTATTAAAATTAGAATATTATCCATTACTATTATTATAAATAGGAAGTAGAACAAAGAGGATAGTTTAAGAAGCATATATAAAAAAGTGTGTGTAATTATTTATTATATATGATAGAGTTAAGTTTGTAGTGAGGACTTAGTTACACATTTAGACATATAAGGCCTCAGATAAATTATCTACTTATAATAGTTGCAACAACTCTCAAAATTCAGTTGTAACTAATTGCTAATGTAGAAGTAGAGTCTAGTGCCAAAAAAAAAGAGCCTAATCCATTAGTATCATTTAATTATCACTAGCTTAAAATAATAATAGTAATAGTAATAACAACAACAACAAGTGTCATTTAATTGGCATAAATGAACCCGACCCAACACGAAGAATAGTTAAACTACTAATAACATCTCCAATTGAGATATTAGATCATTTATTAGGAGGATAGAACCAAGCTTGTTATTAGGAGACGTAAAATAGAATAGCTCTCAGATTGAATTAGTAACTGATGTAATGAATAGTAATGTGTTCACTTTGTATGTTTGTTGAATGGATAAGTATCAGAATGATTTAAAATTTTTGGAGTATGAACTCTATAACAACATGAATATTTTACAAGTATGATCAATGAGAAATTTATAAATCTTTCATCATAAATTTTTAATTATTTTCGAATCTTGTTAGAACTAATTGCCATGAACATGTATCATAATTAAGTTAGGACTAATAAAGACATGCACTTATGAATCACAACACATGTATTATTGACATATTAAATAATTATTTGATAAGCTAGTCCAAGCTTAGTGCTTTAAAGGTGTTTTTTTTCAAAGTATTAAGGCATTGTTTGTGTGTAGACACTTGTATGAAATTTGTTCTTAATTTGTTTACAATGAAGTGTTGTTATTCTTGAAAAGGTTTGAGTCGATATCTAGGTCCACTTCACTTAGCTAATGGAAATTTAGGCATGAATTAACAATGTCATAAGAACTTAATTGATGGGATTGCCATGCGTGCCCTTGTGTAATTAAGTCTTGAAATATTTACTTAAAAGAACTAGTTTGTGTGTTTGTTTTCCCAAACAAGATTTTTGATCATGGCATGTTTCCTTTTACATGATTAAATAAATAATTGACAATGAGGTGCTTAAATACACTTCTATTGGTTACATGGACACACTTAAAGTAAAGTGATTTGGTGGCATGAGTTGTTGTGTTTCAGGATTTGCTAAAATTGTGTGTTATTATGGTATATGTAGGGTACATTAGTATGAATTTGGGGACCAAATTCTTTTTAAGGGTATGTAACGCTAAGTATAGACATCCTAAAAGGACCATGAATGACCTTTAACATTTCCTTTAGAACCATATTTTAGTTCCCATCTATGCTAGGTGAAAAATAGAACGTAAGTTTTAAGATATAGCTTTGTTCTCATGTTGTCAAGCATGAACTCTCTCTAGTATTTTTTAAAGATCTTAAGCTACAGATGTCCGATTGACATGATTTTTGTGGCATTAGCAAGCTAACTCAATTATCTACAAGTTCTATTCCTTAACTCGAGGCCAAATTTGAAAGAGTAATTAGCAAATTAAATTTCAGTTGTAGGTAAAAACCTAGGCAACACCCCAAGTGTTATTCACCACGAGGTTGTGCGATTACCTTTCGGTTACATTCCATAGCTAATTGCCGACCCTTCCCGTGTTGATCACCAGGGCCATAAGAGATACCTAGATACTTCAAAAACACATGTTTTAGCATTTTATCACTTAGGGTTTTGACCCAGTCTATAAATAGACATGTTAGAACACCTATAAACACTTTATACATGAACTCTAGCCTCCTTTTAGCCCTATACATGAATTTCCAAGCATCCTCAAGCAATTTTAAGTGATTCCAATCAATTTCTATTGATTAAATCATTCTGTAAGTGTGTTCTTTGTATTCCTAATCACATTCTTAAGTTTAGTTGTTATTGGGCTCTCATGGTATAGTTTGCTCTTCCATAATAATTGCAAATCAATTCTAATAGTGTTTCAATGAATCTTTGGTAGTTGGAAACACCGTTTCAAGTTTCCAGGATCATGTAGGCATGGTTGGGCACACATGGTAATGAACGATGAGTGGTTTAAGCTCATGACTATAATTTTAGTAATTATTCATATCTTCCTAGGACTGTACTCACTCTTTATGAGATTTGAAAGTGATTGATGCCATGTGCAAACTTTTTATGATTTATATCAGTTTTAGGAAATTATTAATTTTATAATTATCATGAAAATTATATTTTGGAAAACTATGGGACCATTATTGACATGCTTGTATGCCATGAAACAAATGTTTTACCTTTTCAAGAAAAGGTTTATTTAAAAATATTAAGCTTAGTTTGATTTGCTATATTTGGCTAACATGTTTTATGAATTTGATGAAATTATCATGTTTTCAAGATTATGGATTTTCTGATCATAATCTTAGAATCCAGTAATATGTTATTGAAAGTGTTGAACTGATATGATTCATAACAAGGCCATATACATGCTCGATGGATATTCTGAAATCGCTATGTCTACAAGTTATTGATCCCTTGGCCACAATTCAAAACCTAGTTATGCTTGATAGTCAGATTGTTAAGATTCTACGAATTTAGAACTTTTAGTTATAGTTATCTGTTCAATTACAATTATGGAACCTAGTGAGATGTCCACCTTATTAGACCTAGTTAGGTGCTCTTTCAATTATAGTTATTAGTTTAGTTATAATTATGGAACCCAGTAAGGTGTCCGCCTTACGAACTAGTTGGGTGCCTTTTTAGTTCAGATTATTGTTTCTCCACTGATTGCTGATTATGAAATTGTAAATGTTTTTCCCATTATACTTATGTATGTAAATATAAAAATGTTTTATACCAGGCGCATGTATATATTATGTAATACCCCGTTTTAAATAAAAAGATTAGAAAATTTTTTCGAACCAAGAAGGGTGCCAAGTTACCCTTATTTGTCATTAGGTCCTAATTTCACTAAGTCTAGACCTACACGCCCTTGGAGGGCTATATAATAGAACCACTTTCTTGGAACTAAAAGTCTTGGTAATCATTCCCAGAGAAAAAATAAGTTAAAGAGTGATTTTTAATGAATTTTATGAAACCTTTAACCATTCCGTTTTTAATCTACAAGTTTATAAAATCGTAAGAATTTTGGAATTTGAACTAAAACAAAAAATTTGCATTTTGATTTGTTGGGATTTTGATTTTTTTAATATTTTATTTGAATCCAAATTAGGGGTATTTCCTTATTTACATTTCGAATTTGAACTAAAACCCTAAAATAAATTATTTAACTTAAAATTTGGAAATGTAAATGTAAATAAGTGAAAGACCATTCTGGAGAGCATGTGGTTAGGGAATAGTAAGGCCGTGTAGGGGACGATTTCATGCTCTCTAATGAGCACTCCGCGGTCAACATGTTATAAAAAACCCTCATTTCAGGTTTAGACCATTCCAGATGCGACTCCTCCATCCCTAAACACAGAAAACTCACCCTATCACCTTTCTTCACCCTCCAAACTCCATTTTCTTCTATTTTCTCTCAAATCTAGCTTGAATCTTTCATTTCTAAGGCTTTAAGGTATGTTGTTCTCTTGGTTTTGCTCTCTTTTCTCATTTCCTTCTTGTTGTTAGGGCGATTTTGATGGTTCTTCATATGGGTCTAGAGATGAGGGTCTTCTAGTATATTAGGTATAGATCTGAGTTATTCAGATGTTTCAGAGGTTGATTTAGAGTTCTATTGACTCCATGGCAAATACGGGTGCCATTCTTGCCTCAAAGGTCCATTGGCACTGTTCCTGCATCTTCCACCACTCTAGGTGAGTGGGTTCAAGCCTATGACCTCTATGTTGATCATTATAGTTATTTTCAACAAAACATGAAAAGGAACCATGATTTTAGAGTTTATTTTATAACAATTGAGATTTCTATTATTATGAAATTGATTTCAAAATAGCATAAAATATGTTTTAGAAAAATGCATGGGACCATATTTGTTGAAATGATTTTATGTAGAATTGTTGATAATTGCAACTGCTTGAGATATGTGGTTAACATGATTTTTATGTTAACCAATTATGAATGTGATTCCTGGAGAATCTTGTGACTATTGGAAATACTGTTATGGTTTAGAATTCCAAGTCTATGGAAGTTCGATTTTTGGAATGAATTTTCAAACTCAGACATAA
Source organism: Dalbergia oliveri (assembly GCA_030441495.1). Classification (NCBI taxonomy): domain Eukaryota; kingdom Viridiplantae; phylum Streptophyta; class Magnoliopsida; order Fabales; family Fabaceae; genus Dalbergia; species Dalbergia oliveri. The sequence goes on from JAMLFY010000009.1 coordinate 11,197,389, forward strand.
AGGAGCTTTAGAATATGAGTCTGTGTATGACTTGGAACAGTTGACAGCTATATATTTTATGACTGAAACCATAGTGTCTTTAATAGGTGATCCCTTGGGCACAGTTTCACAACCATAGGTATGCTAAGGTCAAACTGCTAGAGTTGCATAGATTCAGCTCTAGAGTAATTAATGATTTTATGATTTCCAGAATGTTTGTTTCATGAGATTTAGCTTTGAACCCTATGATAGAAGACTTCATGAAATATTGTGAAAAGACTAGTTTAGAATAAAGAATTTCTGAAAGGAATAAAGCTGTAGTTAACAACGGCTAAATTGTTAACCTTGGTACCAGAGGCCAATGAGGGGCAATTTATCCAAGAATAAAATCAGTCCATGAGGACGCCGTTCACGAAGAACCATTAAGATCTCAGTGAGGGTTCTTGTTCACGAACTGAGCACACATTTTTAGTTACTGATAGTCTATTCCTTTCTTATAATTCTTTAAGAATATTATCCTTTATTGATCTTAGCAAACTTATGATTTTATTGGTATTATGTGAAATAAACATAAATGATTTGTGAATGTTGCATTAATAGTATTTATGTATTTTCCTTTCCTGTCCATGTATGGTTATGGGTGAGGATCCACTCACTAAGTTTTTGTTACAAAACTCACCCCTTTTATTTCTCCTATTTTACAGATAGAGTAACTTTGTAGATTTTACTCAGCCTTATTCCTCCTCAGCGGCATTAGAGTAGTTTAAGCTTCATAAGGGTGAAGTCTTCTATATAGAATAGGGTGCTCTAGTGTAGATGCGCAAGATCCCGACCATAATGCATGATGTATGTGATGTATATGTAGTTATATTGGATTGTATTATATGATTTCACGCTTATAAAGGTTTTGTATATGATAGACTTTCTTTATACTTGTTGACCCCATGAATCAGACTTTAGAAAATAGAATATGAGATTACAATTTGGAAAATCATGACTATATGTTTTAAAGGGTGATTTGTATGTAGAAAAGATTTTATGATTTAAACAATTTTGTAATTTATTGTGCATATAGAGGAATCTAGGTCACGAGGCTTATGTGGGGATGGGATTTCCTATGTCTAGGCACGTGCCCAAGTCGGTCGTGACATATTATGTACTCCATTGTTGTCCTATGTGGGTTGTGAGTGGAGACCTGCTCATTGAGTTTTGATAAACTCACCCTTCTTTTTCCTCCCTCTACTATGTAGTTGTAAATCCAGTTATTGTTCAGAACTAAGCTTTAGTAGCTTTGTAGGTATTCAATGGTGAGCTTCACTTTGTAGTGAGGTTTAGATTAGGATCATGGTAGAATAGAGTGTTCCAATAGTTGTAGGCAGAATTATGGACCATGTATTATAAATGATTATTTTAATTCATTTAAGTTGTTTTATTGATTATGTTTGGCTATATCCTAAACTAGGATTATTCAGTTTATACATTCAGATTACATGTTTTGGAACAATTCAGGTTTATGAACTATTATTTAAATTGATTTGTTAGAAATGAGAATTTATATTTAAATCATGTTTTTGAAATAATACTATTATATTACACATGTTAGTCAACTCATCCTACCCAAAGACTTCCATAGGACCCAGTCCCTCACGTGTAAGTCATGTCCTTAAATTGGGTCGTGACATGCAAAAGCCAAACTGCGCAAAGAATTCACCGCATCAATGCTCCATTGACAAAGCTACCAACCTTCTTATTAGGATCAACAGGACGGCTGATCCTCAAAATGCATGACGTCATCCATGTTTCGATCCCGCCAAACACAAGGTTCATGGTGCACTTAGAGAGAGACTTTTCTTAATGAAACATGTTCACATTAGTGATGAGGTGGTGGGTGTGATGAATTGCTACTATTAACGATGCAATAATGGTGACTAGACATAACGACTTCAAAGTGTGGACCCTCTAATGAGGATAGACAAGGAATAGAAAAATGAAAAAAAAAATAGGGTTTTTATCTTCTAAGTGTAGTTTTGGAATTATAAAAAGTATTTGGAAGTGAGCAAGGTAAGTGCAACCTCAAAAATTGAAGGGACTGAGTATAATATTGACTCATTAGAGGAGGTCAATGTAATTTTCCTGTTAGTTTTTAGTTGATAGTTTAAAAGTTTATAGTATTTTAGTGATCATTTCGATTGTTTCTAAAGGACTCTTTTAGTGTAAATCCTTATACATTTCTATAAAAACCAATTCATGCACAGTGCTTTTGGTGACATGTCCTGATGGGATTTTTTGCATTCTTCTTTTCTTTACCCACCTATTCTTATTCCAAGCATCCTTGTACCCTTATATAAAATTTGGTTCATGTTATAGTTAATACCTATTTTATTTCTCATTAATGCATATGCACACAATTTGTTGGCTCCAAAACCTTGAAAGCTTAGTGTGAATGTTTTGAATGATAACAAAACCAATTTCGTGAAAATATTTTGAAAAAGGACGAATTCGTTACTTGAGTTTCTTGAAGCACCAACAGGACATTTAACGTTAGCATACATGATCCCAATGCGAGGTTATTTTTCTCAATGACATGTACAAACATGTTTAATCTCATTTGAAGAGATTTGGAATTCAAAGAAAGTGAAAATAAATCATGAAGTGATCATTTCTATGCTTAACGCATGAAAGAAAATTCTCAAGAACAAGAAACCAAGGTTCAGATTTTCAAAAAGTATGCCACGACTTCACAAAATGAGTTTCAAGTGAAGATTTCAATCCAACTCTAAAGAAAAACATGGATGCCATCTTCAACCATCATGATCGTGATCATTTCCTTCACAAAAAGTTCTTATTGAAGAAGAAATATCCAAGGATTATCCAAAACTAGACAACACTTAGAAAGCACGTTCACTGTAAATGGTGCACATTCAGGAATGAGGGGGAAATTTTGAAATTCAAATTTAAAGTCAAACCCAGTTAAGTGACGTGATATCTATTCTGTCAACTTGGTAAACTACCCAGCTTTTAGAAGGAAAATTCCAAACCTCATTTTTGACAAGCAAAGCTACTATTCTAGACTTTATTTCCAAGACACAAAAAAAAGATGAACACGTGTCACTAGGAAAATAGATAGAGGGCAATGGTCATAAATGAAGATCAAGTATAAAAGAAGAGAATGTGCTTACACGAAATAACTTTTGACCATTACAAGTGCTGAAACATTGAAGAAATTTTCCTCATTTTCTGAAAATTATTACATCTTGTAATCAATTTCAACTTTGTAAACAATCTTCTTTCTATGTTTTATTAGATGATACGTTCTTCCTAGGAAGAATAGATAGAAAGAAGTCATTCAAGTTTTCAGCTTTGATATTGTTTATTTGAGAAAACTTGAGTGTTTGTTAGTTTGAGTGATCTATCCAAACAAATCTCTTGTAACTCGATCCAATAGTAATCACTATGAGTTAGCTTGAAAAGGCTAAGCAAAGACTACTTGAAAGATGATAGTAGAGTGAGGTATGCTCAGTTAGCTTGAAGAGGCTAAACAAATACTACTTGTAAGTGACAATAGAGTGAGCTATTGGTCACGTGGATAGCTTAGAAAAGCTATAGAAATACTATCTATCTAACTTTATCGGGTTGAGAAAGAGTTTTAGTGGAACTGAAAAGGTTGTTGAGAACTATGTAGGTAGGTTGGTGAACAGTATAAAAATGCCTGTGTAGTATCTTCTTCTTCCTTAACTCTCTTTTATTTACTATGTGCCTATTATTTTGTGTTTTTTGGAAAAACCCTTTTTAACATGTTTCATATCTTTGTTATAGTTTAGAAAGTTACTTGATGTATACTAATGCTATTTGCTGTACTTCAAGTTCACTCTTGATAGTACCTGTTAAGTTTTTCAGAAACTACAAAGGAAAGAAAAGTCAAAGCACAATTCAACCCCCCTTCTAGTGCACTTTTCAACCTACACAATTGCCATCATTCGTGACCAATCAATATCCTTATTTCTCTCACTACTACAAACACGAATTGATGCCTATTATTGACAGGTTTTGCAACAACAAATAGGATTTTTGGTGAAAGATCAGGGAAATTAGAATTTATTTGACCACCTATTATAGCAGAATATCACGTCATACAATCAAGCATAATAGCTAGTAGTGTTACATAATATATATCATTATCACATGAATCAAAATCCTACTATAAAATGAATTATTGGATTGAGTAATGTGTTATTGACACAAAAGACTAGGATATGTCACATAAGATTATTGTTGCCATATAGGAAGAGATGATGTGGTTTTTTGTTAGCTAACTCAACATTTAATATACATGTACTAATTGAAAGAACTAAGAGGGGTGAATTGGTTTTTTTATGGTTCAATAATAGAAAATTGTAGCAATTAAAAATAACTATTCAGTTAACAAACAATAAATAAAATGCATAAAAATAAAGATGATATGGATAAGAAGATGACACAAACGAATTTATACTAGTTCGGTCACAATGTGTGTTCTATATTAGCCCTCAAGCAATAGCTTGAGAGTATCTACATGTCAAATTTTGGCTTACAAGGATCTCGATGACCTTTCCTACACTGAATCCTAAGTTGAATACCTCGTGGTTTGTTTCTCCCAATGACACCATTAAACGTCCCCTATAACACAGTATACTAGTGGTTTCATTCTCAAAAGGATACCAACAAAATCTACCTTATTTCAAACCAAAATAGATCAAAATCACTTAAGGTATGGATGCTCTTATCAATGAGCTACAAGATTTGCAATAATATAATCTCTCTTTTAGAGTCAATAAACAAGTGAAGGCTCATAACTCAAGGATAAACAAAATAAGTTCTCAATGCTTTCTTGATGGGAGATGATATATTCTTCTCTATTCTTTATGTTATTTTGTAGAGGATAATCCATTGATATCTAGTAGTTGTTGGAGATGTTTTAGGCTTTCATTCAAACCAAAATATTTGCTCATAGGTGTTATTTTCAAGTTCGTGCTAGTTTAAGCACAATAGTCTTTGGTTTGACTTGTAATTGCTAGTTTTGCCTGATATGCTTAACCATCAAGGATTTTAATTTTTTGACTATTGAGACTTGATTTTCTCCCTCAAAATATGCTTTTCAGCAATAAATCAATAGAGATAATTTCTAGATTTAAGCTTATCAATTAATTCAAGCATATCACAATTGATATGATTAGCTCAATCAAATCAAATATATTTGTCAATACTAATTGTCTCATTGATGTAAGAAAATTCATCATCAAAACATTTAATTTAAACCTACCATTCTCCCCTTTTTATATGATGATCTTATTATTAGATAATATCAACAACTTGACCATGATAAAATCAAAACATATATTCAAAAATAATCATAATTAATTGGCAACAATAATAGAGTGAACAAATAAATTTAGAAAGTTCAAATTCAAAAGAGCTTAGACAAGGCTTCTTTTTAATTTATGAATTCTCCCTTAATTCTTGTGATGTTGCTAGGTCCCTTAATCCTTGAAGTCCTCCATAATTTTGAAAGCTTGTTGTACTTCCCTTTAATTCATAAAATTTTCAAATCTTTCTTTTATCCTCATGCTCCAAATTGGCAAACCTATCCTTTCTACCACCTCAACATGAAAAAGATCAAGCACAATATATAATGACAAAGAAAATCAATTCCACAAATAGATCAAAGTAACATATTTGGAATAATATACTAGGATATAATATACGATGACCAGAACAAATTTTTAGATTTTCAAAATAGTTAAAGCACACAAAACAACACTAAGTTGATATCCCAAGATATAATATTGGAGCACTATTTCAAATCTTAGTTTTATATTTATCTTTTGTATATTCTCCATAAAAAAATTTTGTACTTTCATACGGTGGTTATTCATCATCAAAACTATAATCCTGTAAAATCATCAACCACATAGATATCATTTCATATCTTGGAAAAAAAAATTGGAGCATATGCTTTGTTGTACTCATACCAAATTGTGACATATATAATCCTAAAGGTTTAGCAAAAAATTACAACAAAATAAAAAAATAAAAATTCTAAAGAAGATATCAACAAGTGATAAACATATTTTCATAGTAACACCAACTAATTACATTCATAAAGATAAATTAAAAGAAAGAAATCTCAGTAAGTCAATTCAATTCCACAATTAGAGAATGCTAAAGAAAATCTCATTGATTTTATACACCAATCAATGGATTTAATCCACAAGTATTAAGCCTATGTCAACCATATAATAGCCAGAATCAAATTAGCACAAACATTATTGTTATGTGAATTAGTTAAAAAACATAATCATAAATATTCCCAATAAATAATTTTTTAATAAAAATAAAAAGGAATTAAAGACAAATTCATGAGAATTAAATTTGTGTGAGCCTATTTTTCCTTTTATTAAGACAATTAGAAAACCTAGCCTTGCCCTTAATATTAAGCAAATGTGTGGCATCACCTTGAAACCATAGAAGAACAACAATTAGTTTTAGTAACTACAGGATGGTTGCTGGTTTTATTAGAAAAAAAGGATAGTTGCTGTATTTAAAATAAAGATAATTCAAATGATTGTTAAAGAAAAACTCATATATAGTTCCCATCCAATATAAATAACATAGGTGTCATGTTATTTTAACAAATAACAACAACAATAATACAAGATTAATAATTTGTACTTGAAAAAATATCAAGCATAAAAAAGATTTTACCAATTTTAAGACTTATGTTTTCTAATTATTTTCAATGTGATATCACCTTGACCTTGTAAATGTGCTAGCTTATTTTCATGTGGAACCTTTGTTCCTTGATATTTTTCATCAAATGTACCTACAAAATAGAATTTATTTTTGGTATCCAAATCACTTTGGATCCTTGGGTTGAAGCTTGAAGATAATTTTTTTGAGACTTTAGGAACCCATATCATATTAGAACCATGCTTCTTAACACCACATGTGTGTGAAAGGTGTCCCTTTTGTCCACAATAGTTACAAGTCACATGAGAAATTGCAAAACACTTGCTTTGACAATGAAATTTTTGAAATATTTTTCATTTTTTCTTTGATTAAAACCAAGTCTGGCTTTATCAAACAAACATTTTTGGTTTCCTAAAAGAATGTTTAAATTTTATTTTCCTTTCACAAATTTTGCAAGGTGTTTATTAAGCTCATCAATTTTTTTCTTTCAAAGAAGTATTTTCAAGAAATAGTTTTGGTTCATTTTCCTTTGAAACATTTATTAACTTCAAAGGATCAACCTCCTTTGACTTATCAATTTCAACCAAAGCATAATTGTGTTTAGATTTTAAAGCATAATATGATTCAAACAACTTGATAGAATGATTAAGCAATTGTTGAAAATCATCATATAAATCATCATATTAAGAATCAAGACAATTTACCTCATCATCGTCGTATTGTCCACTTGGTGCCATGAAGCACATATTAACTATCTCCTCTTCCTTTTCATCTTCCTCTTCACTTTCTGATGAAAAGTCATCACTATCACTCCAAGTGGAGTTTGCAATCATAGGCTTCTTGTTTATCTTCTTTTAATTTTCATCTTGTTGAGTGGGCAGTCAAATTTATAGTGACCGATTTTGTTGCATTCATTGCATACAATTTGTTCTCCTTCTACATCATTTCCTCTTTGGCTAATGCTTCCTCTTGTTGAGCTCACAGAGTCTTTTAGTTAGGAAGGTTATCTTCATCTTCATTCATTTGGCTCTCTTAATCACATTCTCTCTTTTGATAGTAACTTGTACTAGCCTTTAGTCTCCTTTATTGTTCCTATTTTCACTATGCAGTTTGTTAAGAAAAGTAAATTCATATGTTATGAGATGATCTCTTAAGTCATCATAAGAGATAGAGTTGAGGTCACGTCTTCTTGAATTGTAGCCACTTTTGATTTCCATTCTTTGGTGAGGCTACCTTTCCAAGAGCATCAAGTGTGTTGACTATGTGTAAGAATCTCTCAAACATCTCATTAATGTTTTCTTCCTATTTCATGGTAAAAAGCTCATACTCATGTACAATAATATCAATTTTGGTTTCTTTTACTTTGCTAGTACCTTCATAGGTGATTTACAATTTATCCCACATTTGCTTGGCAGTTTGACACCTTGAGATTTTTCTAAAATCATTCGAGTTCACATCACAATTAAAAATGTTTTTGGCCTTAGTGTTTTGCTTCATCTTCTTAATATCTTGGTCATTGAATTCCTTTTCTTATTTATCTACTTCTTTGCCATCAACTACGTTCTTTGGAATATTAGGACCATTGTTGATCACGAGCCAAAGCTTGTAGTCTACGGATTGAACAAATATCCTTATCCATTCTTTCCACTAAGTGTAGTTGCTCCCATCAAAATATGGTGGTCTTGTAATTGATTGTCCTTCAATGATTGTTGAGTTCATCAAATTTCCTGCCATCTAACCTTCAAGGATCGACTTCTAAAGCTGTTAAGCCTTCCAGAGAATCAAGCTTTGATATCAATTGGAAGAACCAATAGGGAATGAATTGGTTCTTTATGGTTCAATTATAGCTATTAAAAACAAATATTTAGTTAACAAACAAATAAATAAAATGTATAAAAATAAAGAGGATAATGATGTGAAGATAACAAATGAATTTATAGGTTCAGCCACAATGTGTGTCCTACATTGAGTCCCCAAGCAATAGCTTGAGAATTTCTTCATTTGTCAAATTTTGGCTTATAATGATCTCGACGGATCCTCCTCTACTCAATCTCAAGGACACTATAAAACCTCCTCTATAATAGAGTATACTAATGGTTTCTTTCTTACAAGGATGCCAACAAAACCTCCCCGTTATCTCAAATTGGAATAGAGTAAAATTACTCAAGGTATGAATGCTCTTATCAATGAGCTATAATGTTTGCAACAATATAATCCCACTTTCTCAGATAAATAAGTGAAGGTTCATACCTCAAGGATAAACAAAATAAGTTCTCAATGCTTTCTTAATGGGAGATGATCTTTCCTTCTCTATTCTTCATGTTATTTTCCAGAGGATGAGCCATTGATATCTACTAGCCATTGGAGATGTTTTAGGCTTTGTTCAGACCAAAATATTTGCTCACATGTGTTATTTTCGAGTTCTTGTTAGTTCAAGCATAATAATCGCTAGTTTGACTTGTAGTTGCTATAACTAGTTGCTACTTTTGCCTGATATGCTCAATCATCAAAGATTTTAATTTTTGGATTGTTGGGACTTGATTTTCTCCCTCAAAATATGCTTCACTACAATAAATCAATATTTAGATAATTTCTAGAATTAAGCTTATCAATTAATTCAAGCATATCATAATTAATATGATTAGCTCAATCAAATCAAATATATTTGTCAATACTAATTGTCTGATTTAAATATAAGAAAATTCATCATTAAAACATTTAAACCAACACTAATAATAGGGATTAAATCCAAGCATTTATCAAAATGTTTGGAACAAAATAAAAAAAAAAATTCAGATACATAAACCAAAATCCATTTATTTTTTAGCAACCCAAAAAATATTTAAGCCTTTTGTATATATACATATATATGTGTGTGTGTACACGCACGTGCATCTATATGTTTGAAAGAAATAAAAAATAAAATTATCTATTGGCAATGGGTTATGCTCTTTGAAATATTAGTATATTATTTTATTCATCACAACCTATTGGTAATATTAATATTACTAGTTAGTAATATTAATACCCTAATGACCCAAACAATCCCTATTTGGTACGTATACCTACTACAACTAATTAATTAGGGTGAATTTGAGTTTAGTTTTCATTTTCAGTTTTTAGTTTTGAAGATGTTATGAAGAAAATACTAAAAACTATGAAAACTATAAAATCCAATATTTAGTATTTCTTTCACAAAATCTTGAAAGTTGAAAAAACTGAAAATGAAAACAAAAAATTAAAACTAAATGCACGCTTATATTTTCCTGGTTGTTTGTCCAAGTGTTATAAAGAGGGAAACTTGGGATTTTATTTCTCTATTTAGTTGATTTTTAGTCTAACTTTACCCTTAGTTACTAAACAACTAGATTTGTAAGAAAGTAATAATTTTCTATGACATACGAAGATTTAATAATGTTCTCTGGTATCCCTTAACCAAAGGTAGTTGGCCATTGATTGACACCAATGTCAAGGTTCGGACTTACCAAATTAACAAATTTATTTAAAATCGAATTGCAACAATACATGATGTAACAGTGCGCAATTTAGGTCGTCTCTACACGATATCGGTGAACTAGTAGACTATGCAACAAGTGGGGTTTTGAAATAACATTCAACCTAAACAAAATGGAATCTAACAAGCAAGAACTACGAAATAAAAAAAGACTTAAGCATATGGACTTCCTAAGGCCTATAATTGATCTACCATCAACACACACATTTCATCAAACACAGGATAGGTGACTAACTTGTGTCTAAATTATGCAATCATATAATCTTGACACTACAATTCGCTTGACAAATGCCAGGAATTTGGCTAACACACGTAGGTTGTTAATATCTCAACACCTATGTGCTCATGCTAGCCTATGCACCAATTGCATTAGCATAATAGTCAATCAAGAATTAATCCTCACTTTGTTAGCCAATTAGACACTCATCAATCAACCAATTAATTCATGCCTAATCAGCTACCTCAATTATGCACTCAACCCACAAATATGAATTAACATGCACAACCAAGGTCATTCCAACCACACACTCAAATTGTGCATCCTATTCCATAAGCATGTCATAGAAAACACAATAAAAGCTCACCTAATAAAAGAACCTAGTTCTATAACCATCCAACCAAGTCCCAAAATTAGATCAACCATCAATTAAGCTCATGCATGTCAATAAATAATTATTCACTTAATCAATAGTTACTTATGCATTAATATATCACAATCAATTAATTTAAACACATAAGATGTGGAAGGAATGTAAAAGAGAGACAAACATAGGAAACCAAAACATATATTATCTTGAAAGTGCAAGATCTCAAGACAAACCTTTGAGCCCTAGAGAATCCTAGAGCTAAATACAAAACTACTCCATTAATGGAGGTTTACGAACCAAAAGTAGAAATTAAAACTAAACCTAAGAGAAGAGGTGAAGAGAAGAGATGAAGAAAGAAGGGTGTAAGAGAAGATGTGAGGAAAGAAAAAGAAGAAGAGAAAAAAAAATCCTAAAACTAAGCCTACCCTAACTTAAAATTGAGCTAAGGGTCATTTTCTTTTCTATTTGGGACTGAGACATGGTATTTAAAGACATAAAATTCAGGCTAAAATGCATAAAACATGTGCTGAGACTTGGGGGCTTGCTGAGTAAGTGTTTTTGAACCAAAAATTGGGAACGCCACACCAGGGGTCACTATAACAACTCTGGCTCGCTATAGGTAAGTCTGCTCAAGTTTTGACTCTTGAAACGATCGAATTAGCTCTTGGTGAATTTCATAAAAGTTGTAGATCTTTTTCTTTTCTTTATTATGGACAGCTTATTTACATCATTGGACTTCGAATGAGGGAGATATGCCCTGATTATTGAAGCATGCCTAATTTAGAAATTCAGCACATCAGTTCTAACTTCCAAGCATATTTTGAGCAACTAGAGTTTCGATCCAACTTTTTAGCTCTTCATGAAAGTTGTAGGTAATCATCTTAAATTTTTTACAAGCCAAAGAACACAAATTTTAGAGGTCTATAACTCCAGTTATACTCAAAATAAAGATCAATGCCAGGAAGCACAATTATGAAAAAAATTATTGTTAATGCTCAAATTAATATCCAAACTCAAATATAATGCAAATGGATACAATTAAGCATAAAGCAAAGCTCACTAAGAATATGGTATAAAATATGCATACGAATGGAAGTAAAGCCTTTTCCCAACAGTTTTACAACTAAAAAGAGTTATAAAGTTTGTGTATAGTGTTGTATACAAACATGGTGTGCCTTGTTAACCACCAAGTGACAATGGACCTAGTTTACAAATCGACATTTTGAAGTTTTCTACTAAGAGCTTGGAATGTCCTACCTCTTTGACTCTCTTGACCATCTAATTATTCTTCTAGAGCTTAGTAAAAGATCATTTTAAGGGCTTATCATACTACACCAGAATTCAACTAAACCTTGAAAAAAAAATCAACTAAAGCTATCAAAACGAGTTAGCCTAATTCACTAAGCGGGACCACCATGGATTAAGATGGCTTTTTTATTAAACTGGTGTAAAATTAACATTTATTTACAATGTTGGTGTTGTTTTGAAAGTATTTTCATGTCTGGACTGGTTTTTACCATACGACAACCACCCCAATTTTTTTTTTGTCATTTCAAGGATAGTGGCGCTACTACACATATCACCACTAGTGGCGCAAGGTGATAGCGTGCCATCTTTGGTCAACAACATAATCAGTGCCACTGATAGTTTGCAGTGATGAGACAAGATTGTCACGAACATTCCTTCCTGAGAAGCAAAAGTGGTGCTTGTTGGGTTAGTGCCATTCATGAGGCATGCCCATGTGTCATATGATGACTAACAATCCATCCTATAAATAATGAAAGCCCCACAAGTAACCCCATTTGCTCCTTGGCTTGTATACTTCAACGTCCTTCTTCTTTCCTTCTTTCATATCCTAGTTGACACCTAATACACTCATGTTTCCCTAACATATCTAGAATGGAAGACTTCATCAAAGATTATATGTTAGACGATCTATGCCTTATCATAATGGAGTTGAGGAAATTCCTAATCCTATCATTCCATATGTACAATTGGCAGAATTTTATGAAGTGGCAAAGCTTGCATTCTTTCAAGTGGAACATGCATTGATATGTGCTTTAGTAGGGCGTTGGAGGCTTGAGACATACATTCTACATGCCTCCAGGAGAATGTATATCACATTGCAAGATGTTGCTATCCAAACTAGTCTCTTCTGTATTGATGGAAGATCAGTGATTGGTAGTATTTCTAGTCCATGGGAACCAGTATTCCAACAATTGCTTGGTGTAACTCCACCTAGAAGCTAATTGCATGATGCTCGAGTGCGAATGGGTTAGTTAGATACTATGTTTAGTGATATAAATAATTATATTGATGATGATATTCAATTTCAACAATTTGCTTGAGTATATATTTTGAGATTGATTGGAGGACTTTTGTTTGCAGATAATTCTGAAACTTGGTACCTATAAGGTTTTTAAGTTGTTAGAGAATTTTGCGGAGGCTGGAGAATATAGTAGTGGTTCAGGAGTGGTGAGTTATTTTTATCGTGAGTTATGCAATGCCATAGATTATAGCTAATGTGATATTGAAGATATGTGTGTGTTAGTTCAATTATGGGCATGGGATAGATTCCGTTCATTGTCCTGAATACTCCGCCACATTTAATAGTTGATGCTTCATATGGCGCTCGATATGACTTTTATGATTTTTTTTTCTTTTCAAGTTTTGAACAATCATTATATGTTTCTAAATTTGTTTAAATATTTGAAAACCAACAGATGGTTAGTAATAGGAACTTTGCAACATTATGACGAGAGTTGCCATACCATTATAAGTTTGATCGATTGAAGCGGAATGATGTAAAAAATCTTTAATAAATCTTCCAAAATTTTATATTCTTGTTAATCCTATTAAATTATAATATATTAATTCATCTTAATTTGTTGATTTTCTGGGAACCATATTGTGAAGTTTTTGGGTTACTCCTGCATATCTTAAAGCAGGGTCTCAAATTTGAAGAGCTCTTATTTCATTGATAATCTTTCAAATCATGGAATGGTATCAACTGGATCGGGTGATGCATAAATTTGGGTTAGCACAACATATTCCAAAACCTCCCAGGCAGATTAAAGCCCTCTATGATTTGACATTACGTGGCAAGACATGTGATAACTGGAGGCTCATTCTTCAAGATGTGATCCAGCAATGGAATGCTAGGGAGCAATGGGTGTAAGAGGGTGTCCCTCTAGAGACCATTAGGGGCAAAGTTAGAATACATGACATGGTACATACCGTGCACTTATTGTTGGATTTGTAAGGATGGTGCATATAGCGGGACAATGGTAAGTATTGTTGCTTTTCTTGATTATATTTACAATTTAGTACTAGTGCCTCTATGTGATACTTAACTTTATTTGAATATGGTTCAACCCTAGAGCAGATGCATTATCTAGCCTCTTCTAATGACCCGAGTTTTTCAATGGGAGAGGTTAAAAAGGAGACTGAACGATTGTTGTCTCAACTAAATGAGTTAGACAAAATACATGACCTAAAGAGTCAGCTCTCATTCCACATAATCATGTTCCACAGGTAAAGGTTTACATCATAATAGTACCAAATCAGATGGAAGGTCAAGGACTTCAACAGGATAGGAGGCAAGAGGTGACACAAGATCATATAATTCCACCAATTCTTCCTCATGGTCATGGTCAATATTATGTTCCACCTACACTAGGTAATCCGATTAGCTCATATACAACAGAAACTTATTATTGGCCACCATAAGATCCAACTACAAGACCATCATCTTCTTATGTTGCATTTGATTCACCATGCCCAAATGAGGTGTACGTCCTTTTCACTAGTCCGTCATTTTTTACACTGCTTGTATATGTGCCATCCCAGTTGACACCTAATACACCTATAGGGTTTATGGATACATTGCAATTTGAGACTCTTTACATTCCTCATGGTGGAAATATTGTTTCTCCTCAACTAGATCGAGAGATCGGTCATGACTTGGATTTAAACTAAGGTATTGATCTAAATGAAGACTTTTCGTCTATAGCCGACCCTAATAATGATGTAGGTGAAATGAGAAGAAACCTACATCATAGAGCAAGAGATAGACAATGTGGTTGTATATTATCACCTAGTTTTCCACATGATCCACATGATGGCTGTGTATCTTTATTATGCAAATAAAATTTATTTATGAATGCACTCATGTAGTATAACAAGCGCATCTAAATCAAGTGGGTTTGGTTTTGATAATAATTTTATTTGGTTTAAGCAATTATTTTGCACACTAATGACAAAAAAATATATGACTTTCATTAAAATAAAACATGATCATTTAATTTTGGTACATTTTAATTTTCTTTTTCATCCTTGGCGTCATTATTATGTTAAGAGCCCGTCTTGCAATGAGGTGAGGGCAAAGACATCAATTGTGGCCTTCCTTTTTACAAATTCCAAATCATTGCTTTGATTGTGGCTTTCTCAAATCCATTTCATTCCTAATGTGTGTGGACTTTGGCCTACCTTTTGGCATGAATGGTGGGTGCATCTAGAACTAATGTCCAATCTTTTATTATTGGAATGCATTCCTCATTTCCAATCTAATGCCATTGTCCATTGTACGCATTCATAATATTTTAGATGGTATAAACTGGATCAACAAAATTGTAACAATTATAACACGACAAGTAGTAATGGCATGAGAACATGGGTGTTTATATGCTTGAAACTTCCCACAGTGACAAGTACACGTCCTTAAGTTCAAGGCCCATACCTAACCACCCTGTTATGTCACAAGGTTTGTTCCTCTTCAATCTCAAAACTGTGGTCTCTATATTATATGTGTGAACAATGTAGAAATTTGCAACCTGTTGATTTTTCATGAAGCCTTCATTCAACTTCTCACAATATCTTTTCCCAACACTAAGCTCCATCCTAGTTGTTTGACCTCGATGGACAAAGTACTATACCATTCTTGCATATGTGCACTTAACCGGAGCATTTATTGGCAAGTTTAGAGCTCTTTTCAAGATTTTATTTATGACCTTTGTCAAGTTTGTTTTCATGTGCCCATATCTGCGCCTTCTTAGATCATATGTTTGATTCTCCTTAGATATGTTGTCAATCCATCTTTGAATCTCAGGGTACGAAATCTTTCCAAGTTCCAATCAAATTGATTCATGCAAGTTGTATACCTTGTATTAATACAAAATAAATGTTAGCTTTGACAACAAATAGAATTTATATATATTGTATTAAAATAACAAAGTAAGCTTATTACCTAATTTCAATAGGTTTTGCTTCAATTTTGTGCTCTTAAACTTATGGTTGAAATTGCTTGCAATGTGGCAAATACAATACACATGATATGCATGTGGTGGCTACCAACCAAGATGTGGATTTGCTACAGCTGCTCTTATACTTTGATGCTGATTAGATAGGAGACACAAATCTTGGTTTATTGTCACATGTTTTCGGATGTTTACCAAGAACCATGACCAAGCATCCAAGGTTTCTCCTTTGATAATGGCAAAAGCAATTGGTAAAATGCAACCATTTCCATCCCATGTTGTTGCAATTTAAAGTGTGCCACGATACTTTCCATGCCGAAATGTGCCATCAACTTGTATAATCATTTTGCAAAAGCTGAAGGCATCATAAAATTACTTGAATGTCCAAAATCATTTACAGACTTCTAAAATCGACCATCTACTTGATTATTAATGACAAACTTAGTTGTCTCAATATTGTATACAAAACTAGGTGAAAGCATTTACATATATTCTAACTATCTAGGGAACATTGCGAACGATTCATCCCAATCACCAAACACCTTTGCTATTGCCTTTTGCTTACCAATCCAAGCTTTTATATTTGATACTTGAAATCCAAATTGGCTTTTAATCCTTTCTTTGATAAAAAAAAAATTGAAATTGATGGTTCCAATTTGACCATGCCTAACACAAATTAAGCAATGAAATTATTATTTAATAATGAAATTAATAACTACGAAAGCACACAATTCACAAATATGTAGTGACATAACTTCTATGCATGAGCAAACAAGGTTAGAGTCTAATTTGCAGTGATCTTCAGAAAATATAGGGTTAAAACACGTGTGATAACCACCCCATTTGGTGATTTGCCACTTGTTTGATTTTTTCCCCTAAAATTGCCCTCATTCGCCATAGACAACCTTCTCCATTTCTTGGACACTTCATATATAAAATTGTTGGTTTTGATTGAACCACAATGTATGTTTGACACATTTATAGCGTAATGTTTGATAGCAACTACTCAGCTTGTTTACTATCAAATTGTAAACCAACATATATCTCATCTCCTACATGCCAAGAACCAAGTACATCTAACCCAAGAAAATCATATGTCTCCTAATAAGGTTGGTCCTAATTGATGTGATTATAATGTGGAGATGCTTTCAGAATAGAGTCTCTATTGAATGTATTACACCTATAAATATTTCTTAAAGTTAGAGAGATTTGCAAACATGATGATATATAAAATAATTGTATGAAAACTGATTAGCTTCTTGTGAGAATTGTTCTCTAATATGCAATAAGGATGCAATAGGAGAAGCTGCAATAATTGGAGAATCCATTTTAGCCTCAAGTTAGAAAAATCACCATAAGGAGTCTCATCACCTTCATTTTTCTTCTTCTTTATCTTCAACTTCAATATAATCAGCATCATCATCATCATCTGATAAATGGATGCTAGCATTAAAAAGATCATTATATGTTGTAGTAGAGTGACAGGAAGGGAAGTAGGCAAGAATGATTTACCTTCAATATCAATCTTGGCATATAGTTCCATCATTGTTAGAGCAAACTATTGCTCAAAGGCGTTGATCATCCAGTCAACATTTTCATCATCACTAGTTCTAGAGTAGTATATCTATTTCTGCCTTGGGCAAATGGAAATGTATAAGTGAGACTTGAAATAGTTATGAGATTGAAGTTTCAATTTGACATTAGTCTTCTTCTTTAATGTTGCATGACATATACCTCTTTTGATTTGAACCGGTCTCCTATCACCTCCCAAATGGCCCTTAAAATTTTCTACCATTTGAGTACACAAAGATAATAAAAGTACTCATTTTTCACTAATAAACAAAGGAAAAAAAAATCAAAGATAAGTAAGAGTAATTTAGAGTAGATGACCAAAGAGGATGAGACAAGCTCAAGTTTAAAAAATAAGACAGAGGGAGAACTATCTATTAGTGGTTCAAAGTAAGAAAACGAAAGAAGAGAAAAATCTTGTTTGGTATGAAATTTGACAAAAGATAGGAGGGATATATATAGAAGTGAAAAGGGTAGTAAAAAAACTCACGAGAAAGTTGTAATTGCCACATGGCAGCATTAGGCAAGTGGCGCTTTTGAACTAGCACCACTAGTGGCACATGGTGAGTAGCGCCATTCACCAGATCCTGCCACATAGCAATTACCAGCTTTCTCTTGCGCGGATGTGCTTGTGTTGTCCATCAATATGACTAAACCAAGTGACGCTGAATGAGTTTGCACCACTAGTAGTGCTATGTGCGATAGTGTCACTATCCTTGACATGACAAAAAAAAAAAATTGGGATGGTTGCTAGCATGGCAAAAACCAGCAGACACAAAAATACTTTCAGAATAAGACCAATATTGTAAATAGATGTTAATTTTACACCAATTTAGTAAAAAAGCCAGATTGAGACTCATCTTCTATAATATGGGTTTGTTCACTTTAGTGGTAAGCTAGAAAAATTATAAACTGGCAATTAGCATGATGAGCTTGAACCTTCAAGCAATAACATTAAGACGTTTGACTAAGTTAGAACAATCTTAACTCTTAATTTAGTTAGATTAATAAATAGAAATATAATTTCCTGAAATTATATTTATGTCTCCTTTGGAAATATTAATAGAAGATAGATTGATAAAATTATGTAATTGATACAATTAGAAAGATATAAATTAAAAAAGTTAACAAAGAATGCGAATAAAGCCCATGAACACATAGTAATGATGTCAACATAGGCCCAATGATGCGAGTCTTCACTGCCCACAACAAATTAAAAATATTTTAATAACTAAATCACATCAAAAATGTAGTTAGGGTGCAATCCAAGTCGTCTCACAAAGAAATGTTCTAATTAATTCAAGAAATTGGGGGGTTTTTTGAAATTATTGGGGTTTTTTGAAATTATTGAGAGCAAAATTAAATTGAGAAAATATAATAGGAAGAATTACCTCACAAGGATTCCCTCAGATTAAGAATTATTCAATCATTAGTTCAAAAAATAAAATTCATGGCAATGGTTACCTTAACTAATTATGCTTTCCCACAACAATGATGTAATTCTACTTAATAGTCACACAAACGTATTCGCACTAAGGGTTTGAATAACACATGAATTAGCGATCACAATCATGATTCTATAAACTTATGCTAGTTTAATTATCAATTGCAACAACATAATTCCTAAATAGAGTTAATTCCAATCACTTACCAATTGGATGTAATTTAATCAATTGACCAAATACCCCTAATAGAATCCCAATTATGCATGCAAATGAACACACAATCAGGCAACTCTCAAAAATATAATTGTAATAATTTTCACAACCAATATTAAGGAGAGAAGACAAAAGGAAAAGAAAAACTAACCATGAATTACAATTAAAATTGGGAACTTCAAGAACAAACTTAATCCTCAGTTATCCTTACACACGGTAAAAGGATTACTCCTCCATAAAGGGAGGGTCACAATTGTTGTTAAGGGGGAGTGCAAAGCTCCCAAAACCTAGAGAGAGAGTATACAAAGAAGAGAGAAATGGAGAAAGAATGCTCAATGGCTAAAATAAAATAATCAGTCAAAAGTCTTTTTCAATATAGACCTAAACAATTTATAATGTAGCTAAAAAAAATACATCAAAATAGATCCTATAGCTAAATAACTAGAAGCTTGCCGATGCGATGGTGCACAGGTCACTTATGACCGCTATAGTGGTGTAAGACCGCTATGGCGTCCCTTCATCAAGCCCAAATGCTGTTGATCTCACACTTTGTCAATTGCTATAGTGGTTGGGAACCACTATAGTGGTCCTGGCCTCCTAGCTTCAAGTCTCCACCTTTTGCTAACCGTTATAGCAGTATTACTCATGCTAGTTCACACGCTTTTATCTGTTAAAGGCCCCGAGTCCCTTTCTTACTTTGGCACACCAATTTGGACAGTTCCTGTCACTCAACAATGCTCACACAAAATATTAAAAGTCCAGGTAACTTCCAAATATAATTATTTATTGAAAAATGGTGCTAATAGCCATGAAATCAGTCAACGATGCAAAATGAGGACAAATTCTAAATTCACTAATTAACTATCAATTAAGCATAATCCAAATGCAAGATATTTAGAATTAGGGTGGAAAATGGATGCATAAATGTAACCCATCACCCAACCTATCATGTTAATTCATCAAAATGGCCTTTTCTAATGGGCTGGGCCAAACTTTTGAGCCCACAAAAAGTTTCTAGCCTGCCTAATACACCCTTCTTAACCCGTGGGTGTAGATAGATTAGGGTGGGCTTGGCCCTTGGGCTGAGTCCTTTTTAGAAGCAAAAAACACACAAATTATGACATTCAATTCTTTCACTCACAATAATTTTTTTTTCTCGTCTAAATTACAACAGACCCAAAGGGACAAGAAACATAAAGCCCATGAATTTGAAATGGGAATTAGGTGTACACCTAAGCCAAATTAAAACACAAATAGAATTACGTCAATTAGTAGAACATAGTAATGTTGGATTTTTAAAATTTAAAATCTGAGTTTAATTTACATGCACTAATAATGCAAAACTTTTCATGCAGTCATCCAATTATGTATTGTCACATTAGCAAAAGTGGTTATGTCTTACACTCATTATTTCAAAAGTCATGCAAATGAGATGATTTGATTAGATGATAGTGTAAAAGAGTTTTATATTGTTAGTGCATAGAAATTAATCTCTTAAAATATATATTTTAAAATTTTAATTTATTTATCTAATTATTTAATATATGAAAATTCTAGCATTCAAATATTAATTTAAATAGTACATTTTTTTATAAAGATAATCATATCATCAAGTAAAGTTGATACTATTGTGACTAAACTATTTCCAAAATCACATAACGAGTATATACCTATTACAATGCATAATAGGTTCTTATTTTACTCTTTTTCAAAATCAAATCCATTTTGATTGCATTGGTTAATTGTATTCTGAAATGTTAATAGACAAAGCATATTGTTTTCGGTTTATTATTATAGAATAGTAAATTTAGGACACTAAGCATATATTTCTTTGATATTAAAAATCTTATTTTTTGGCTATATATAAAAACATATTATACAATAATATATACATGTTTTTTTTTTTCTTGTGACAGCCAGTTATCAATGAGAACATATATCCATTGCAGTTCTTGAGTTCCTTGTTAATGTTAGAGATTGAACACAAAGAATAGAATATTAGATAGGATTTGAGGCATCACTTTCTTTAAGGAGATATTGTCTGCATACTCTTTGGAGAAAAGATAGACAAGTCTCTTTCAAGGATGCAATAAAGCCTCTCAAACTCTCTTAATAATTATTCTAAAATTTCTGTATAAAAAAGAAATGAATATAACACCTATTTACCGAGATAGTTAAATACCTTTTGATTACAAAGTGGTTAATAACATATCTCTCAAAAACTTGACAATCGTTTGTACTCGTATAGGAAGTTGAAGTTGCACCTTTTCAATTCAAATGGAAAGTAACATAAGTCGCACCATGTCAATTCAAAATGAAAAGTAACATAATGAACAGAGTATGTATACTTTCCTTGAGTGGACATTCATCATTCATATACATATAATATCAATATAATTACAAACTACTTAATAGTTAATTTCAATAGAGCTTGCTATATCTTGAGGGATGTAACGCCAGATTTTTCTAGTTGAGTACAAATGATCAAAATGCCCTGAGGTCATTTTTACCAGAATTCAAGGGAAGCTAACCCGCAGTCATTGAATGGGTCGACTCAATGTTTGAAGGGGATTATAACTGTTATGTTTGATATCCGAGGTGAAAATCTCGTTTTCGAATTTTCGGCTCAAAATGACCAAAATACCCTAGCGTTTGACGCGGGTAAAAGTGTCGTTTGAGCCCAACTTTTTAGAAAGTTCGGAATGATATTTCCGAGTGGTTTTTGATGATTAGTAGGCGGAAGGTCCAGCAGTTTTAGTACAAAATTACCATTTTGCCCTAGAACAGTATACAGTGAGGCTAATGACGTAATTAACTAAACCTAAGCAATATTAGGCTCTAATCAAAGATTAATTTATTTCGATAATTAATCTAGAGTCAAAATAATTTATTAAGGTTAATTAGAACCTAAGATTGCTTGGTTAAACTCTAATTACATCTTTTGATTCAAGATTCTTAGTCATGGAATCTTGAATAGTGTTTTCTCTCTCCAATTTCTTAAATTAAGGAATTGTGCCCATACCTTCATTTGACTAAAGAATGGTTTTAAATTGTTAATCTAGTAGGACCACCCCTTAAATCAAGTCGTGACAACCTTAATTAACCATTACCTCACCTAAACACTTTCTTACAAACTCCTAATCAAAACCTTAATCAAAGAAACACCTAAACACATCATTAAACCACAATTACATGAACAAATCATCCTCCCCCTTGGCTGCACAAATTTTGGCGGAACACTCCTCCTCCATAATTCATCACATGTTGATTTTGTTTCACTCCAAAGACCATGCCTTGAGCCATACTTTGGACCATACTTGAAGCCATACCTCACCATGCCTTGCCCATACTCACAACTATACCAATCAAGAGATATTTTTCCTCCCCAAAGCCATGAAAGGCCGTCGGCCTTCTCTTCCCAAATCAGCCTCAATGTTGCAAATTTTCTATAAATACCAAGCCATGAAGAACTTGGTTACACTTTTGAAGCTTTGCTAAGTTTAGCTTTCTTGCATTTTTTCTCATTTTCTCTCAAAGTTCTCTTCATCTTGCTATTCTTCCTCCTCCCTCAAAGAAACCTTTCCACCACCACAATCTACCATAAATAACCTTACCTCAAACCACCTCTCAAACACCAAACCTTTCCATTTCCAAGCTTGCTTTCTCAAGGAAAAATCATCTTCCTTGAGTTCTTCTTTGGCCGAACCTTCATTGTCATCCAAGAGAAGATTTTGTCTTCTTATTCCTTCAAGAACACAAGCTTCTTTTCATTCTTTCAAGACTTCTTTAGGTAGGGGTTTTATTTCAAGTTTTCTTTACTTTCTTTGAGAAAAGTTCTATATTTCTCTTGGTTTTCAAAGCTCTTTCTTTCTCTTTTTCCTTTTTGGCCTTGGAGCCTTTTATGAGAAGAACTTTGGCTTGATGATGAGGTTTCAAGATAATGGTCTTGTAATGCCATGTGAGAAACCTCTAAAGCTTGAAAAACTTGGTCTTGGACCATATATGCTTTTGTTTTCTTTCCTTTTTCTTTGCTCAAGTTTTCGGTTTTCCTTTTTTTCCTTCTCAAGGTTTTGGTTTTCTTTCCTTTCTTTGTACAAAGTTTAATAAAAATGTTAAGTAGATCACTAAAAGTTTTGTTAAGAAAATTAATCATATGTTTTCAAAGAGCTCTAAGCTTACCCTTGCCAACCTTAAAGTTGGTCGACCATTCTAAGAGTTTACTCTAGATTGAAGCCCATGAGCAATAAAATAAAGAATATGAGTAGTTCTTTTATGTTTGCTTTGATAAAGTGTTGAAGTTTATGTCTTAGTCCATTTTCTTGAGCTTGATGATGAAGTTCAAACCAAAGACTTCTTTGAAGACTTGGTGCTAAGAACTCTAAAGCTCACTTTATGTTGTTAAGATACATGTTGGTTTAAGGTTGTGATGTTCCTCTAAAGTCTTGTAAGAGCTCTAGTTAAGATAAAGTGAACTTGCATTCATGTTTAAGTTTATGCCTTGCATATCATGTTTATTTTGATGCCATCACTAAGCTCTCAAGAATAAATAAATGAACTTGCATTATCATATTTAAATTTCTAAGCTTGCATTTCATGTTTATATTTCAAGTCATCACTTAATCTTTAAAGATAATAATGAGGTTGCATCTCATATTTATTTTATGCTCTCACTTTACTTTATAATGAAGAGTAAAATAAGTGCATAGCATGTTTATGTTTATGTTTTCACCTAAATACTCTAGAGCTCAAAGACTTGCCCAAGTATCCTATATAAAGTTTTAGAAAATGGAGGCATCTCAAGAATGTCATTTCGGCCTTGTGATGATGATGATAGACTTGATATGAGTTCATCTAATCATAAGTTCCCATAGCCTATGTCTTGGAATTTTTCTAAGCTTAGGTGATCTTAAAGAACCTTGTGAACATGATTCTAAGTTTTAAATCCTCCTTATGGTTAAAATGATTTAGCTACTGACCTTACCTATATTCATATGTTTTTAATGAGATAAATTAGTTTCTAAAAGAGTTTTGAGTTCCAAAAATTATTCCAAGAGAAAACTAGTAACTTATATGCATTTAAATCATGAATCTATGTGATTATATGGTGTATGCATTTTGGATTCTGCTTTGTGTACTTGGCCACTGTATAAATTCTGTTTTATGGTGATAAAATGTGTAATTTTATGTTTGAGTGATGTAATGAACAATTTGGGGAAGTTAGGAAAGAACAAGTAACTAGAAAGAACTTAAAATGAGAATTCTAGAACACTTAGAAACAAAAATTATAAATTCTGTTCCAGCATAATTGAACTTAAGGAAAATGGTGTATAATTAGTGGATATGTGTAGGAATCCTTCATAATTGGTTTAGGAGTTAAATATAAAGCCTTAGGCGAAGACGGAACTTAGAAAGGGTCAAAGACGTAGATTCTAGAACCCCATAATCGAACTATAGCTATATTGCTTAGTTTATACAATGTTGTTTGGATGTGTTAGTAAGCATAAATATTAGAGGAAATTACAAGTAATGATCCCTTAGATGTTATAAAGATCTATAATGGGTGTTAGGATAACTAGAACAAAGATTTAAGACACGTAAGGCCCAAAGCATAAGACACTAGGAGATAGGAGGCGTGATATAAGAAAGACCGACTGGGTATATTCGTGATAAATGTGAATGTATTAATACCATGAATATGAGACTATATGTGGATTTGTGGCATGTTATTGTGATGATGTGGTATGCTATACTTAAGGTACATGAGAATGCGAGATATAAATGAACTAATAGGATATGTTTCTGTGATTGAGAGATTTACTTGATTGAGGAATTTCATGAGAACAACATGTATTATTTGAGTCATGTAGCATGACTCAAATTTGAGGAAATTCGGTGTAGTCTTATCCTGGATTTCCGTCAAATTTGAGGGACTTAAGAAAGTTTTGAAAAGAAAGATTTTATATGTGACACGCCAAGATGCATTTCTCCTGCTACGAGGAGAAAGTAAACCCGTGGGGGGTATGGTCGTGGAGCCATCGAAGCGGACAATGTCACTATTCTTAACCAATTGATGCATTTCGGACCAAGACGTACTTCTCCTGCTACGATAAGGAGAAGATAAAATCGTGAGGGCATCGACATTAGCCTGCCAAAGCGGACAAAGTCACTGATCTTAACCAGTTGATGTATTTCGAAGAAGGAAAAAGTCTCATGATGGGTGATCCTTGGGTCCCTTGCCCGTACTCTAGGAATCGGGATTATTTTTATAATTATGATATGCTTATCAAGAGGATAACTAAGAACTAGTGACGACTAGTTGAGGTATGAGCTCATAGCCTAGTATCAGGGCAGTTACTATTTTTAATACCATGATGTCACAAGTTTGAGAAACGAGAAAAAATATGAAGTATCTTGCTTATGAAAGAGAAATGTTGATTATGAGAAATTACATGCCATTTATATGAGAATTAATTATTGATGATATGTTTTTATTGGTTTGATTGCATAACGTATTGCCATGCATTCATGTTTTGCTATGCTGCATATATGCATTAAGATTCATCATAAAAGACACGGACCTTGGATAAATGCTTTTATAAAACCTCATAATGAACCTTTGCGTGTTACACTTTTTCATAACAAACCCAAGGTTCCTGGGACATAAACGATGACATTAGGATAGGAGGTTTCCCTCCTGAGATTCTTTAGCAAGATTCTCACCCCTTCTCTTTGTTTTCTTTCCGTTACGTCTTCAGCGATGGCATCGTTCGTGATCTTCGTTGATATGCCGGTATGGGAGGAGCATTACGACCAGAGCATCAGTCATATCATTTCGAGGGTTGATGCGCTGTTCGTATTTTTGCGTACATGGGACGCCCGTTCGCGCATCCAGTTTCCAGCTTTCGTTTTTCTCCTACCTCACCTTTTGGTGATGACCTGATCTTTGAAAGGACTCGCCCTCGCAATGAGCAGACTCGTTTGCCCGCCCTTTGGCTTCAGCGTGCGTGACTACCCCGAGTATATTCCTCGCCCAGGGGTTCAGAGACCGACCTGTCGAGGATCCCCCTACCCACATCTATTCGAAGGGATCTGCCTCTACCGTCCCCATGGACATCGGGAGAGGCAGCGGGATACGGTGACATAACGAAGGCTAGCTCAACGTTCGGAGATGCACCCACGTCGAGGAGGTCACGTCCATCCCCTTTCCGCTTGCACACACCCGAGGAGCTCGCACAATTCATTGGGTACATACCTTCGAGGGATGAGGATCAGCGTCATCAGTAGTTCGAGGGAGGCGTAGCCATGGCTTGGGTTTAATCTTTCGAGGTTTCCATGTACTTGTCATTTTATGTTTTCTGCTTAGGTACCTTTCTGTTGTATGTTTCATGTACTACAAGCTCTGCCCATTCTTATGTAGGTACGACTATATGTTTTTATTTTAATTGATGTATCTAGTTATGTATTAAACTATGTTATTTAATATTATGATGGTTGTTCCTATGGTTGAGGTGTTCTTATTTTCTTTTGTATTGCATGTTTTATTTTCTCTGCTGTCTTACGTATCGCTCGTAACAGTATTCGACAGCTCGCATTTTGTTTTACATATTTCAAAAAAAAATTACCTGTATTTTCCGCTAAGTAGTTTTACAAATGAATTTAAAAGGAAGTAATAACTAATAATTAATCTTAATACGTCCTAGGTGTGTTTGGGTTAAATATTAGGGTGTTACAAGGGATTCCTACACTGACAAAATAATCCTCAAAGACAACGCAAGTATGCATGCCTTAAGCTTAACATTTTTTTTGTTTGCATGAACTCAAATTTCCAACAATTTTCAGGATTATTCTTTCCATTGATTAGAGCTACACATGTGTCATTATGGATATGGACATGACCAAGAGGTGCTATACTCATTACTTAATATCACTATTGTTTTTTTCTTAAGTGTACATTCATCATTCATATACATATAATATCAATATAATTACAAACTACTTAGCAATCCCCTACTAGTTTGTAATATCATCCATACTATCATGCATAATAGAAAGTATGTCATATATTTGAACTCTCTAGTAGTGTGACCATTTTAAGATTAAACAAAGTTATTAGTATACAAGTGTTGAACCATAACTCCTTATGTCAAATCGAAAATATACACAAATGATATCATACAATTATTAAGAGTCTTTAACAATAAGCTTTTAGTTTTTTTATGGCCACGTACTATATCCTATATTCATGAATATTTATAAGAATAAACTCTTTAACCCTTATTTCAAGCGACACTACCTCAATATTCATATAGGTGAAATTTGTCATTATGTCCTTATTACTACAAATATTAATCAATTTCATTAAGACATATAGTCAACCTCTTCTCATAACAGTGTATACTAATGAACATCACATAATGAGGCCTTCAAGTAAAATCAAGGTCAAATCTAATACACAGTAACTTGTTTTTACCCATTAAACTTATGTTGTTTGAGTTTCTAACTGAAAGTTAGGTTTTCATTAATAGTGTATTTTAATATTAGGGTTTCAGCCCAATTCCCTTACAATGCAATTTTAATGCATTTATTGGTAGTGCCTTTGTAAGTGGATTAGCCAAATTTTTATTTGATCTCAAATAGATTATAGTTAAGACTTCGCTCTTAACAAATTCTCTTATATAGGCATGTCACAAACTTATATGTGTAGACTTTCTATTGTACATCTTATTGTGGGCTAAACACAATGTTACCTTACTATCACAATGTATAGGAACGATTGGCATTAATTGTGGCCACAACCTTATATCTAATAACATATTCCTTAACCATTCCACTTCTTTTGTTGCGGCTACTAATACAATAAATTCACATTCCATTGTGGAATGTGAAATATAAGTTTGCTTTTTAGTTACCCAACTAATAGCATCACCTTCTAAAGTAAAAATCCATCTTGCTTGGATTTATTATCACCAATACTAGTTATCCAACTAGCATCCAAATATCCTTCTAATACAATAGAAAAACCATTATAAGATTCTCTTTAAATAGCCAAGCACTCTAATAATTGTTTTCCAATTATCATTGTTCGGCTTATTTGTCAAAGAAGAAAGCTTACAAACTGCAAATGCAATATTCGGTCTATTACAATGCATTACATACATCATACTATCTATTTCACTTGCATATTGTAATTCTGCAACTATCCTTCCATCATTTTCTATTAATTTGACACTAGAATCATAAGGAGTATTAAACTCCTTAATTCCCAAATTACTATATTTTATAAGCATTTTATCAATATAATGAAATTGTGTCAAAATTACTCCTTTGTCTTTTCTTTTAATCTTTATACCCAAAATAGTATCTACCTTATTCATATATGTCATTTTAAAAATTGAAGTAAGATACTTTTTGGTTTTATAAATCCCAAGCATATTTGTGCCTAATAATAAATCACCTACATATAGGCATATAATAATGTCTTATTCTTTAGTGAACTTAGTATAAATGCACATAACTGCACTGTTGTGTATGAATCCATTTGATAGTATAACGCTATCAAAATTTTCATGAGATTATTTTGGTACTTTCTTTAAACCATAAAGAGATTTTATCAACTTGTAAACTTTAGTTTCATTTCCAGGAAGGAAAAATCCATCTGGTTATTGCATATAAATTTCTTTACTCAAATTTCCATTCAAGAAGGCCATTTTAGCATCAATTTGACATACAATTAAATTATATATTGATGCTAAAGCTAATAGCACTCTTGTGGATGTCAATTTAGCCACTAAAGCATAAGTATCAAAATAATCATTGCCCTCTTTTTGTGTAAAACATTTTGCCACGAGTCTAACTTTAAAGGTTTAGACAAAATCATATGTTTTATACATTCGTTTAAATATCCATTTACATCCTGAGTTTTGATCCAAGAGGTAGATCAACTAATACCAAAGTATTATTGGACATAATAGAATCCATTTCATCATTGATACCTTCTTTCCAAAATGTCACATCTCTAGAAGTCATAGCTTCTTGAAATGTTTTTGGATCATCCTCAATGCTCACTACAATGGGTATTTTACTATAAATTCTATATCTACTTTCTTCTATAAGAAAAACAATAGAGTGTAAAGAGATAAAATCAAAGCCAAGATGTTTTTCTTTTCTTAGTCTTCGGCTCTTTCTTGACTCTAATTAAATATCATTAAATTTTGGGTTCAATTATTCAATAGATCGCTAGTTTGACTCAATTTTCAATTAGCTCTCTATAATTTAAAATTTGTGAGTGGTTCCCTATAGTATATAAAATTTTTCAATCAAGTCCTTACCGTTATAAAAAATCTTCTTCACCCTCTCACGAATATTCCATGAATATTCCATTGTTCATATCGCAGGGGGCCTAATTGAAAAATCTCATACATTATAGGGACCTACTTAAAAAATTTTAGACTATAAGGACCTAATTGAAAATTGAGTGAAACTATAGGGACCTACAAAATATTTGAGCCCGAATTTTATTTTTTGAACTTTCAATACTAGAATGCATATTTTGTTCATGCATAAACTCATTACTAAAAAAAAATTCAAAAATTTATTTTCAATGAATTCAACATGTATTGATTCTTCATTGATATTATATTCTATTTCTAAAAGTCTATATACCTTTGAATGTTGTTGATAGCCCACAAAAATACTTTTAATTCCTCTTGATCCAAATTTTGTTCTTTGACCGTCACGAACTCTATAAAATACAATGCACCCCAATACTTTAAAATAATTTAATTTTGGTTTTCTACCATTCCAAATTTCATATGGGGAAATTTTCATAACCCTTGAAGGCACTCTATTGAGTATGTGACATGTAGTTAATAATGTTTCACCCATAAATTATGTGATAATGTTGCATTTGCCAACATAGTGTTAATCATGTCTTCTAAAGTCCTATTTTTCCTTTTAGCCAAACCATTTTGTTATGTTGTATATGGTACACTCTTTTGGTATGTTAAACCTTGTTCCTCACAATAGTTATCAAACTCATTAGGAAAATATTCTCCTCTTCTATCAATAGGAAGCATTTTTATTTTCCTATCTTTTTTATTTTATATAATAGATGTATATTCCTTAAACTTTTGGAATGCTTAATCTTTTGTCCTCATTAAATAAGCATATGTAAATTTTGAATAATCATCTATAAAACTGATGAAGTATCTCTTATCTCCACTAGTTAATTCTCCAGTTAACTCACATATGTCAGAATGTGCAAGTTCTAATAATTAGGTATATCTTTGAACACTAGGAAAAGGTTTCTTAATCATTTTTTTTATTGTATACAAATCTCACATTTATCAACTTGTTTATCTTTGTAAACAATATATTCATTTTTTGACATAAACATGCCATCACATATATATTATTTTCCTAGTAAAATAGAACTCTTAAAAATTATTACGTTATCAGACTTAATCACAATCTTAAAGCCCTTCTTTGAAAGCAAACATTCAGAAACCAAATTCTTGCAAATTTTTGGAATGCAATACCTTAAATTTTAACCCTTTAATGCTCGAGTCGTGTTAAGGTTAACCTTTAGTTATTGCGTTTTGATCTCATAAATTTTTCGGTAAAATAAAATATAAGGAAAATAGTGGTAATAATTTTTTTTTTATAAAAATCAAATTAGAAGCCTTGAGCATAGATAAATCATGTACAATATTTATTTTCGCAGAAGCTAACTAACACATTCATAAATACATTTATGTTGTTTTCAAATTTTAAACTAATGGCTATATACTTTATTTTATTTTATTATTTTATTATTTTTTATGTGCAATATGTGAATTTGTAATAATTTTATAACTTTACCATTGTAATAGGTACATTATTTTACATTGTAATCTCTTTATTAAATTATGCCTATAAGTAATTGCATGTACATTTAAAATAGTTTATTATGCTAAACGTTAAACATGATATTATGTGATAAAGTTAGGCATCTTAATAATATTACTTAATATTTTATAGATAGAGTCAAAATAATTTTGATCTCTATTGACCTCTAGGAGCCGATTATAATTTTTCTTGTCTCATGGCTTATTAAAATTTAGTGTTGCTAATAGTCTTGACAGCTTAAGGCTTGTTATTGCTGTTTCTTTCCAACTATTATTATCATCATCATTATTCTTGCGTTATTGTTGTAGGTAGAAAAGTACACGAGAAGGGGGGTTGAATTGTGCTTCACTTTTTCTTTCCTTTTCATTTTCTGAAAGACTTAACCAATAACTATCAAGTATTAAACTTTAAGTACGCGGAAACAACATTAGTTGCGTCAAAAAGTAACTTTCTGATCTATGACAAATATAATAAAAGCACGTATAAGTTGAAATTCAGAAATCACAATATAACAGGCACCAAGAAGTACGATAAAAGAGAGATAAGGGAGAAGAAGATACTGCATAGGAATTTTATACTGGTTAGGCCAACTTGCCTACATCCAGTTCTTAACCATTATTGAGTTTCCCTAAAACCTTTCTCAACCCGAGAAAGTTAGATAGTCTTTAGTTGCCTTCCCAAGCTCTTACTAGTGACCAATAGCTCACTTTACTGTCACAACCTGAGTAGTCTTTAACCAGCCTCTCCAAGTTAACACAGTGACCAGCAAGTACACTCGCCGTCATAACCTGAGTAGTCTTTAACCAACCTCTCCAAGCTAACACCATGAACAGCAAGTGCACTCGTCAATTACAAGTAGTCTTTGCTTAGTCTCTCCAATCTAACTCACAACTATCACTACTGGATCGGGGTTACAAAGGTTTGTGTTTAGGTTTAATGCTCAAACTAACTAACACTCAAGTTTTCATAAAATGTACAATAACAGATCTGGAAAACTTGAATGACTTTTTTCTATGATTCTTCCAGGAAGAACGTGTGACATATTAAGAACGTAGAAAGAAGATTTTTGCAAAGAAGAAACTGATTATAAGAAGTAATAAACTTTACAAAGAATAAGGGAGAGTTTTTTTCAATGTTTCAGCATTATATATCAGTGAAAGGTCTTTTTTGTTGTAAGCACGACATCTCTATTTATAGATGGTCTACATTTATGACCGTTGCCCTTGATCCGTCTTCCAAGTGGCATGTGTTGATTTTCTTTTTGTGTCTTGGAGATGCAGTCTAGAAAAGTAGCTTGGCCCTCTCAGCAGTTGCAAAAGCCATTGTGAAAAAGAGGTTCCTGAGGCCACCTTTAGAAACTTCTTTTACTTTCTGAATGAGGTTTCTGAACTTTTCCTTCTAAAAGCTTGGAGCATTTGACCAAGTTGCAGAAGAGATATCACGTCAGTCTATGACGGGTTTGACTTTAAATTTGAATTTGAATTTTCCTTCTATTTCTTGTAAAGTGCACCATTTCACTGTGAAACATGCTTTCTGAAGAGCGGTCAGTTCTGAATATTTCTTTGATCTTCCAGTCTTCAATTAGAGCTTGTAATTAATGATATGATTGTCATCATAATGATTGAGGATTGTAGTACACATTTGCTTCAAAGTTGGATAGAAATCTTCACTTGAAATATACTTTTTGAAGTCGCATGCTACTTTATGAAGATCTGAGCCTTGGTTTCTTGTATATGAAAAAAATTTTCAGTACGTTGAGCATATATAGGTTCATTCCATGATATATTTTTCACTTTTATTAAGTCTCAATGTCTTCAAATGAGATTAAGCATGTTTGCACATATTATGTGAAAATATTTTCGCTTTAAGAACTGTGTTATGCTAACGTAACAACCTATTTGTTGCTTCAAGAAACTCAAGGGAAACATTAGTCCTTCTTCACAATATTTTCTCCAAATTGGTTGAGTTATCACTCAAAACATTTTGCATTAAAGCTATCTAAAGGGTTTTAGAGCTAACAATTGTTATACTATCATACTTAATTTTTTTTTATCAAAATTTACTATAATCCTTGTTATTACTAATATCAATATAGTTACACTTGTTTCTATCATTGTCCTAGTGATTTCCAATTGATTTTTATTCTTATCATTATCATTATTAATTTTCTTCATTTTTAGTAATTTATGCTTTAGTTAGACTTTATTTTATCATAATCTAAAGTTTTGCTTAAGGTGTGTCTATGATATTACTGTTCTCTTTCCTTTGGTTATAAGTCTTGAAACTTTATGAAGAACCCAAACTGGTGTGTTTGGAAAGTTAAACTAGACCTTCCTACCTATCTCTAGCTTGGTAGAAATTATCATTCATGCCTAGGGGATCAAATTCTTTCCTTTCTTTACCTTACGGCTTCTTATCTTTGATGTCTTATGAGGGTTTATCAGGCATGTGTAAGATCTGGGTTTTTAGTTTAAATCTTGGAGTTAGAATCTTATGGATGGCCTACACTCCATTGAATCCTAGAGAATGCTAAAACAAGATATCTAATAGGCATAGACACAAAGAGATCGTATCTTTAGGAACCTAGTGAAGGTTTAACCTTCCAAATAGGATTACACACAAACCAAGACTTAGATTAGAATTCCTACCATTAACCTCGCATTTGCATGGCCCTAGTCACGGCATAGAAAGTACTCATGACATTATCTGGATACTCTAACTCACCATCTCTAATCATTCTTAGGTCACCTATTTGATGCCATTAGTTCCCAAGGACACAGAACAAGAGTCATTGAGGTGATCAAACCAATGCCCATGCTAAGCAAACTGGTAAATAACAGGATACAAGTATAACGGTCTTGCATCTTTAATCCTAGACAAACTAGAAGGATGACATAACTATCGCTCTATGCATCAAAAAGCATAGTCAATCCAATTCTCAAGGTCCAAGACAATCAAACTACTCTAATACCAAAATGTAGCACCCTAAATTTTAACCCTTTAATGCTCAAGTCATGTTAAGGTCAATCTTTAGTTATTATGTTCTTGTATCATAATTTTTTCTAATAAAAAAGATATAAAGAAAATAGTGATAATAATTCTTTTTTAATAAAAATCAAACTAGAACTCTTGAGCGTAGATAAATCGTGTACAATATTTATTTTGCAAAAGCTAACTAACACATTCATAAATGTATACGAATTATCCATTGTCTGAATAATATATACCATAAATACATAGATAAATTCAAACAGTTTGTCATAGACTCTAAATAAGTTGCAAGAATAATAACTATTTTTTGGCTAATAGTGGTTAATAATCAATGAAGTAATTAAACTTCCAATGGAGTTATAACTCATCTAAATAAGTCCCATGAATGAAATAAAATCCTAGCTACACTTATAATTTGAAATAAAATGATCTATTTCCCTTGAAAATGTGCTCATTCAAAGGATCGCTATTTACTTGCTCTTCCCTAAAGATGACATAGAAACAAAATAGGGTAAGAACTTGAAAGTTCCAACTAAAATGCACATAATAAGATATCATTAAAATCATCTCTAGCCACCTCGATTTATTTTCAAAAGGACATGAACATGCATTAAAATTTAATTAATTAGTTCCAAAAATCTTTACCGGAGTTGGGTATATCTTTTAACATGGTGTTTCTTAGTATAGGTGCAATACTGTATTTCATGTATGCATGACAATGTAAATGAACATACACATACATATAAAATTACATTCAGTCATATAAATTATGTAGTTTAGCCTTTTCATTTTCTTTCTTTCCTTATTCATCCCTTTCTTTATACGTCTTTTTCTTTATACACCTTTTTCTTTATACACTCAATTTTTCCAATCAATAGGGTAATGAGCTCATATCAAAAGTCAATCATCATTAACAAACACAATGGGGGATAAATAATGTGTTGGAACAATGGGGATCACCTCTCTCTGCGATGATTATTTTCAAATCATTAGGGTCTAGGCCAACATCTTTAACATTTCATATTACATTAATACTTTATCAGGAGGGACCATGTCCAATGCCTTTTCATAATCATTAACACTTTATCAGTGGGAACTATGTCCAATATCTTTTTATATCACATTAATACTTTATCAGTAGGGATCATGTCCAATGGCTTTCCACATATACAACTTAATACTTTCTTTCAACTTAGGTTCGCATAATGAAATCATACATAACATACATATTGGCATTTGACGTATAACATGTACACATTTTTATTAATGCAACATAATAACATCATACATCGATCCATAAACTGTCAGAACTATGTAGTCCCTCAATACACAAGTAAGGCAGAATTGCTATGCATACACTCTAACACCAAATATTTAATTACATGTTCATGCTCGTATCATAAGTAACAAAATATTCCTTTCATAGATCTCATATCATGCAATCATTTTTCTTAATCATAAAAAATCATAGTCATCATAATCATTTTCATGATAATCACACTTTCATAGGCTTAGCTACACAAAACACAGCTCCTAATTTAAGGAGAGATGCTGTCAAAATTTTATATGTAATTATTAAAATTTAACGTTTCACTATATTTATTATGTTGTTGATCTTTATAATAATATCTATAATTGTTGAATTGATTGAAATATCTAATGACGGAAGCTCTTAATTTAAGGGAAAATGCTGAAATTTTGTTAATTTTTTTTTAGGAAGAATAGATTAAATAAAAGTAACTGTACTAAAAAAAACTTAAAAGCCAAAATTTGTTTGAAAGTAATAATTTAAATAAAACTTAAAACCAATTGAATGTGTTTTAAAGACCAATTAAAGGAAATATCTGACGATGGAAGCTCCTAATTTAATAGGATATGCTGAAATTTTCCTAAAATATTTTTAGGAAAAAAGATTAATAAAAGTAATTGTACTTTAAAAAACTTAAAAGCCAATTGAATTTGTGTGAAAGTAATAATATAAATAAAACTTAAAAATTAATTGAACGTGTTTTAAATACCAATTAAAAGAAATATCTAATGACGGAAGCTCCTAATTTAAGAGGAGATGCTATCGAAATTTTCCTAAAATTTTTTTAGAAAAAAAAAGATTAAATAAAAGTAATTATTTCAGGATGGCTGGTAGAGGCAATGGTCGACCTCTGAAGGTCGGTTACCCACCATCCCTTCCGCCATCACCTCTCCCACCTCCTCCGCCACGCCCTCCCAATACTTCTCCACCTCCCCTTTCACTACCTCCACTTCAGCCCCTACCACCACCTACCACCACCCCAGCATTCACGATGATGCCCATTCCTAGGTATGCTAGCCCCCACCTCCCCCATATTCACATTCACAGCCCACTCGCATCAGTGACCCTTCCCCTAGCCCTACCACTGCCCCCACTCTCAGCCCCATATCTGATCAGGCTCTTGCTTCCTCGACTGGGTCAAGGCTCAGGACGTGAACGGAGACCCCTCCCAGGTGCAGGCCACTTGGGCATGATAGTAGACGCTCCACCAAATTAGGCCGAACAGGAAAGATAGGTACATTTAAACATTTTTTTTATTACATTCAAATTTTACATTGCTTATGATATTTAAAATATTTTGATTATTTTTTATTTATTTTATCTATGTAATAGTTTTGATTCGTTGCGAGGGTCACCACATGGTCACGGAGGTTATACAGAGTCGGTATAACCAGCGTGGCCCACTTGGCCTTAACATCCTAAAAAATGTCAAGGAGTTGTAGTGGAATGAGTGGAAGGTAATTCTATGATTTATTCTCTTTTGTTAAATATATGTTTATATTATTTAATTATATGCTTATATATAATCACTTATGTATTGTGAATTTGTGTATGTAGAAGACCTTCTACATTCTCCCGAGCATTAGCCTACAGTTAAGAGGGCTTAGATGATTAGGTCCTCCAAGCGAATGCGGAATATGTTTCATGATGTCCATAAAAGACATATGAACAGCTCGTGGCTACATGATGCCACCCTCAGTGAGTTGCAGTGCCATTGGACCAGCGACCCGACCTTCAAGGATAGGTCCTGGAATGCCTGGGACGAGAGGAGTGATCGCGATGCGAGAGGGCATGGACAAGGAACGGCTCCTGCCTCCAAGCGGAGGGGTACATGAATGAACTGATTACACACCCAAATGAGAGGGATCCTGAGTCTGTATAGGTATGGGACTAAACAGTTAAGGAAGGCTTATATGAATTGATTGGTACTACCTATGCCACAAAGATGCATCTTTCTTTTGGTAA
Organism: Dalbergia oliveri; assembly: GCA_030441495.1. Lineage (NCBI taxonomy): Eukaryota > Viridiplantae > Streptophyta > Magnoliopsida > Fabales > Fabaceae > Dalbergia > Dalbergia oliveri. Next base: position 11,234,828 of record JAMLFY010000009.1, read on the forward strand.
CCTATCACGAAATAACTCCAGCTGAGCATGCTGACTTGGGGTAATTTTGGGATGGGTGACCTCCTGGGAAGTTTTCCCAAGAAACGTGTAAGTAAGGACAAAGCACGTTGAAAAGACCCATGTTGGTTTGTCTGAACGTCAATCCATGAAGCAGGAGGGATGTTATAAATGGTATCAGAGCCTTCACCTCTCCTAGTACGGTGTGGTTTGGGGATAAACCAAGCGGAAGCTGGTGGGCATGTAACGCCCAAGGACGAGGCAGGGAGTGATCGCCAGAGGCACTGACAAGGAGCGGCCCGCATCCAGCGGAGGGTACATGAATTAACCGATTACACACCCGAATGAGAGGATCTGAGTCTGCTATAGGTATGGGACTATACAGTTAAGGAAGGTTTATATGAATTGATTGGTACTACCTATGCTACAAAGATGCATTTTTCTTTCGGTAGCCTATCACGAAAGAACTCCATAGTTAAGCGTGCTTGACTTGGGTAATTTTGGGATAGGTGACCTCCTGGAAAGGAAACGTGTAAGTGAGGACAAAGCACGTTGAAAGACCTGTTGGTTTGTGGGGACGTCAATCCATGAAGCAGGAAGGGACGTCAGGTCCGACAAGGGAAAGACAAACCGAGCCTCATAGAAAGACGGTTGCGCACATGGGTGGGTTGAGCACTTAGGAAGGGACCCAAAGCGTCTGGTAATTCTTTAACCTTTCTACATTTAATAATAATATTGACTATATTTGAATTGTGGCAAATACTATATTTTTATAACTTTATTGTGCTTATTTATATAGGTGAGGGAGTTAAGCCGCCCTCCAACACAGGGTGACCTATTTCAGGAGACCCACACCGAAAGAGTGAGCAAAGGGGGGAGTCAGGAGAGGTCTGGGTAGACCCTCGCTCCAAGGCGACCTATGTAAGTTTGAATTTAGACATATATTTACTTAATTTTTATTATTATTTTTATTTATTTCATAATTATTACTTATAATGTGTTTTATCTTTTTCTTTTGTAGCCCGAGTTTATAGACCTTTGAGAGTAGGCATAGACCTAGTACCAAACCCAGGTGGCTGAGACTGGGCTTCATGCTGACATCCCTCCTCCTCCAAATGAGGAGGATGTCTGGGCCTAGGTGGTTGGTGGCCTTTACAAGGGTCGAATATATGGGATGGGGTACAACCTTGAGAGTATATCCCTATCCTCCGTCATTGGGCAGCTACTAGGGATGATGTCTTGAGGGAGCGTGTGCATGCCCTTAACTAGGAGTTGGAGGAGGCACATTTGATCCAGGAGTAGAGGCACAACTTGTTTAGTAGCTCCAGGCGCAGCGGACGGGCGGTGGAGTAGGAGCTGAGGAAAATCCAAGAGCTTAAGTTCTCCTCAAAGCGAGGAGGAGGAAAAGGCAAAGAAAGAGAAGGCTAAGTTCCAAAAGATGTAGGAGAAGATCACCTGATATGATGACCTTTTTCCGATATGCAGGCTTCGGGATCCTCGGCTTCCGCTTTGGTAAGAAGCTCCCAGATCCCACTCCCCTCCATTTTTAGGGCCATTCATCGTCGGATGGCACAGAATGACAATGATGGTTCATATGATGACGATCCCGCTCGTCGACAACCAAGAGTTCAACTAGTTTTTATCTAGCTTCATTTTTTTCATTTTGGATATTTTTTACATTTATCACAATTTGTATATATTTTATTGTGATACTTTAGTATTTTATTTAATCAGTTTAATTTGTTCATTTTATTATTTTCTTATTTAATATCATTTTAATTGATAATTAGGTTATTATATAAATAAATAAATAATAAAATACTAATCAATCCATAGTTATATCAGAAATAAAAAAATATTAATTCTTTACCGATGGGTAAGACGTCAGTAATAAGTCATATTCTAAAAACAAAATATTTTTTAAAAATACAAATTACCCATCGGTAAAACCATCAGGAAAAATTAATAAAAAATTATTTTATTTATTTAAATACCCGTCAGGAAAATTAAATTTGGCGTCGGTAATATTGTTTATCCGACGACCACAATGACGCTTTTAATCTGATTGTACCGATGGTTATATATTTTAATACCCGTTGGTACACACGTCGAAAATTACCGACTAGTTTACATAACCGTTGGTAATATTCATTGACGGCCAAAAAACTGATGCCCATGTACCTCACTAAACCTCCGTCGATATCCCATGTTTTCTTGTAGTGTCTATGGTAGATGTCATTGAGATATTGATTGGTGTAATACTAAAAGAGAACTTGAAAAAGATGTTAAGAATACAAAACTAAATATCATCAAAATTGATAAGAACAAGCATTTCTTTCTTCCTTATCTTATTATAACATTGAATTAAATCTTCAAAGTAACCAATATTTTGTTGCTTTTATAAACATAGAAAATATATGCTCTAATTAGGACTTATGTTGATGAGCTAAATAAGTTTGATACAGAGTTTCTTTCTATCGAAATGTGCCAATGACAGTCATTATTATTATTTTTTTGTTCTTCAGAAATTATATTGGTTGCAATGAGATTCAAACCTAAAACCTCATACGTATTACTCAAACCCCTCACCATTAGACCAATCCTAGTGGCTTGATAGTGATCATTTTTTAGTTTCTATACATTAAATTTATATCTTATTTCACCCAAAAAATAATTAAATAGATGTATTTAATTTATTTTAATATCATATTTCTCAATTTTAATTGTGTTATGTATGCATTTAATTTTAACAATTATTCTTTCTAACTTATTCTTAATTCATAAGTTTAAATTGATTCTACATCAAATATCAACCTTTAGAATAAATAAATGATTCAAAAGAAAAACTTTAAATAAATCAAACAATGACTATCTTATCTTCAATTTCAATTTTTAATATTTAATTTAAATATTTGTTTTTTAAAATTTTTGAATTAAATAATTAAATGGAATGCACTTTAATTTAAATAGACAGATCATTGTTACATTTGTTAGTCCCACTACTAAATTATTATTTTATAATTTCTAAATATTTAGCTACGTTTGATTTGATGCACTTAATTTTAGTAAGTATCCTTTCTACTAACACATTTTCTAAAAACATGACAATAATTCAAAATTATAATTGATCATACTTCAAATACAAATCCTTAAACATTAAATATTGATATTTTGAACATTTTTACAAAATTATATCATTTACCAAGAATTCATATCTTTAAATGACACTGATGTCCTATTTAATTCAATAAAATAATTGAATGAATATGTTCAAATTAGTTTTAAATCATATTTTTAAATTCTGGCTGTGTAAATTTTATTTAATTTCAATCAACTGTTATTGATTTTATTATATTAAATTTATTAATTTAGCAAAATCTATTGATATTATGATTAGCAAAATGGTTTAAAACATATTGATAAAAAAAATCTAAAAAATTTCAGTTGTTATTAATTATTTTTTAATGGTACAACACTCAAAAGATACACAATATAGTATCAGTTTTAGAATATAATCAATTTATTTATGATAAAAAAAATACTAATTTAATATCTCAAAGCAACAAATAATGATGAATTATGAAACAAAAATAAATGTTGAGTTTTTTTAAAAATATTCTAAAGAATTATATAAGTATAAAATAATATTAAATTGATTCAATATATTTATCATCTTTATATTTGACTTATTTAATTGGTCCGTGCCGCATGGGTACTACACTAGTTATATATATATAAGAAGGTTTTTGTTATGGTATCCAAGGGTATTAGTACTCTTTTGAATCCAAGAGTTGTGATTTAATCATAAATATTTAAAATATTAATAAATTTAGTTAGTGGGACACATAGTAAATTTTCAACCATAAGTTATCTAGAAGATATTGGTACCCATGAATTTTATTTATAGAGTCCTGGAGAAATCCCCATAAAAGAAAGATCAACTAAAGTTTTGGATCCATCATTAGTTTGTTTGTTTGTTACTAGAAAGTAGGGATTTGAAGAGATATTATATCATAGTTAGTCTGATCAAAATTTATAGAGATTTGTATAGAAATCATATCTTGCCACTATCTAAAATTTAAAATTTGCATTAAAGTATCAATCTTTCAAAAATTTTGCACATTCTCTCCTAATTTAAATATTAGTTGGTTGTTGGGTATTATTGATCTTCTAGGATTTTTTTTAATTTTAATTTTTTAAATTAACAAACTTACTTGATTAATTTATTAATTAATTATTCTAGTAACTCTTAAAAATGTGATAATTTATATAAGAGAAAATTGGCAATGTTACTTGGAATATCGAACATGTTCACTAGTGTTAACTTTTGTCCTGAAGTGAAATTTAATTCAACGGTCCTCTTTCCTTGCACTTTTGACGATAATATGATCACCCATCAACACTTGTTCATTCTGGTTCAATTTCACATAATTCTTGAATTGATTCTTGTCATTACATATGTGGATTGTTGCACCAAAATACAACCACCAATCTTGGTCTTTGGTTGAAGTGATAGCCATATTTAATTTAGTAATTATAGCAACCAATTCGTGGACTGTTTCCTCCACTAGATTTGCCTTCTTAGAATTTTCATAATTGAAATTTCTTCCCATTCTATGCCAGCAATCTTACATGAAATGGCCTTTCTTGCCACAATGAAAGCATTGCACATCCCTTTTCTTTTCAAATGAAATGCCATTTTTGGATGCTTTTATATTAAACTTTCCTCCATCAAAATAATTTTTTATTGACAAAATTAACCATAGAACTTGAAGGCATAAGTCATGCATCATGTATGTGCATGAGTTTCACATTTAATTTGAAAATGAGTTTGAAAATGTTCTAAGGTTAATTTTTTTAGAAGAGTGCCAAAGCTTCTTTATAAAATTATTCCATAATGGAGGAAGTTTAGAAAGAATGGCATCAATTTACAAAGCATCAAGAATTTTAACTTCAATCCATAATTGCCTCAGTATTAGATATTTTCAATTCAAAATATTATAAAGCCAAGAATTTAGCCGTACCTTGTTTGTCATTCTTATATGCAATCTACAATTATAGCCAAATTTCTTTTGAAGTCTTGAGATTGGAGTAGAGATCATACAAACAATTTGTCATGGTATTCAAAATACGCCCATGAAAAATTAATTTGTCTTCTTCATGCTTCTTCCTTTTGCTATTGATTTCCTCATAATCATTTGGAGTGAGATTAGGCAAAGATGATAAATCTGATCTATACAATAGACCTTCAATGCAGTGAGTACACTATCTTATCATTCCATCGAGTAAAATTCATCCCATCAAAATTATCAAGATTGTTGATGTCTCGCTTGATAGGATATGGAGAAGATAAATTTGATTTCATTGGAATATCTCTTTAAAATTTTTAGAAATTGAACACAAAGAATAGAATATTGAATATGTTTTGAGGCGTGAATTATCACTTTCTTTAAAGAGATATTGCTCACACACTCACAAATAAGTCTTTTTCAAGGATACAATAAAGCCTCTCAAATTCTCTTAATAATTATTAACAAAATTTCTATATGAAAAAAAGATTAATATAACACCTCTTTATAGAGATAGTTAAACATCTTTTGATTACAAAGTGGATAATAACACATCTCTCCAAAACTTGACAACCATTCGCATTCATACAAGAAGTTGAAGTTTCACCTTTTCAATTAAAATGGGAAGTAACGTAAGATGCCCCTTTTCAATTCAAATTGAAAAGTAACGTAAAAGACAGAGTGTGTGTTTAGTTCTGCATTTTGCGGAATTAATTTAGTTGGAATTGTTAAAATAAAGTGATATATATTTAGTAGATTGATTTGAAAAGTAATTTTGACAAAATAGATATTGTTTGGATAGATTTAATTGAAATCACTTCTAAATATACAATGACCAAAAAGGACATAATTTTCATATTACTTTATCTAAAATACCTTTCTATTTTATTTCATTATTTTTTATACAAAAGGTGATTTTGTCATACTAGATGTTATTTCAAATCAATTTTATTTGGTTCATTGTCATTCCGGGTGCCTTTCAATAAAAAAGTATAATATAAATGAGACCTTTCAAACAAACATTGTATTGTTTGACACAAACTAAGCGATACAGAATAGAATTTATTGAAAACTAGTGGCTTCAAGCGACATTTTTTATTTGTTTGATATTAATATAGTTAAATAGGTATATATATATATATATATATATATATATATATATATATATATATATATGTCATCAATTATCTTTGTGCAATAAATTTTAAAAAATAAAACACTTTATTAATTATATATTTCTTTATTATTTTTTTCTATGTTCATGTATCTATCATGATTTGTCAAGTGTCATTCTCTTCTTTCTTGATCTCTTGAAATATGGGTATAGTGGGTGTGTGATTGAGAAGTTAATAGGAATGACGGTTATATTTTGTAACTCTTTTGTATATTTTTTTCCTTATAATTAATTACTTATTAAATGATTAAATGATAATAATATTTAATATGGATGAAATAGGAAAAAAATGTGATAGAATGCCTCAACCCTTTATATAATACTATTGTATAGATAGATTTTAATATAGTCAAACTTTCAATATGCAAAATTATTTTTTCTTACAAAAATATAATTCATTAACTCAAACGGTGGTAGATTTATTTGGTGAGCGTAAGAAATAAATTTATTGAAGCTGTTACTTTCCATTTCACTGTTCGTTTCAATGGTTGGTGACAAATCTGAATAAAATTGGGCCCAAAAAAATTGCAAAAATAATAATGGCTTCATGAACAATTTAGTCTATCAAAAAGTATATATGAACAATTTAGAGTTTTCAAAGAAATTTATGAATATTTTAAATATTTAATTAAAAATTCTAATGAAAAATCAAAATGCTAAGCAAAATTAAAGGTAGTTGTATCGAATACTGCTTATCAATATGAGAAACAGGCAATTAAAATAGAAGGAGGTAACAATCCAAGAAGAAACCAAAACAAAATGAAAAGAAAATGAGAGGAGTTACAATTTTAAAACTACCACCTATAATTTTGCAAAACACCAAACTACCTCCTAAAAGGAATTAAAACAATTAGTGACATAGTTTTATTATAATGGAAACTTATATCTAAAAAATCATTCATTTTGCCATTGGCAAGGACAACCATATGGTTACAAATATATTTTTTACCATCAATATATATATATATATATATATATATATATATATATATTCGTTCAAATTTTATTATGAGTCTCTTGTCTTAATTTTCCTTTTCCATGTTAACTATAGTTTATAGAAAATATCAGCATATTGAATCGATGAATTAGTTTTTTCTAATATAAATGAACATAAGCAGTTTTCGAAAAAGATGCATGAAGGCATAAATAAATAGAGGATGCAAAATAGAGTAATACTGAAATCGATGGTAAAACCAAAATAATATAGGCCCCTTCATAAATTTGGGTTCGCCTCTCTATTATGCATAAAAGATACATGAAAGCATAAATGAAACGTAAAGTTCATCCAATCATTCATTGTTTAGTGGCTCCTATGCCAATTTTGCATATAAAATTGAAACAGAATGAGGTAAAAATATACATTTCATGTAACTAATTTGTTTTAATTCAAAAGCGCAATTAATGATAAATGGTGAAATAAGAACGGCAATAAATAGAGATGCATGCATTTTACAAGAATTTCAATTCAAACTCGATAGACAAATAGAAATTTCAATGAAGAAGAGGAATAGAAGCCTACAAATAGAAATAAAGTGGGAAAAAAACCAAAACTATGTGAAGGAATCAAGCATGGTATCCAAATGAGAAGATGGAGGAATCGGATCTTCCCACTGCTAAAGAGATAATTGTGATCCAATGTTGGGTAGTGCTTGTGGTGCAAACGGAGTAAACTAATTTTGAAAAGATGATGCACTGCTGCACAAAAAAAGAAAAAAAAAAAGAGAAGTTGAAGTATAGTAAAAAATAAAGCTAAACGGTAAATAGAGGACAACAACACATAATTTACCTTTTCTTTTTTTGGTCGAATAGAATTTTTAGATTGAAATAAACAAATACACCCAATAGGTAAAAATGCCCAAATCTCCATAAAAATCAAAGTATCAAATTAACCACGTCATTTTTCTGTATTGTGCTTGTGTAACATTTTTGCAACGTCAATCTCCAATGGTTGTTTTGTGAAGAAGAAGAACGGAAGAAGTTAAGGGAGAAAGAGGAAATGTCACATGGGATTAGGGTGGTGGCATCTGAATATTGTGGTTCTTCCTTCGGTACCCACAACAAAATAAGGATATCGGTACCTTATCAATGTGTTAGTCAATGATTGGCTCATTTATATTTTAATTATTCTAATAATCGGTAACCTGCTAAACATATAGATTGCATGTATTTAGTTGAAATTATGTTATTGTTCCTGCAACTTCTTTTATTTTGAAAAGAACCCATTTTCATTTCTTTGTTATAATTGCCTCCTCGTTTCCAAACACAATGGCAGCACAACCACCAAAGGGCTTGTCCAGATTATGATTACCTCACAATGGTTTATTATTCTTATGCCTTTTCAACTTTTTCCCCAATTTTTTTTTTTTTGTCAGCCCTTGTTTCCAATTTGAAGAAATATTTTCCAAATCTTCGTTGTTAATCTTATTGTGCACTTTTTTTAAGCCTTTTATACGTGGTTTTTAGTTTTGGTTATTTAGAATTGGTTTGTAATGGAAAAGGGTAGGTGATAAATTTCATTTTGTTTTGACACTGTAACATGTTCAATCTTCCGATATAAGGGAGCCACACACTTGTGATTTTAGGGTTTTGGTTCTTAACTGTAGTGTGACCTTTGTTTATTTTATACTAGATTGCTAAAATAGATAGCAGTTTTGTGGAAACTATCAGGAGCTTCATTACGATTTGATTTATTCATATACTTTCTCCATTGATAAATGAGAGAGAAACTTTTCAAGGTGTTCATGGATGAACGAGAGAGAAGATGGTAATAGTTATTTGGGGTTTAAATAAATATAAAAAAATTTGATAACAAATTTGAAAATTTTAAAAATAATATTTTAGACCAATATACATGTACTACATTTTAACCATCAAAGTAAAAGTTGTTGAAAGCATATGGGTACCGGTACCAAAAACATGGGAGAAATGCTCGAATATTATATTCACAATCTTTTTTCAACTTTTAAACCACAAGAAACCACTTTCATCATGGTGTAGGGGCTGAAGGCGTGTATGTTGGTGTAACCGCAATCAGTGGTTACTGATGATATGGATATTAACCGATCATAATGGTTTTATTTTACACCAAATAGCACGCAGTTATAACATCATGGAACATGAGAATGCTTTTATTTTTTTGAGATGTGAGGAAAATACTAATACTAAAATGGGTGGTTAACAATTTAGTAGATGAGAGTTAGAGAGACATATTAGATGGGCAAAAATGGGAAATTAAAATTGGACACCAAAAAGTAGCTACCTCCCCTCTATTTCCTTTATTGTATGTATGTATAGATGTATAGATTTATTGTATGTATAGATATATATAAGAAATAATAATAGATTTTTTTCAGGGCAGAATTCGAAAGTTCTCTTTAAGTAAACATCCACCGTGAAATTATGAACGCAAAAGCAAGTTCTTCTTGCTTCAAGTCAAACGCAGATTTAGGAGCAAAATCGATTTCAACAACAAATATCCAAACAAGTTTTTTTTTTTCCCTTCAAACTTAATTTTAATTGATGCTTAATGTGGGTTTGGTGTTCACAACGCACATCCAAACACGCTGAGAGTATCTATACCTATCTTCAGTGTACAATCATCATTCATATACATATAATATCAATATAGTTACAGACTAGTCAAGAGTTAATTCCAGTAAAGCTTGCTGTATCCTGAGGGATTTCTTCGCTGACTAAATAATCCTTAAGGATAGTGCAAGTATGCATGCCTCTAACTTGACATTGTTTGTTTGTTTTTCTTTGTGCAAGATCTTGAATTTCCAACAATTTTAAGGATTATTCTTTCCATTGATCAAAGCTAAACATGTATCATCTTGAATGTGAACATGACCAACAGCTGCAGTGCCTATTACTTAATATCACTGTTGTATTACCGAAAATATGAGGTTAGTACTCTTCATTTGCTTGTTTGTTATGCATTAGTTGGTACTTTCTCTTTCGTGATGTATCCTACATACTCAGCTGTGAGCATTGTTCTCCTCATTTTGTAGTGACCCTGAGAGTACTTCTTGTGATATGCATCTCAAAGCTTGATGTCAAACTCAAAAATCATGGAATGAAGTGGACAGATGATAATCTATGTGAGTTAGCATGTTTAGAGGATCTATCTTAGGGTGGATTTGATGATACTCTTCGACTATATGCTCTGATTTATGAAAAGCATATGCTCAAACCAAAAGGTTGACATGGGTTTGAGAAAACCTCATAGGATGCTTTTTAGAGATGAGTTTTGCTCTCTAAAATTCAAAATAATTCAAAAGGTTAATCTAACCCTTAAATTTTAATAAGAATCCAACTTTATCATTTCATTAATTAAGGCTATTAATTTTTTTGTTTTTCCCACGAATATTTATGTTCATTATAGTTATTTTATATTTGAGAGCAATTTTATAATATATTTATTAAACACTACTTCAATGGCTCCTAATTATTAAGAGTAATTTTTGCATTATTTTATCTAACGATTCTATTATGACATTTTGAAAGCCTAAAGAGCTCAGCAACTTTTTGAGAGCTACAACAATACTAGACCAAGCCTTAAAATGGAAGATTTTGTCAATTAATTTATTGCATTCTTAACACACACAGACACACACATGTATATATAGCCATTTCACACAATACGGTAATTGTCTAATTGTAACTTTTGCATAATCTTGACTCATTTTCTTAAAACGGATTGAACTGGTGTTGATTTGTGTTAACCTTAATTATTATTAATATATTTTTTAAAGAGGTGGGCCTCTAAACATTTATTCTATGGGAAAATTACAATCACCCCCCTGAAGTTTGGCAAAATGCAACTTGCACCCCTTCTATTTTCAAAATTGTCCGCCAAATTCCTGAGTTTTGAAAAATTCTACACCAATCTCCCCGATCAACATTAGTTCATTAGTAACTTTGACGTAACAATACATAGATGCACAACACATGATTTTTAATGGCATTATTATAAATATCAAAGAGTGATAATAAAAGCACACTCTCTTCCCTTGCTAGGAAAAAGGGAAAATATGAAGATGATGTGCTTTTATCATTATCTCCGCCCCTGCCCCCATAGATAGCTGGTCGCCCACTCGTCCACCGCTGGTTATGTGGTGTACCGAGGATAAAATATAAACTTATACAATAGATTTCTTATACTATACTATCAAACCTTCCACTATCATGTTTAATACTACCAGATATTGTCCTATACAATGCACCAAATAGGACCTCATAGTGTTATATGTTTTTCTTTATTGGTAAGTTTTTTTTTTTTTCAAAGGAGGGAGACAATACGTAAAATGAATTGATTATTAAACAAAATGATCATGTCTTGGCCGTATATTTCCATCGGGTTTGCAAGAGAATCAAAACAATTACTGAATGATTTAAATCTTGATATCTTTTGTGAATTATTGCTCGTCTACCCCAACAGTTATGGTTGGTTTTTAAAATTTTAAATATTACCGCCCATTCAAATTTAGAAATAATTAACGATTGGTTTTACGGGGAATAATAATATTGTTTATTTTATTTTAAATTTTTTATTCATATTGTATTTTAAATTGATTTAATTGCCAAATTATTCTCATTTATTCCATTGATTTATGATTATCATGACCCATCACTAAGTTATATATTTAACTATGTCCTGAATCATTGTATAGGTAACAATTTTTTTCAGTAATATTTGCGTTCTTTTACTGTTTCAATCTTAGAATCATATTGATCTTTTGATTGATATGGATTGGAAAATAAAATGAGCTAGAATTAGTGACACTACTGGAAATCAGCAAGATACTGATGTCATTTTTTGAGAGGTTTTTGCCTGTTTCATTATTCAACTTGTGGTGATCAATTTGCCCGACTTTCCGTTGGTACACGCGTTGGTAAATTATGGCACCATTGTGCGCCATATGTGGCATGCACGCTTTCGATGGGTGTATCGACTGTTTATCCATTGGTACAATAAAGATTACTTGCTTGTCGGAACTCGTTGGTAATTGAACGCATGTCATGTGGTACGAGATGTTTACTGACATATTTACCGACGGTTGATTTTTTGTTTTATTTTTATTTATTTTTTTAGTTAAATTACCAATGGGTGTCATGACGATCATTTTTATTTATTTTTTGAATTAAGCTATCGGTAGATTAACAATGGTTTTTTATTTTATTTTTATTTATTTTTTATTTAAATTACCAACTGGTTTACCAACGAGATTTTGAAAATAATGGACGTTTACGCCTAACTCTAGGAATTCCCACTTGCCCATCGGTATAAGTGAGATATGAAATGTACCATTTCACTTAAGTGTTACCGATCGCTAACTTGTAACCCAGATATGTTGCTTTTCTGACTTCTTTGTCCTCTTTCTCTTCTCTCTTCTCTCTCTCCCTCCACATTGCCGTGGCTCTCAGCCGTTTACCATCGTTCTGAGCTTTGTTTGTGAAATGAAGCCCGCCATTGCGATCTAGGTAAGTTGGTGAGCATTTTAATTGGTTTAGTTTTGTTATTTTGCTTAGTTTTCCATTCGTTTGTGGGTGCCTATAGTGCTATTTCTTAATGCATTAGAGAGTAATTATTGTTATTATTTTGTTAATGTAGGTGTTGTGTTGACCCTTGGCACTGAGTTTTTGATGTTGATAGTGGGCATTAAGAGTAGTTTTTCATCTTTTTTCGTTATTTTATTTTATAATTTGTACATATAAATGTTTACAATTGTGTTAAATTAAATATTTGTTCATATTGGATTTTCAGGATTGGATTTGGTTTCAAGTAGGGAGCTAGATTTCAGATTCTTTAATTTGTTTTTTTCCACTCAGTATAGGTTAGTAACAAAATTGTTGTTATTTATATTGCATAATATTTTTGTAGGATAGAGTTATAGGAAATGAAGATTTCATTACTGGAGGAAGGGCATAGAGGTCATTCCTAGACTTGTTTGCATTGTTTGCTGAGATTCTTTATGTTCACGAAGATTGCAGGATGCATAATGTGTAGTTATAAGGGGATGCGCAATAGAATAGTTTTTAGGATTATGTGAATTGTATGTACGTAATTATTAAAATGTAACTGTTTAATTATGTCTATTATGTTGTTGATCTTTAATAATATCTATTATTGTTGAATTGACTGAAATATCTAATGATGGAAGTTTCTAATTTAATAGGAGATACTGTCAAAATTTTATTAAATTCTTTTAGGGAAAAAAGATTAAAAGTAATTGTATTAAAAAAAAAACTTAAGGACCAATTGAATATGTTTGAAAGTAATAATTTGATATCATTAAAAACTTGTATATCTATGGTTGCACTGAAATATATGACTGCAAGAAATTTACAAAGCGTTCTTGTTTAGACATGAATATTTGTTATTTTTAAAATATAAATGAAGTTCCTATTTTAAAGTCATAATGTATTATTAGAGTGCTTCAGAAATATATTATTCAAGATATAATGAAGACACTACCCAAGATTGTGAAGTTGGAAATGATGACATTGAAAGACCTACAACACCTAAGAATCATGTACATTTCTTGAAAGTTGTAGTGCGTCTTAAACAAATGTACATGATTCTCAGGTGGTATAGGCCTTTCAGTGTCATCATTGCCAACTTCACAATCTTTGGTGTCTTCATTATACCTTGAATGATTTATTTCTGAAGCACTATGATTATATATTCTAACTTTAAAATAGGAACCTCCTTTATGTTTAAAAAATACAAATATTCATGTCTTAAATAAGAACACTCTGTAAATTTCTATGTTTATGGTTGCACTGAAATGTAAGAAGACGAAAGCTCCTAATTTGAGTAGAGATGCTATCAAATTTATGATTAAGATAGAGTAATAGTAGCAAGAGAAGGCAAAAAAAGACAAGATTAAGTTCATGAGAATGCAAAAGAAAATCACTACTGATGTAATGACCTTCTTTAGGGACATGCATGCTTTAGGATTCTCCAACTTCTGCAAGAAGCTCCCCTAGATCTTACTCCCCTCCATTTTTTAGGGCTTTTCATCGTTGACAACATACGACTTCAACGCCACCAATGACGACTAGGAGTTCAACTAGTCTTTCAGCTTTTTATTTTCTTTATTTTATTCTGATATTTTTTACATTTATTGCACTTTGTATATATTTTATTATGATACTTTGATATTTTATTGTATCAATTTGTTTATTTTATTATTATTTCATCATTTTCTTACTTAATATCACTTTAATTGATAATTAAATTATTATATAAATAACTATAAAAATAATAAAATACCAATCAACCAATCGTTTAAATCAGATAATAAAAAAATTATTAAAATTTTACCAATAGGTCAACCCGTTGGTAATTAATTACATTTTCAAATTAAATGATTTTAAAAAATGCTAACACCCATCGGTAAAAATTATAAAACTATTCTTATTTTTAAAAACCCATCGATAAAATTAAAATACCCTGTCAATAACATTATTTATCTACAACCTTATGAGGTCTTTCATATAATTGTACCGACTGGTCTACTTTTTTTACCCTTTGGTAAACCCGTCGAAAACTACCAACTAGTTTAATTACCTGCGGCACTATTCCATCGACGACCCAAAAACCGATGGCTCATACTCGTCGGTATATTTCTTATCCATCAAAAAACCCGTCAGGAATTTCATTGGTATCCCGCATTTCTAGTAGTGTGATTGGGAGATTTATAGTGATGTTATATTTCGATGATTGTGTGCCTCAATAAGAGATATATTCGTTGGATATTTTTGATTAAATTTTAAGTTGACTAAATTTCTTTATAGCAGAGATCAATATCCCTTATGACGTTGACATTCAAATAAAGAATAACAAGAGTGATTACATTGCCACATTTGAGTGTGTATAGATTAGTAGAAGTCTATTACGCTTAGATAAAATATCTTTGAGAGATACTATACATGGAGGCATCCAAATGAATGTGAAAAGTGCTCTTATGACAATTGAATTTATAAGTTTGATGAGAATAAATCAATAATTAGATTTATTTTACCAAATTGAGGTGTTATTGCTTAGAAATCATCCAAATAGACCAGGACAACCAGATTCACTGTAGAATGAGTTCATTATTCATGAATTGGTAAGATCAAATTCAACAACTTCTATGTAAAGTAGCTACATTGAGGTGAAATTATATCCATGGATGATTATGTGGAGTCAGAAGTGAATTTTATATCCTCTAACTAAGAAATTTTATGAATGTCCCATCAAGGGGAATGGAAAAACTAATTTGAAAATTAACAGTGATGGAAACCC
Organism: Dalbergia oliveri; assembly: GCA_030441495.1. Taxonomy (NCBI): domain Eukaryota; kingdom Viridiplantae; phylum Streptophyta; class Magnoliopsida; order Fabales; family Fabaceae; genus Dalbergia; species Dalbergia oliveri. The sequence continues at coordinate 11,250,360 of JAMLFY010000009.1, forward strand.
AAATTTTGTAAATGGAGATCCTAGGAGTAAGGTTCATATGGGTAAAAATAAGTCATCCCATTATATGGTGTGAAAATATGAGTTGTGCTAGATTGCATTATGTGAGGATAAGCTAAATGCTTTTAATGAATTTCATAACTCTTATAGATGGTGTATAAAGTGTAGTATAAATTTGATGAGAATCGCCTATATGAGTTTGGGGTGGGGCTACTCCTATGAGATTGAGGCTAAGTCTAGAGCACTCATGAACAATCAGGCACACTCATGAAAAGCACAAAACAACATTAACAATAGTGGTGGTATGTTGTGAGGGCGTAAAATAATGTGGTCAGATACGCATCTAAGTTACCAAAAAAAAAAAATTTTGGTTCATAGAGGTAGATGAAACTTCACCAATACATTGTAATTTAAAGACCTTTCTATCTAGGTCTAGTTTGAAGTCTAGAAGACACAATTCAAAGCATTTTCATCCATATATAACCCATGATTTTATTTATTTATTTTTAAAATAAAACCTTTTAAAATAGGTGGGAGATTGTCGATTTTTTAAATTTAAAATATATATTTCAAAAGATTTATTTATTTAACATCTAAAGATTCTAGCTTTCAAATATTAATTTAAATAGTACATTTTTAAAGATAATCATATCATTAAGTAAAATTGATACTATTTTGATTAAATTATTTCCAAAGTCAGATAACGAGTATATACCTACTACAATGCATAACCGGTCCTTATTTTACTCCTTTTCAAAATCAAATCCGGTCATTGGTTGATTTACATTCAATTCTTTTGATGTTAAATCAAATCCTTTTTTTATTTTATTGCATTGATTAATTATATTCTTCAATGTTTACGGACAAAGCGTATTGTTTTTCGTTTATTACTAACATTATAGAATAGTAAAATTAGGGCGTTGAGCATATATTCCTTTCATATTAAAAATCTTGTTTTTTGGCCATATATAAAAACATGTTTTACGATAATACATACATGTTTTTTTTTTTTCTTGTTAGACTACTAATACACTATTATTCTATTGCTTGTATTATCAATCAGAACATATTTCTATTGTATTTCTTGACTTTTTGGTTAATTCCCAAAAAGACTGCTATACCTTGGAGAACATTGTAAGTATACACGCCTCAGACTTAACTCAGTTTGTTTTTCTTTGTGCATGATCTCGAATTTCCAACAAGTAAGAGGTAAAAGTAAAACACAAATAAAAAAAATTGGAATTGAAAAATGAATTTATATGAAATTCCATCAAATGTCATTCTTTTATTTCAAATCCTCCGAGAGTTTGGATGGAAATTAATTTATTTTAAAATTTACACACAAATCAAATCAATTCATTTCTAATTTTAATCATTCCAAACACAATCTATTATAACTTAGATATAAAATAAATTTCTATATCAATTCATTTCCTATTTTATTTAATCATTTTTAAATATAAAATTTAACTTAAAAACAAAATCATTTCAAATCAAATCAATCCATAAAGTAATTTCTAGTTCCTTCCATCACTACTCCCTAGGGTTCATAGCAGTAATACTCAGACTTCAGGCTTTGCACTCTCTAGTGGCATTGTAGAGGGTAGGGGTGCATTGTGTTGTGGCCGACGATCTTCTTTTATAGTCGATTGCGCATTGTGTTGACGTCTTCTTTCCGTCATGTCTTGGTGGCGACGCTTTGCTTCTTCTCATGGTCCCAGCTAAGCTCGTCGCTTGTGGCCGATAGGCTTTTAGTGTAACACCCGAAATTATTTAAAAATTAATTTGAGCTTTGTTATTCGTAATTTCAAAAATATAATAGTATAGTAATGATGAGGGTGGCCCAAACCTGGCAAAAAAAAAAAAAATTTGGCCGGTGAATAGTAATCTTGTGGGCCCCATAGCCGAGGAGCAAAAGTCTGGAGGAAATGCCCTTGACTGAGAAAATATAGGATTGAGGTTAGAAAATGTTAGAAATAAGAATTTTAGACCTGGAATTTATTTTCAGGAAACATCTATTTTACGAATATGGTATTTTACCTGTTTGGTTAAATTACGTGTGTAGTTTCTTACACTGTATGAAATTTGTAGTGCAAATTAGACACATAATATGACAAGTGTGTGGCTTAAAATAGGCCACACCATTGCCCTTTTCTATGAGCCAATGAGGATGTTACAAAATTACACAAAATTATCTTCAAGAAACACATTGCATAATTCATTAATGTATGCATTATCTTCAAATGAAAAAGAAAATAAATCAAAATTCATCATTTCTTCTTCCTTAAGTCTTGCCAGAACCCCATTCAGCCATTCTTCCATCTTTTTCTTCTTCAAAAACATAAGAAACATACTAAGAACACTAAGCCACAACATCAAACATCCATATGTTTTGTCACAAACACAAATTTACCTCTTGAAAACTTGAATCAATTCCTTATTACACAACCCTTATCTCACCATAGCATCAAGTTGGCTGTTATTTACAGTGTTGTAAGAGGATTAGAGAGAGGGTTAGATCAAGAAATTGGTGGAGGATCCTTGAGCAAAGTTAAGAACAAGAGTTTAAGTTTCAAAGAGTCAAGTAGGGCCTTACTCATCCACTTTTCTTTCAAATTTACTCTGGAAATTTATAATTTGATTGAGCCTGATATTTTTGGTTTCATTGGTTGATAGCATATGAATATTGATGTATTAATTTTGGTGTGGTGTTTGGATGATATTAGAAATCATTTTTGTCAAAAGGAATTTTGAACTATGCTGCTGGATTTTCGGAATTCTTATGGGTAGGGATTGTTCACGAATTTTCTGGCATTATTGTGGGCATTTTCATGATCTATAAAAAATATATGTTAAAGCCAACATCCTAGGATAGTTCCACAAATTTTCTTGGGCTCTGAATTTGACTCATAATGCTTTAAAAAAAATCAAGAACTGAAAGTGTGTCTATGCTGCCTGGATCTGTGAACTGAAGCTATGAAGTTTGCCAATTTTTTTAACATAGTAAACGATTGATTTTTCCTTTGAAATTTTTACAAAGTGTTTATCACATCATGAAGTTCAATGATTTTTGTTTTGAATTTATTCAATTATTTTCTAGGGTTAAAAATTATGAGAACTTTGGTTTGAGCTGTGAATTGGTGGTCCCTAACCACTAAATTGTTACAATTTATTGAAGGAGTTAGAGAGCTCCTTTTTTTTTGAAATTTTTATGGAGTGTTTTGGACATATTGAGGTACCTCAGGGAATTTTCAAAGTCTTTAAATTGATTGTTTGATTTGTGAACTAAATCATTCTCCGGAAGCCTAAATTCTGCCAAATGTTGTCCTTGTATTGAAAATGAATTAAACTCTTGATCTAGGAGTCAAGTGAACTCTAGTTCAAGTATGATGTATATGAATGCATGTTAGTGACATTAACAATTGATTTATGGGGAGTGAATGGGAATCACTTGTGATTGACTGTATATATAGGGTTGAAACGTTATGAAATTTAGAAACTATGCTAGTGTATGTAGTAATGTAAGCTTGAGGATGGAGTATGTATCAAGTGGAGAACAAGTCCCTGAAGGTGTAAAGGGCACGGAAAGGTCCCCTTTAGTCTATAGAGGGCACGAAAGGTCCCCTAAATGCGTAAAGGGCACGGACAAGTCCCCTGAATGTGTAAAGGGCACGGGAGAGGTCCCCTTTAGTCCAAAAAGGGCAAGAAAGGTCCCTTTGATGTACCGAGGGCACGTAAAGTTGAAAATGAATTATTATGATGTTGAGTAGTATGACATATGTATACTGAGTGATGGAGTAATTAAAATAAATCCACTTCGGAAGAATGACTTTTGAACTTTAAAATGAACCTTTGATATATGTTGCATGCTCACAATTTTACTAATAAACCGAAGTGGCTGGGACAATAACGATGGCATGAGTTTCATTATATGTTTTGGGATACTCTCCTGAGAATTTTAGAATTCTCACCCCTATGTGTTTGTTTCCGTGTCGTTTCCAGGTTAATTCCAGAAGGACGGTGAAGCCCTAGAAGAAAGACTGAATTGGAATTTCTGGAGCTTAGTAGTGGAGACTTTAATCTGTTGTACTTAGATATGTATATGTATATGTAAATATAGTAAGGAACAGATGTGTACTAAAGCTCATAGAAGAGCTCCCTTTTGTACTTGACGTATACTAAATAAATATTTTGTTTCCTTGCTGTATATTTTGATAGAACCACGAGCTAGTCACTACATAATTCGACTCGATCACTCTTGCCATAGACAACTAAGAAAGGTCCGCTAATTATAAGTAACAACTCCTAAGTATAATGTCATTACTTAAGGATGACATTGCACTTGGGAGGATGTTACATCTAGCGGTGGGGTCACTCGATCAACATAGTGCTCTTGGTTCTTCTTCTTGGGCTCTTGGCTTCTTGCTTATGAATTCTTTTTTTTTTTTTTTGCGTTTACTTATTCCTTTAATATGAGGATGAGAAGTAAGAAATGAGAATGAGATGAGCTTTTTCTCTTAATTTTTAATTTTTTATCTTGTATTTTTTCTAAAATGAAAACATATGTGATAACTGATGTGTTTTGATTTATGAGTTGCTATTTAACTATTTTTATGTTACTAAGTACAGAATATTGGTATTTTTCACAGGATTGTTGCTGAAATAGTTGTTTTTTTTTTGTGTTGTAACTTGTTTTGTAGTGATCTGATGTGTTTTGATTTATGACCTTACTATTGCTAATAAATAGGAAAATTTGGAAGATCAAATAGGAGATTCTTTAGAAGAACCTAATACGAAAAAAGCCAAGTCAACAACCCTGATTGTTGGAAGTTTTTCACAAAAATTAGTGTTGGAAAAGATGAATTGTGATTTTTTTTTTTTGTGGGCTAGCATTAGTCCCAGACAGGTTGGGCTAACTATCTTTCAACCCATTTAACTTTGGTGAGTTGGCCCTCCTGCCTATTTTGGTCTGGCTTTGAGTGGGGTGGGTCAACCTACTTTGATATCTTTAGAGTGTAAATTAACCGGTAAGGGATGTTTTAATTTAACACGAGGCCTCAAGTTTGAATCCTAGGTACGAAGCTGTGTTAAACTTGGGAGGGACAACTTTGCCATTAGTGGTCCTACTCTGCTCTAGTTGTTATAACCCCCCTAAAAAAAAGTGGACCACCTATGGGCATTAAGTGGTATAAACCACTTTAGACCTTCCTTTTCTTCTTTTCTTTCCTTCTTTTCCCCTCTTTCTTGCAACGTTCCCTTCCTCTTCTTCCTCCTTCTTTCTTTCTTTCTTTCTTCCTCTATGTTTTCCTCATTTCTTTCTTTCTCACACTACCACCATCTCCACTACCATCACCATCTCCTCCTCCTCCTCCTCATCATCATCATCAACACCACCACCATTAATCGCGCCTCTTTCTCCTCTCTCTTTCTAACTCGTGATTTCTCTCTCTAAGTGGAGGAACTGGTTAGAGTGGTGAGTTTTGAATCGTTCTATAACTCTAATCTTGCTCCTAAAGTAGTGGGTAAGTGATAATCTTACTCTATTTATCTCATTGAGCTCTCTATTTAGTTATTCATAATAGATTGGGGTTTTGGGACCCTAAGCATATATATTCGGGGTTTTCTAGTATGTGGGGCTATTTAGTGTAAATCAATGGTATTGTTAGCTCACTAATATTGTATTTATCTTGTTCCTAAAGTTATAGAGCATTTGAGCATCAACCATTGGATTGGTGGCACTTGAAAGTTGATATTCGGTTCTTTGAACCAATTTGTGAGTAGACATTATGTCTATCATTATTTTTGTTTATGTTAAATTAGCTCTAAACATATTTTAGAAATTTAAAAACTGAAAAATAATTATTTGGTTGTGTTACGTAATTTTAACAAAATTACTTTCTTTATGTTAGCTTATGTTTAATTAAAAATTGACATGAGACGATATAATATTGATTTTGGAAAATTACTTTATCTTTGTTATGGACTTGAGGAAAGGACTTGAGAAATTGTGGTTATAGCCAATTGTGGAGTTATTGAGAATTGATTTGATATGATATGTGATAAACACACATTTGGTAAATATTTTTTCTCTTACACTTGGTGCTTTTGCATTTTTTTTAAGCTTAACTTCCATGAGTTTATCAGATTTTTGCATTGACTCTCCCTACACTCAATTTTTCTTTGTGACTTTAATTCATTGGTTTTTACACAATTTTAGTTTTTGTCCCTCACGAATCCTTTTTTTCTTACAAAGTGAATTGTGGTCATCTGAAGGGTCACCTTTGAGAGTGCATTGTGGAGTGGAGCATTGGAGCGTGCACTAAAGAGAGAGAGAAAGAGTTGGATTTGCCTTGAGGCTTCGTTGCAACGAGCATCAGTCAGCCAATGAGCCTGGAAGACAAAGCATGATTAGGAATGAAGGGCTTCGCTGTAGCGAGCCTAAGGAATAGTGCCAGTGGAAATATTTAAGCCTACTCGCTGCAACGAGTTTGTAGACCAAGCCTGAAAGTTTGATTTTGCAATTTTTACCCACTTAGGCCCCTTTTTTAGCAAATTCCATGATGATGTAATACTCTGAACACGAATTTCGAGGCATTTGTTGCCATTTTAGGAAATAGAGAGAGAGAGCTCTCTTGTTTTTTCTTCTTCCTATCCTCCTTCAAGAATACATTGATATACATACCTTTGGTTATTTTTATGCAGATTTCCATCTCTAATTTCTTTAGTTTTCCTCTTTCTCTATTTGTAACCTCCTTCATGGAGGAGTAGTTCTCTTGCTACCTCAAGGGATTCAAGAGCTAGGGTTGTGCTTTGAAACACTTTGATCTTAATGCAAATCCTTGGTGTTATTCTCTTTCTCTTTGCCTTTCCTTCTCTTTTCATGTTTATTGATTGATATACATGTTGAGTGAAGTGCTGTTATGTGTATGTGAGTATGATTTGTGAGCATACGTGTCTTAGCTTGTTGATTGAATGCATGCTAATTGATTGATTGATGAGCATTTAATTAACTAAGAGAATAGAGTTAATTCTTCATTGAGAATTGGATTATGGCAATTGGCATTTAATTTAGTTCGTACATTTGGGTGTTGTGATTGCAATTATCTAAGTGTATGTGATTGATTTTATCCTTTAGTTGATTGACTTTAAGGAGAATTACTAGTTAATTGTATGATTGCATGATTAACACATAGTTCCTCACCAAGTGTTTGATCAATTGTTTATGTTAATGATTAATACTTCCTAGCTTGAGAATCCCTTAGGCTATCTCTCTTTTATCATTGTTGATTTCAATTACTTGTTATTTTATTTTCTCATGCAACAAACCCCCGTTAAACTGCAACTAATTAATTCAGCTTCCTTGTGAGACGACCTGGGTTGCACACCACTGTCTAGGTGCCTTGTGAAACTCGGCCGAGGAATCTAAATTCCTTTTTAAACTTGGTGTTGACAACGGCTGGCTACTAATATGTAAAATCTTTATTATATGTTTTGGAGAGAATCTCTGCAGGATCTATAGCTAATGAAAGTAGGTGTTAGCCTTGGTGCACCTTGACTATATATGATTAGAACCACATGGTGGATCCTTCTCTTCTACGGCTACTCGCATGGGTAGGATCGTTCTTTTTAGGATCACACGAAGGAATGGCCGCCTGAGTGTAAATCCTTCTGTTGTCCTGAATTTGACGATTCTCTATCATTTTATATAAAGTTAGTTGTTTTCAAAATTCTTTTCCGTAAATAAAAGAATTTGTGGAACTTATATGAACAATGAAGTTATTATTGCTTTACTTATGGATTATATATTGTCTCATGTGGGTTATAGACATCATGTATACAACTGAGTTGCAAAACTCACTTCGTTGTTTTTCCCTCTTTCCAAATCCAGGTGCAATTTCAGGTTCCAATCCTCGACCTCACTAGCCAAGCTCTGAGTTGGTGAGCCTTCTTGAGAGGGCCTATTTTGTATATTGGAACCATTTTATTTATTTATTTTTAGTATTGACTGGTTAGAACCATCCATAATGCTCCATATGTCAAAGGCAAGGTCCTCGGATTAGTTTTATACTTATGTTTATGTTTGTGCTTATGCATGTGTAGGTAAGACTTTGATATATATAGATTATATTATGAAAAGGATTGGTAAACTGAATATAGAATTATATTTTGAACTACATTCCTAGTTATGGTTGAACATATATCTGTGGTTATGAAATTACATTTGAAATTAGTTTGAAAATTAACTTGACTTCATGTTTGATTTTGGATTGAGTTGGCTTTCTGTTTGATTTAAATTACATAATAGAACTTGAATTGAAATTCATATGCTGAGATGATTTTCTGAATTATGTTGAGTTGGTTGTTCTGTTGCTAGCGAGTGCATTCTAGAATGTTTGAAATCTGATTCTGTATTTTATCTTTATTTTCATAGGTTGTATTTCTAAATTTGGGATGCCAAAAATAGGGGAAATTCTGCCCATTTTTTGTAAAAGCTTGCATGTTAGGCTTGCAAGGGAACGTGTTCCCTATGCGCGGTCACAAGTTGGGTCATGACACTAGTAAAATTGCTTCTACTAGGAAATTACATGTGATTCCAACCAATAAATAAATAAATAGTGTGAATAAATAAACCAAAATTTAAATTTTAAATACATAAGTTAAAATAATGCATATTGAGTTATAACATTTTAGGCTGCATCTTTGGTGCGCACTATTAAAATTGTGGTGCATCTTGTGCGTCCTTTTTATACAATTCTCACATGTCATGACAAAAGTTGTGAAATAAGTAGATAGCATCACAGTAAAATGCATATCACCTAGTTATACTGGAAGCTGGAAATCAAGTCCTCCACATTATTGCATGGATTTTTTTTTTTTTTACAGAATAAGTGACATATAAGAACAAAGATATGGACATTTCAACAAAAACCACTTACGTTAGAAATAGGAATTCAAAAAACTATAACGCAAATAATCCAGAACCAAGAATGATGAACATAACACACCTAACTGCACATCACCAACCCATTTGGAGAAATTATTGTAAATTAAAAGAACAATAAAAGGAAGCAAAACTTAAAATATTAAACTATGAAACAACTTTTAGTTTGAGATGATTATTAGTTTTTGAATATAAACCAGTTTCTAACCTTGCTTAAAATGATAGACTATGCACTATAATCACTTGAATGGGCAGTGAACACATATAACATTATAGAAGTCACACGACACAAGTATGACCAAAAACTCAATCATTTCAACTTCCACTAAAAGTCTTCCAAATATCATTCAATATCTGCACTGGAAACCATTATGAAATATTCATATTTTAGTCATTTAACTATAAACATAGTTTAAAATAAAATACTATCTTCTAATCCATATAGCCTTTGCATTTAGAAGGACAACCTTTTGGTTGTTGTTGTAGTATCCAATTTAATTTTAAACTAAATTATTTGGCCTATGAAATTTTAATCCAGGTTATATAGTAGTGCTTTGAAACTTCCATGCAAAAGGGAACTCAAGCAAACTTCATAATAAAATTCAAGCTGCAAAATCCAATTTGAAGTAAGAAGTTCAAGCTAACATCTAATATGCAATACCTTAGATGTCTTCAAAACTTGTGTTCATTGAAAACCCCAGCATACAGCTATAATTCCTGCTACTATATCAAACAACATTCTGTACTTACTTCAATAAATCATCCAATGGGATAATCTAACTGATCTCACCACTTCAACCTCCACACTCAAACATCCTCTTCTCACAAAGAATGCTTTCCCTTTCTTTTTTTCTTTCACCTCAATTTTGATAGAAGCCTTCCCTCATATGCTATCAAAAAAAAAAAATTCCTGTCTTTTTTTTAAAAAAAGAAACTTGCTATCACGTGTTTTCTGTCCTTTACATGTGCAGCCCACTAGAACTTACCATTTTAGTAGAGTAAAATGAAATGAATGATCCAATTGAAAGGTTACTTACATCATTAGGCAAAGAAAACAAACCGCACATGTATGCAAAAAAGTCATACAAGACATGGCATAATGCACCTAAATTCACATAATATTGATAAAAAGAAAAAAAAGTTGTCAAAACTCTGATACCACCAGAAAATTTTTCTGACTTATAAAATTTCTAGTAAGATGCCTTCAAATAAAGCAATGACTATGCCCAAAATTTTAAAATAGAATCCATGGACCTCTTAAAAAAAAAAAAGCAAAACACACTACTCCCAGTCAATAAAGCCTATACTAACATGATAAGAATTGAGTATCCATTCCCAACATAGAATGCAACTACTATGTTAGAGGTGTTATTGTATTCAATATGCAACACCAACAAAATATCAAATTATATTATAGTCAAAAGAGTTTAAATATCATGAGAAACCTAAATATATCATAATATTCTTCACCAAAGGCAAGAACACTGCAAAGTAACAATACGTCCCTAGTTGTGCTCTAAATTCTCTTTAGAGCTTATTTTGCAAGGAACTTATTACTTAAGAACCTAAAAGCATCAAGTAATAGGTGCAGAAATTGCCAATAAACTCAGGACACCAATATTTTCTTACGAGCATCACAAGCCAAGGGATATAGGTTTTACACTAATACACAATAAGAAATTTTAAAAGGAGCCTTTTAAACAGAGCACATAACAGGTGCCATAGTACCGTTATGTGAAACTTGGAACTTTAAAGAAGTATTGAAAATGTGTCATGCGACACTGTAGCACATACCAAAACTTATTACATTGCAATCATAAGCTTCCTCAAATATAATGCATCCTTAGCCTACTTATACATACACAAACATTTATGCAATTATTTTTTTTAAGCTTTCAAGCTTCGAAATCATTGACACACAATCAATCATTTATGCCAAAAAAAATCACAATTAAGTATCATATAGTCCAAAACTGAACAATCATCACCAATCATTTTCACTTTCTAACACTTTCACATGTACTCATAGTTAAAAGAAAGAAGACAGAAGGTAAACAAGAACAATTTCAACACAACCAATATTCATAGCTAATTGAAATCAATAATCAAATCTTATCTAGCACTTTCTTATCACGTAAAATCTCAATTTCAAACATAAACCAGAGATTAGTCCAGATGTCGCAAATGACACAGAAAAGAAGCAAGGTTGTTAACAAGAGATGAGAATGATGAAATTGGGGTATGAAGAAGAAAGAGGTGGTGACCTCTGAATATAACTTGCACATCAAGGATCATATAAAATAACCAAGACATGAAGGACTAACCAACATTCCTATAGGTCTTCGGTAGTACCACAATCCGGGAAATGGGCGTGCTTCCATTTACACAGTTGTGAGCCTACTAAAGAATATTTGCTCCATAAATCACAAGGAAACCAGGCTTTGATACCAACTTTGTCACGATCCGATCCGGATTATGACCGGCGCATAGGGAGCATGCTCCCTAGCTACCCTTAAGACACAATTTTTCAAAAAAAAAAAATGGACATAGTTTCCTCGTTTTCAACATATTCCAAATACATTAATACCCTGCAAATGATGAGATAAATCTATAGAGTTTGGGCATCAAGCACTCTTAGAATGTGCCCTCAAATAGAAGAGATCTCAGCACAACTTCAATAAGCCGTAAGCTTCAAAATAATTTAGATTACGAGCCACATATATATAATTTCTAACAATATCAAAATCGAAAAATCTAAGGACCCTACCCGTGGCATATGGAGCAACTGGTAACCTAAAGATAAAAACTAAGACTCAAGTGTGATGATAAATGGAAGGCGCGGAGGGGTGATCGAATCAGCGGGCGGAGCTCTGGTGTTGACATGGATTTGAATGAAGAGGCTTTGGCCGAGAGGACGTGCGTTGGACTTCCGGGTGGGCAGGAGAGAAGAAGAGCTCACAATTTCCGGAAAGCTCTGGCCTCAGCAACAACCTGCCACACTCGTGTCGCCAGGAGCCGCCGGTACCACCTAACCACCAGTCTGGTGGCGACGGAGTCCGACGAGGAAGCCATAGAAGTTTCGAGGACGGCGGCCAAGATTCAGCGCTGGAAAGTCGAGATCCCAAGGTCAAGCCGAGCACGACGGAGAAGCGCGGCCGGAGACGGAGGCCAGGCGACCTGCCATAGGCGGCGACATGAGTGAAGAGAAGACGGGGAGGAGCACGCAACAGTGGAGTTTCGGGTTTTGATATTGCTGACCCAACGCCACCACCGAAACCTCCTGAATCAGGACTCGTGTGTGGCGACGATGAGCCGCCGGTGCCACCAAATCGGGTGGCGACGAGTCCAGCGAGAAGCTCAGAAGTTTCGAGGATGGCGGCCAAGCTTCCATCGCTGGAAAGGCGAGATCCCGACACCAAGCCAAGCACAACAGCGAAAGCGCGGTCGACACCGTGCCGTGAGCCGTCTTCGACAGTGAACCAGGAAGAAGTGCACACTGAGCTGGGCGGAGACTTGGTTCGCGAGAAAGGGGAGAGAGGGAAGGAAAGCATTGCTTTGGGTAGACCATTCCAGAAATTGGGCAAAAGACGGACCTATTGGGCCAAGCCCAATCCGTCAAAGAGAAGGAGTTCTGAAGTGGCTAGTGGCCCACATGAGAAAGGATGCTGAGCAAATGATAGCTGAGAAGGCAAAAGTGGATGAGATGGCAATTAAGAGGTTGAGGCATTTGCTAGACCCAATGATCCAAGCCCAAATACGTGAGGTTAGTCCTGCCGTTTTTATGATTTGGGATCAAGCCCACGTAGGTGTCTCTAGAAAAGGTGTATTAAAAACATACCAGGCCTCTCCAATTCTAGCTAGAATGTGCCAATCAACAATTACAAAATCAAATATTGGCTATAACGAGGCGTGTAGGATTTCTCTGGGTTAAGGCCGAGGGAAATTTCAACAATGAACTCTATGGTGGATGCAAAAGTTGAGGCTGAGGAAAATGAAGAAACAAAATTGAAATTTCTTAATAGAGAAAGGTGGGCCTTTTTAACTTGCAAGATGTTCCCTATTGGAGTTACATGGGGCGACACTTTATTTCTCAAGCCATATGAGAAAAATTCAAGAGCTTCAATGATACTTAGCACTAGCAAGGAGGGCTGGTTTGCCAGAGGGCGTTTTAAATATTGTTCATGGAACACATGAGATTGTTCATTACATATGCAGTGATAAGGATATAAAAGCTTTGTCATTTTTTGGTCCAATTATGGCTGGAATGCACTTCGCTGAGGCACGTACAAGGTATAGGCTGGGAGATCTCTATGACAGACCATGGCCAGTGATGTTAGAGATGCAGTATATTGAGGGTGTTAGGACATATGGTGAGGCTATTGGTATCGATTACTTAAAGGACAGCAAGGGAACTTGATACCGCTTCATGGGATCCTGGAGGACATTACAACAATGCAAGCTCGCTTTCTCTCTTCATCAAGATATGGGACCCAGGAGGAAGCTCTTTATTTTTCAGCACTATTATTTTCCTTCATGTACATCACCTTGAGGACAAGGTGATTTTTTAGGGGGAGTATTGTTAGGTCTTGTAGTATTTGATGTTAAGGCTATTAGTGTCTACAGGGATACACATGTTATCCTAAGGGGCTGCGATGTATGTGAACTATGGGTAAAGGGTTTTGTAACTAATTATGAGCAATGGGTTAGGGGTTTTGTAACTAACTCCACCTAGAGAGAGAATATTCTAATTGGTTAGGGGAGAGCCTATATAGGCAAGGGGAGGGATATTGAGAGGGGTATCCTGGAAATTAGGATTGGGCTTGGGAGAGTTCCAAAGTCTCTAATATTCTGAATTGGTTTTACAATTTCTGTTGTTCATAATACACAATCATCTTCTCACTCATATGGCTTGGTTCCTATCATCAAGTTTCAAATTAAAAAAGATGGCCTTCTCAACTCTCAAGAAGGCTAACCAACTCTGCATCATCTCCGTTGAGCTGGGAATTGGAAATAGATTCAATACCTGCAACTAAAAAGGGGGGAGGAAACAATGGAGTGAGTTTTGCAACTCAAAGGTAGACAGAATGTCTATAACCTACATGAGAACAATAAACAAACAAATAGTACAACCAAGGTAAATTCAACAATTTCTTGCATTTAAAGAAAATATCTTAGAAAACATCAACTTTTATGGAAAATACTAGGGAATCATCAAATTTAGGATAAACAGGAGGATTCACACTCAGGTGGTCATTCGTTCATGTGATCCTAAAATAGAACGGTCTTACCTATGCGAGTAGCCGGGATCCACCGCGTGGTCCTAAATCAAGATAGTTAAAGTGCACCAAGGCTAACGCCTCCTGTCGTTAACTGCAGATCCTGTTAGAAATTCTCCCAAAACATATATACATAGCTACTAATTTAGTTCTCAATATTTCAGAAAGAAAAGTCATGCCCACATTTCATAAGTCCTTCCTTAATTCATAACAGAGGCATACTAACTTTCAAACATTTTGAAGATATGAAATCCAACATTCCTTTATGAAAATTCCAAATATCCAGCTAATATCATATCGCCTCATGTGTTAATTTTTTTAATAAGACAATCCAACATAACCGATTGATTTTCTTTAAACAAATATAATGTTGGCAAATAATTATTTTTTAGTTTCTAAATTACTAATATGTATCTTGAACTAACATAGTATGCATAAAAACAATTATAGACATAATGTCTACTCACAAACTGGTTCTAAAAAACCAAAGACCAACTTCCTAGTGCCACCAATCAACCGGTTGATGCTCAATCACTTTATAACTCTAGAAACAAGACAAACACAACTTTAGAGAGCTAACAATACCATCAATTTGAATCAATTAGCTTCAGTTAATAGAAAACCCAAAATGTAAAGACTGGGGTTCCTAAAACCCCTAATTCTACAATTGATAACCATAGAGAACTCAAAAATAATAAATAGGACAAGATTGATACTTACCCAATACTCTAGGAGAAAGATTAGGGGATGGAGCAACCCAAAACTTTTGGCTCCAACCGGTTGCTCTCATAGGGAGAAAAACCACGAACAATAGAGCAAGGGAAGAGAGCAATCACGGTGGCTATATATAGAGGGGGGAGGCTAGACACGCTGCAGTGCAGGCAGTGGTGTGATGTGGTGGTGGCTCCTTGGAAGAGAAAGAATCAAGAGAGGAAGAGAGGGTGCTGTACAGAGAAGAAGGGAAAGAGCGGGAGAAAAAGAAAAGGAGGGGGGAATAAGGGAAAAAGAAAGCAAAGTAAAAAAAATAAAAAAGGAAAAGTGAGTTTCACCCGCTAAACATTGTGCCAATAAAATTTTATTTGTCTTAGTTTATGCCAAATAGTGATTCTATTTATTTTATCTTTTTACACTAACAATATTTTAAAAGCACAGACAATAATAAATTATTTGGTTATCACAACAAGGTCCATATTTATTTTTAGTTTACCATATTTACTATAATAATAATTATTATTTTAAATTATCGGTCATCACGGTTTTGATCAATTTTCAAATGTATTTGACTACAATTTTTAATTTTAGAAGTGACCAAAATTTATTGAAATGGTACTTTAAAATGTTTTGTTTAATCCTAAAATCACACAGATAAAACTTGATCACTTTTAAAATGCATTTAGCCACATATTTAAGTTTAGCTAAAATGAAAATTTATTACAAAATACTGCAGACCCTTTTGATATATTGTTACACCATATGATCTCTGCGGCTAGATTACAAGGAGCAGCAACGAAGTGCACCCCAACTATGAGGTTGGGTGCATATTAGCATAGGCCAACGATTCATATGTGCTATAGAACTTCCAAACAAAGACTTGATATTTACTCTAGTATCTAAAATTATATATATGAATTATATTGGTTCTTTACGTTTAAAATTTAGTTAATTAGTTTGTGATTTTTTAAATGGAAATTACATTAGTCCTTAGTGGACAAATCCTGAGAGATCATTAATTTGAGTTTTGTAGTACATAATAATTCATGTCAAGTTATTATTGTGAGGGACTTATATAAGTCATTTATATACTTTCAGCACTATTGTAATTCACGATTATTAAACGAAAGACTAATTAATTAAATTTTAAACTCTAGAAATCAAAATAATTCACATATATTTCAAGAGTTGAAATCAACATTAACTCAACATGTGGAATGCTTACATAATTCGTTTAGCTCCTTTTGGCCTCTAATGAACTTCTCTTTCTATGAACAAAACAAATCTCAGCCAGTAAGGCCCGTTTGATTAGTCACTCTTGCTAAAAAACAAAAGGCCGCTACATCATACTTTGACATCTTGGTACAAAGGTGATAGTGGCATGGAACCAATCAGGCCTAGAGGGTACAAAAAAATGGCCGGCTTATGAAATATAATTCAACTTGGTGTTACTGGTGGATACATGAATGATCACATTGTCTTTGGGAATTATATTAATTGAAGGAAGAGATCACGGGAAACCCATTTTATTTGAGTTTCTTCTAGTACATTCTTGAGGCACTTTTGGCCTCCTGCACGGTGGATTTACCTAGGAGGAAAAGGAAATTGTAGACGATATTATTGATGTTAATGGTGCTAAATATGCGAATGTACAAAACTTGCCCCTTATCTTTTTATGCATGGTTAATATAAAATAATTTTATACTATTATTCATCATAAATATGATCATAAATAATATATATAATCATAAATAATAATAATATATAATTGAATAATATTGTTAAGTTCTTTTATATTAACGGTACACCAAAATTAAATTTGAATTTTAATACCAGATTTTTATGTTCCTTTCATTGGTAATTATTGGCTAGGAAGGAAATCAAGATGGAATAGCTTGAGGGAAACACATTATATGGTTTCCTTTTCTACGTATATTCTATTTGGAGCAAAAGGAGGTGACGAGTTTACCCAAGATTATAAGGAGACAATGGGGTAATATAATTCGTGTGGAGAAAGCTACCCCTTAATTTGCAAGAACATATGGCAGCACTGAGAATCTTGCTGATGTTAATTGTGCTGATGAAAATGGAATTATTACTAGTGTGCGATGGTGATCCTCCCTTGAGTTGAATATTCTTAGAAGGTGATGAATAATTTTATATGTATGTGAAAACACGTGTGATTCAGAGTGGATGGTGACTTGTATTTTATTTTATTTTCCTTTCTTTGAGGTCAATTCTGATGGCCATCCTTCTAATTGGGTTCTCTGATATTGCCAATCCATCCTTCTTCGCTCTCCCAATTATGAAAGTTCCTTGTGTTGGATTATCATATCAAAACAGGAAATTAACAACTAATAACCAAAGAAATTTGCATCTTTTCTTCTTCTCTGTCCTCTGATTATGAAATTAACAATTATTGTTTTATAGAAAGCAATTGTGGGCCTACTTGTCCTCTTTGCTTTCACATCTCCATCTCACCATAAAGGTGCAATGGCTTTCACGTTTGTGAACTCCTGAAGTTGATTTAATTTGCAGGATAAGAATTTAAAGACATTTTGTAGTATTGGGAGCTCATTGCTACATCACAGTACCGTGTTCATGTTCCACCTCACAATCTCATTTGCATAACGTGGTAGATCTGCACCGTGGCAAAAAACAAAGCACTATTGAAGTGGACTCACAGTGCTGTAAGGACCACAAAACGCTTGGCTGCAACTGCATCGCTTCTCTTACCCAAGCCATCCACAAATAAATCCCTTTCAATTTTGTCCAGTGTGTATATACAGTTTTTTTTTTCCAGAAAAAAAATCTGTCTAAAGGCTAAGCTGTAAATTAAATTCTTGAATTTTTCTATCTTTTTATAACAAATTTTAATTAACCGAGATAGAATGTTTGAAGATATTTCTTTTTCTTCTAAACTTCAATTACTTTTTTTCTTTTTTAAAAGTAAACCATTTCCTAACATAAAAAGGCACGTATTAAAGGGTAAAAATATAAATTATTAAGTAAAATATAAAAATTTATCAAATGAATAACACATTTTTTTTGGTTTTCATTAGAGCGTTTATTTTAAGTTTTGAAATATGTTTCCAAAATCACATTTTCAGGAGGAATGGTATTCAAATATTTTAAAAAAATTATTTATTTAGTATTAAATATTCTCATAAATATTTATTGAGATTCTAAGAATAAATTTAAAATTTATTTATTTTAAAATATTATTTTTTAAAATAGATATCATAATTTTTAAAATATTTTTAATATATTTAATAATAATATTATTATTATTTTCATGATCATCTATAATGAAAATTATATTTCGAGAGGAAAAAAAAAAGTCATAAATTTATAAGTTTTTACGGCAAACATTGCCTCATAGTCAATATTGTAGTCCAAAGTTGGGTCCCGTTGGTCAGAGTATCCTTATCCTATCAATTATTGAGTTGAGTTACCTTTTTTCTCAAGGAAAAAGAAAATACGAAGTTGATATTCGTTTTCAAAAATCAAAATCTTAATGAGTACGCAGTACAGTATAATATATAGGTAATGAGGTATATTAAGTTTCTATCAAACAATACAATAGATTTAATTTTGGATATAAAAAATATAAAAAATTTACTTTTGATATATAAAAATAAATAATTTATACAATTATAAAATTATACATTACTTCATCATTAAGTGAATTTAAATTTTACAGTAACTATTTAAGCAATATATAATTATATATGACTATATTTAATAAGTTGGTAGTATAAAAAATATCAAACGTTTTTTTCTTCGGTACATTGTAATACTGAGAGTTGAATATACAACCTTATACCAACTACTCAAAATTTTCAACACTAACACATTTCTAATGTCATACAAACCATCAACCTTCAACCTCTGAATTTATATAGTTTGTTAATATATATCATTAAAATAAAAGAGTTTTCATTAACATTTACCATCACATTATTCAATAGAATTAATATCTTATATATTGTTAAAATTATTGACAATATCATATATGGTACATTATTAAATTTTAGTAAAATAAAGGTATTTTTGTCATATGATTTTTTAACCATGAGTTTACAATACTTAGCATTAATTTGAATTGACATTTTTTTAAAAAAAAAGTAGAAGGCCTCTTAACATTCACAAGATAATGATACCCTCACTGTAATAGTATGGTATTGAATAAAATCTCATTCTAATTTAAATGTCTTTTCAAATGTTAAATTATAATAAGTTAACAGTATACACATTTTTTATATCATTTTATTATATCTTTGATTTTGGAGTAAAACTCTATTTTGATCCTTAAGAAATATAACAAAAAACAAATTAGTCCCTCAAGATTTAAAAGTTCTTTATTGGTCTTTCATAATTCAAAAAAGATATAAATTGGTTCCTCCATATAGATATGTACAATTAAAAAAAATTATACATATTTATATAGAGAGGCTAATTTGTCTCTTTTTTTTAAATTATAAGAGATCAATTGGAAACTTTTAAGTTTTGAGAGACTAATTTATCTCTCCATGGGACCAAAATGGATATTTAGTCTTAATTTTATTGTATAGCAAATTAGTGAACTATTTTTTAACACTATAACATAATTATGTTGTCCTTACCTAGAATTTGAGGCAATGATGCAGGTGACTCCTGTCTATGCAAGCAAGAGGAGAAGTACCTACAAAGACACTCTGATGCTAAAGTCAGTGGACAAATGAAGCAGAGAGTGGTAAAGTATGTGAAAATGATCAAAGTTAGGTGTCGTACCTGGGTGAGTTTGATCTCTCCTCTTTCCTACGATGTCTTATTGGAGTGGGGATATAACAATGTGAAAGTTCTCAAATATATAGGTAGTTATTGAATTTTCTTTCTTTTAATCCTGGATTTTTCTGAGTATTTGTTGATCTTGTCCATTTTTTCCCTTTGAAGGTGAAATGGCTTGCAAACCTGGCCCAAAAGATTTGGCAACCTATGTGACAAAAGAGAGGTGCTACCGTGTTAGCTGATCTCTGCCTGTTCTGAAGCTTGGGTAGTCAGGAACTTCTCTGACTCCAATCCTTTACAAGGTTGAAGAGGACCAGGGTGGAGACCAGGCCTCGTTCACTGCCGCTTTGGTGGCGAAGAAATCAAGGATTTTCTTGACATTGTGAATGCTTCAAGTCTATAGAGCATGGAGTTTCCTTTCTTGGAATTCATTGATCAATAGTTCGGCCATCCTAAAGATGCAACTATGATAAGGAGGGTGGGGATCCCTAGTCTATGTTGTTATTTTGAGATCCAGGGGCTTTGTTAGGCAATGGTCTCCTGACATTCGGAGAAAGAATACGGGATTGGGACCTTGAAGCAGGGAGAGTGTCATGGATTAGCTCAGAGCTGAAAAAGAAGAGCTCAATACTAGCCTGGCTAAGTAAAGGAAAATCTAGGACAGTGCAAAGAAGATTTTGGAAGATATCGCCAGGATGACTGCTCATGTATAGTTGGATATTGAGGTCGTCAAGCTTCATAGGAAGGAGTTGGAGGCCGAGGTAGCGCCTGAAGGATGAGGTCGACTCGCTGACTAGGGAGATGGTTGACCAATATATGGCTAGATTTAACTGAGCTCTCGATCAAGTTTGATTCCTTCATGGAGAAATCAACCTTTTCTCATGCAATCCTTTTAACGAGATCGTTAATAGGGAATTGGTTAACAAACTCCCTCCAAAGGAAGATGCCAATTATGTGGCTCGGCTCTTGAAGAGGGGACTCGGGTAGATGTTGAAGACAACCAAGAGTGTGTCAAAGTGGTGGAGCCTATTCAAGCTATTTTCCTAGAAGATCAAGGGGGCCTATTGATCTTACCCGTGAATTTTGCCATCTTTATTTTTGTTTGTAGTTGAACAACACTTGTAATATTTTTCGATATTTTGCAATGTATGTTGTTTGGGTTCCTTCATTTGTTTCCCTTTATAGTTATATATACTCCATGATTAACTAGTACTTGTAGCCTTTGTTTATCCATGTTCAAGTTATTATAGTCCTGCTATTTCACTTGTAAAGTGCCAAGGGTTGCTTGGTCTTTTGTGCTCCAGGGATAGCTGGGTGAACCGAGGATAGCCCATGTGCTTCGAGGACAACTTGGGTGAACCAAGGATGGCATGGTGTGCTTTGAGGACAACTCAGTAAACTGAGGATAGCCCAATGTGCAAGTATTTTTGCTTGAGGGAATCTACTTGCATCAACAATAAAGAAGAACAAGTTTGTGAAGACATAATGTATTATTTTAAAAAATGGGATAGTTACATAAGTGATGACCCATGTGCCACCAAAGTGTTGGGCTCTTGTACGATCATGCCTTGTTAAAACCTTTGTTAGTAAAACCTAATAGGATAAAACCCAAATAAAGGAAAAAGAGTGTACCCATAGTGGGAGATTTAGGGCGTTGAGCTCTAATTATAATATCTCCTTAGGGACGTGGCATTCCACGTACTTGGAAGTTCTTGTAGGAATAGTTCAACAATCTTATATGCTCCTCAGCCAGTCGTGGTGACTGGAATAGCCTTCCAATTCAAGAGCCAACTTGCCTTTGCCTAGGGGCTCCTTCTGGTTCCACTTTTTGCACAACTAGGTCACTAGCTTGGAAAGTTCTAGGGTTAAGCTTTTTATATGATTGGCCATTTGCTGCTTGGTTACTTGTTCCTTGATATGAGCAAGTTCTTGATCTTCTTCGACAAGGTTTAGTCTGGCACTTCTATTTTAGCATCTGCTTCTTCAGAGAATGTCATCTATCAGTACATAGGCTGGAAGACTTCAACAGGAGCATGACTTTTCTATTGAAGATGAGTCTATATGGTATCTCCTAGGTCGAGGATTGAACGTTAGAGTGGTATCCCCATAAAATTTCAAAACTCTTCAACCTAGAATCTTTGGCCTTGTCAAGCTTCTTTTCAGGCCTATGAGAAATACTTTGTTGGCGCTTTGGGAGGCCTGTTAGTTAGAGGATGTTTAACCAGGAAAAGATATACTTGATGTAAAAGTTATCACAGAGCTCCTTCAATCTTCAATCTATGAACTAGGTTTCATTGTCAGTGACCAATTCTCTAGGGAGGTTGAACATGTATATTATTCCCTTCTAGATGAACTTTCAAACCATTTCAGTGGTTGTTGCCATGGGCTCAGCTTCAATTTATTTTGTGAAATAATCAATAGCCACTACCAAGTACTTGAGCTGTCTAGGTACAATGGGAAAGGGGCCGAGGAGGTCGATTCCACATTGGTGGAAAGGCCAGCTTGCTTATGAGAAATGTAGTGGTTTGGGATACTTCTAGAGACCTCTGAGAACCTCTGGCATTTGACATACTTGTGCATGAAGTCAGTGCGGTCTATCTTCATGGTTGTCTTGAAAATACCCTTAGAGTATTTTGGGCACTAGAGCTCATCCTTCGATATGGTTCCTACACACTCCTTTATGTACCTCGATCATCACGTCATTAACCTGGTGGGGACCGAGGTACTTCAAGAGAGGAGTGAGTAACCTTGTTTAAAGATTAGTCCTCCACAGAAGGTGTAGTAACTTGCCAATCTCTTAAACTTCTTGGCATCGGCTTTAATCTTGGGACTTCACTTATGGTAAGATAATTAAGGAATGGAGTTCGCCAATCTTCATCTTCAACCTCTATGTTGTTCACTTTGGATTGAAGGCTCAGCTTTCAAGTTTCACCTGTGTTCCTGACTTGTTATTCTGAGGCTTGCTAGTGCTGGCAAGTTTTGAGAGGATGTCTGTCGTGGTATTGTGCTCCCAAGGGATGTGTGTCACTTCACCAGTGCTAAGTATTTGAAAAGAAAGGATCTAGAACTACAAAAGTGCTGTTAATCTGTCCAACAACATGTTGAGAGTTTGCTTTTATCTGAAGTTATTGAGCTCTGACTTTATTTGAGCTTCAAATTGGTGATGAATTCTTCATATTCTGATTGATTATTGTTGGCGTGGAATTGGAATTGGAGAGATTTTTGATTATTATTCCCTCCACATTTTCTAAAGTGATTTTAGCTTCGCTTCCCTTACCATTGGAGGCTTGCCCCATCTACTTGAAGGGTCTATAAGCCGAGTTCCTACGATGAAGTTAGTGAGAGCTTGGCTATAAAGTCTACTAGCGCTTAAGCTTTGATTAATCCCCTCAATTGGTATTTGAGGCTATGTTCAGAGAGCTTAACAAACCACGATATCATTCTTCTAGTCAATTCGGGCTTGATGAGTATTTGCCTTATGGCTCTCCTTTTCTAACTATGACATGATGACTTTGCAAGTAGGGTCTCAGTTTCTGGGCTATGTTACAACAAGCATAGGTGAGTTTCTCAATTTTTGATACCTTTGTTCGGGCCCTTATAATGTCTTGCTAATGAAGTAGACCGATTGTTGTTCTTTTTCTTGTTCTGTGACCAAGACCAAGCTAACCACATGCTCGGTTACTAAGAGGTAGAGGAAAAGTGTCTTTTTGACTTGTGGCTTGGTGAGAACTGGTGTTGCCCAGAATGTCTTAAGTTCCATGAACATTGTTTCATATTCTTCTGCCACTCGAATTTTGCCTATTTCCTCAATGTCTTAAAAATGGGGCAACTCGCTCGACTAACCTTAAGAAGAAGCGAGATGGGCGAGTTGTCCCGTGAGTTGCTGGACTTCTTTGACTAAGCTTAGGTTTCTCATCTTTGATATAGTTGGACCCTTGTTTGGGTTGGCTTCTATTCCTTGGTTGGTAAGCATAAACCCGAGGAATTTCCCACTGTGAACTTTGAAAACATATTTTTTTGGGGTTCAGCCTCATGTTGTACTTTCTGAGTTGGCCGAAAATATCTTGAAGATCTTGTATGTGGCTTCCTATGGAAGGAGTCTTCCTCACCATGTCATCGATGTAGACTTTAACATTCCTACCGATCCGTCTCTTCAAAAACCTTGTTCATGAGTCTTGATATGTGGCCCTTGCATTCTTGACACCGAATGGCATGACCTTGTAGCAAAATTTGGTATGCTCAATGACGAATGTTGTTTTATCTTTATCTTTTAGATGTATCTTGATCTGATTATAGCCCGAATAAGCATCCATGAAGCTCATGTATTGATTTCCTGAAGATGTTATCTACTAGTTTGTCGATATTGGATAGTGGGTAGGAGTCCTTAAGACAGGCTTTATTGAGGTCTGTGAAATCTACGCATATACACCATTTTCCCGAGTTTTTTTTCACCAACACCATGTTTGCTAACCAGGTAGTGTATCTGATTTTTTATGAAGCCGGCCTAAGGAGTTTCTTGGTTTCCTCTAAGGCAACCTTTTGGCTAAGAGTTCTCTTCGTCTGAGTTACTAGTCAAGCTTTAGGGTCGACCATGAGCTTTGGCTCATAACTTCAAGATCAGTGCCTGTCATGTCAGCTGGGGTCTAGGTGAAGAAGTGGAGTTACTCAGGAGGAAGGAGGTAAGCTCGACTAAAAGGTATGGAGGGAGGTTAGCTCCTATGAATGTGACCTTTTTGGGCTTATCACCAATTTGGACGGGCTACAAGTCATCTATTGGTTGAGGTTGGTTATGTATTTTCTCCCTAGGGTTAAGCTCTAAGATGAGGGTCTGGTCTATGTGGAAGACTAAGAGGACTTGCCTAGGCTTTTGAGGTTCAAGGGCTTTTGTCTTAGGCATCCGTTGTAGCATGCTCTGGCTTCTTTCTAATCGACGTGTATAATGCCCACCTTGGACTTGGAGACGGGAAACTTAATTACAAAGTAGGGTGTTAGAGACAGCTCCTAGGGCATTAAGGAAAGGTCGCCCTAAGATGATATGGTGAAGGCTTTGGTAGTCAATCACAAGATACTAGAGGTCGACCGTCTTAGTTAGAGGTTTTGTGCTGAAGTAGTTCTTAGCCAGATGTAGTCAAGGTCGTTGACCCTATTTCTAGTGAATCTGACTAGTTCACCATTGTAAGGAAGCAGTGAGTTTTAGAGAGTTACACCCTTTTGAAAGTGGAGTAGAAGACGATCTTAGCTCCTTTGATCTACTAGGACTTTCCTGACCAAAAATTGCTAGCAAGAATGGAAACTATGTCAGGATCATGCAAATTTTCATCATCTCCTTTAAAGTCAGAGTTTAATAAAGATATTATTGGGTTTTTGGTCTTGGGTCGTGAGGGTGTGAGGATCCCTCAAGTGATATGATGGCCTAGAATGATCTCCTGCCAAGCTTATTTCTTCGCCTCTAGCAAATGCTCTAGTAATATGATCAATGACCCTAGAGACTTGGCGTCTCCTCTTGATTGGGATTGGTTTCTTCTTTTCTTGGACCTTCTTTTCCAAGTTGGTGTTTCACTGCAGAGGAGGATGAGGATCTGCAGTGCTCATCTTTCCTTTCATGGCTTCACCCTCTTTTCCTTTATTCAATAAACTTGAGGTAGCCTTATCAGTAAAGCATTCGATCTAATTTTTAAAGCCCTAGCATTCTTTAGTTAAGTGGCCCAAGGCATTGTGGTAGTCACACTTTTTGTTCTTATCTATTCTTTCTTGTCACGACCCGCCTATAGTTGACGCACGCAAGGGATTGAGTCTTCACGGAAGCCTCAATTAACGTGACTAGCTAAAATGCATGAATAAATTAAATATATTCAAAATATCTGAAGTTTAATTAAATTTCATAATTCTGAAAATATTTCTAAACATAAATCCTGAATAAGAAACTGTGTTATAACTATAATCCGGTTAAGCCAAACATAATTAAATAAATGACTGAAATTCTAAAAATAATTAGAATGCATGTTGGGATCCTGTCTACACAATTATTGGAGCACTACTAACTGACATAACTAATAGTAAGCTCCACTCCAAAGTGAAACTTACCAAAAAAGCTTAGCACTCCTGGGAGGATCCTATGGTAACTGAACCATGTGCATCTTGTTGCTTGTAATATGTATATATATATATAATAGCACCATGTACATCTTGTTGCTGGTAACATATATGTAATAATAATAATAAAATAATAGTAATAGTGCTATCTACAATGATACTACATGCATTGCCAATCATATAATAATAATAATATTAAAATCTCAAGTTATGGGAGTAATGTGCAACACGTTCATTATTAGTGCTATCTACAATGATGCTACATGCATTGCTAATCATATAAGGATAATATTATTAAAATGTCAAGTTGTGGGAGTGATGTGCAACACGTTCTTATATATATATATATATATATATATATATATATATATATATATATATATATATATAAAATGTTATTAATAATAACGCCAATTAATAGTAATAATGACTACTAGTAATGATAACAACAACGATAATATCTATTTATGATGATAATAATAATAGCAATAATAATTAGATGCTAATAAATTCCGTATTTGGGATATTACATACTATCTCCCTTAAAAGAGATTTGATTCCCAAAGCTAAACAACATACCCTGAGATGGAAAAAGTGGGAATATTTCATTTTCATGGCTTCTTCAGTTTCTCAAGTTGCTTCCTCAACGGAATGATTAAATGTTTCATAAAATTTATTAAAAATCATTCTTTAACTTATTTTCCTTTTAGAAACAATTACTGGGACTTTTGGTCTCAAGAAAGTAATTCTATTATATAGCCCTCCAAGGGTGTATAGGATCTAAACTGAGTGAAATTTAGGACCTGAAACGAGATAAGGGTAACTGGCACCCTTCTTGGTTTGAAAACATTTTCTAACCTTTCTATTTAAAACTAGGGTATTACAATCTTCCCCCACAAAAGATTTGGTCCCTAAAGCTAAACTGATGTAATTGGAAGAAGAAGGAGGTATAATACTTGACCAACATGGGTCTCATGGATGAGTCTAACTACCCGAAACACTTTAAGATTCTATCCTGACTATATTAACTTATTTGGGAAACAATGTCATTTTAAAGGCTACTCTCTTTTCTCTATCTAGATACTTTTTACCATGTTTGGGTGGCTCTGTCTTCTAGGGCAGCCCTTTCCTATTGAGATAACAAGGATTCTTAACATAATACTTTTATTGGATGACTAACGTCACTCTTGTTCTTGCTTTGGTTCTTTCTCTCTTGTGTTTGACATCAACTAACACTACGGGGATTCCTAGCCCTTGGTGCCTGATCCTTCTCACTCTCTATGCACGTGTCATGCATGGAAATGAAACTACTCTATCCGTTCATGTAAAAAAAAAAAAATACAAGGACAAACATGACATTCATATGCATATATCCTTGGAATACCTAATATCACACATTGCATGCATTAAACAATGAACCATAGGTAGTATGACTTGCACTAAAGTCTTTGAAGCCTTCTGTCAAGTTAACATGCATCATTTGTTCTCATGTACTAATTTCTCTACTTCAAAACTCCCTAGTTTTTTCAAACATTTTTAAACATAAGCATAAATACCTACTTCAAAACATCAAACTATGCCCACACATCATGCTAACACATGAACCTAAGGTAAACGATATGCATCTTATTAGCTTATTAAGTCCATTGATTACTTTACCATCCTATCACTAATTGCATATTAAACCTGCGTGTTTTGATTTGATCTCACTCAAGAAATTTTCATACATAGGTTAGGAAAACCACATATTCTTTGCATGAGGTTTCATAGACTAAGCTCAATGAGAATTTGCAAGTCAAGCTCATAAAACATAACAATCGAAAAGCATTTAAAGAGACTTAATAATCAGTAAGCATGATCCTTAAATGCCCAGGGTACCTAGGAAATCCTTCCGTTCATTGTTCCCAAAGGCATAATTAGCCAACATTTTCATGCATAAAAGTACACACACATATGTAAAATTGTATGCTTAACAAATAATGACACATCATCTATGCACTTTTAGTAGCTCAGTTAATAGGATTACAATAAACTCTTGAAGAACCTAAGGAATTCAATTTCTAAAGCCTTAATTTCCACTTAGCTAATGTGTATTATTCAGTTAAATTTCCTAATTCATGAAACTTAATGCTAACTGTTTACATGCCTGTTTTATTTAACAACACTTACATTGTAAACATCAAGCATGGGGAAGGCCTTTTTACTACACATTCAAAATATTTATCGAGTAATATATAATTTTATCATTTTCTCATTTAAAATCCTAAATCATCTGAATAAAATCCATCGTTCATACACAAATAAGATTTCTAATAACTAATTCTTGTTAACTCTAATCACAGGCAATGGAACAATCATACTTCCACCATTTTCATATTATGTATACAACCAGAAAAGAATAACAAGTAGCAATTGAAGAGATCAAGGACAACTAATATGCATGGTGATCCAAAACTAGCTTAGCAATTCATGTTATACACCGTCATAATGCACACTCAAAACTAATCAAACTATCTATATCATATTGTTAACCTATTTCACATACATGCTATACTCATATTCTGTAATTGCATAATTCCAACATAAGCAGTATAACAATGCACTCTAGAAACATGACATACATGATGATCATGGCATCAAGGTTACATAAAACAACTTGACATATTAGAACCAATTGTCATTTTTACTAAATGTCTACGTGTGCAGGATATATTTATTTCACTCATGGTTTACCTGCTAACTTAGTTCGCTCCCATAGGAACCCTGATTAGCTTGGGTAACTATATTATTTCCATTTATAAGGGGAAAGGGCTTACCTAAGTATCAGGTTGCTCGGCCCCTAACTTCCCACTCCCCAACACAGTGGACATTCCTTCCTTATATGACCCGTTTCGCACCTGTAGCCCACAAACATATCCTATAGGCATTGACCTATGTGACATCTATTACACGTATGACATATTAGGTATGATTGTCTGTCCATACTAAGCTCGCCTCTCCATCTGATTATTTCCTTGGCTCTGGGGTTGGGCGGAGGACATGTTGGAGAAGGCGCTAAGAAGGTGGCTCAAACCAACAGTGCCTACGCTGACCCCTTTCTAAGCTCGTCATGCCTAAGAGTATCCTCTCCTGGTGTTCTCCCATCCTAAGGTGTCCACTTACTACTTCTATTGAATCCAGGACACGTCGAGGCGCCAAATGTAGCTGGCATTAGCCAACATAGGGCTACTATGGTGGCAAGGACGATGACGGTTCACAGGTGGCATAGCTCACCTGAGAAAAGAAACATAGAATGGAAAATTGGATAAGAAGTTCCAGGGAATGACAAAGACTCCTATTGAACTTAGACATTACTAATTCTTCCTAAAGGCCTCAAATAACATCATGTTAGTAAGAATGGCCACGATTCCATTCACATAAACATCATGCCATTTGTGGACACTTGCTCCGAATATGTAGGGAAACCTATTTCTCTGATACCACTTTGTCACGACCCGCCTATAGAACGTGATTGGCACGTGAGGGATTGAGTCCTAAGGAAGCTTCTTAACGTGACTAGCTAATATGCATGAATAAATCAAATATATTAAAAATATCTAAAGTTTAACTAAATTCCATAATTCTAAAAATATTTCTAAAATATAAATCCTAATAAGAAATTGTGTCATAACCATAATCCAGACTAAAACTAAACATAATTAAATAAATTACTGAAATTCTAAAATAACTAAAATGCATGTCTGGATCCTGCCTACACAATTATTGAAGCACTAAAAACTGACATAATCAATAGTAAGCTCCAGTCCAAAGCGAAGCTCGCAAGAAGCTGGAGCACTCCTGGGAGGATCCTATGGTACAACTGAACTTGTAGCTATATCTGGAGAGGAAGAAAAGAGATAAGTGAGCTTATCAAAACTCAGTGAATGAACCTCCACTCACAACCCACATGGGACAACAACAAATATACATAACATATACATGTTACTGATGGAAGACATTTTATATATAATTACATATAACTATATAACTAGTAGAGAAACATGAGAGGCTTTGAACATAAATAACTAATAATGAATCTAAGCCCAAAGCTAATCTACTCGGCACCTAACTAGGTACCATAAATGGACACCATACCAGGTTCTTCACTGGGTGAGCTAGTCCTCTAGTGGACCACTTGGTACCAAGGTTAACGATTAATCTTGGTTAACTCGCCGTTTCTCACTAATTACTACAAAATAACTTGTACATAAACTGAATAAATCTGAAACTCTAAATTCATATAATTCTAACAATATGATTTTAGCATAACCGAGGTTCTAAAATCATGCCCAAACGATCACTAGCTTTAGACATAGTAATTTCAGAAGTCTAGAGTATGTATCTAACAATTGTTATGAATCATACTTTGTTCAACACTTTCAACAAATCATAATTGATGTTCTATAATCTTAATAGGAAATCCATAGTAGGAAATCCTTAGTCTGAAAACATGGTAATTAATATTTCTCCTAAACATGAAACTGAGGTCTCATAATTTCATAAACTGGAAAAATATTCTATAACATAGAAGGTATTAAATATGGTCCCATGAGCTTTCTAAAATAAGATTTTCATAATAATTGTGCAAAACAATAATTTTTTTGAAAATTAGCATAATCCATGGAAACAAGTATTTGTCACAAGTCATTTTAGAATTTCATAAACAATTTATATAATATTAGGAAAATACTAATAATGACAAAAAATATGGCCATGAGCTTAAACCCACTTAAAGTTAGTAATCGGGAGTGTGCTTCCACTAATAACTTGACTCTTGAGGAGCTGGAATGGCACGGTAACGCCAAACAATATAATGAAAACATAAATAATTTGACTTTATCACCCAAGCTGAGTTTGGGATGATAGGGAGGGAAAAATATTGTGTGAAAACCATGCTTGACAGTACCCAACCTCACAACTAGATAAAAAGAGGAAGGAACCGACTAAATTTCATGAAGATCATTTACCTAAGAGATTAATCGAAGAAAATTGAGAGAAACCACATTTTTCTCTCTAAGGAAAATCCTTGGGCGGTTAGGATTCTTAGAAAAATATTTAGGAGTATTATGATATGTCAAATATATACTAGGAGTATAAAATAAGAAAAAATCTAAAGTGATCGTGTCTCGCCACGCAAGTTGACACAATATGCATTTTCTCGTTGCCATAACTCAGGGCTTTCTTATATATATATACACTCTTAACACACCACAAAACGTTACCCGTGTATGTGTGTGTGTGTATGTCTATATATATATATATGTATGTATGATAATATTAATAATAGCACCATGTGCATTTTATGCTGGTAGTAATAATAATAATAATAAAATAATAATAGTAATAGTGCTACCTATAGTGATGCTACATGCATTGCTAATCATATAATAATAATAATATTAAAATCTCAAGTTATGGGAGTGATGTACAACACGTTCATTATTAGTGCTACCTATAGTGATGCTACATGCATTGCTAATTATATAAGGATAATATTATTAAAATGTCAAGTTGTGGGAGTGATGTGCAACATGTTCTATATATATATATATATATATATATATGATAATGATAATGTTATTAATAATAACACCAATTAATAGTAATAATAACTAATAATAATGATAACAACAATGATAATATCTATTTATGATGATAATAACAATAGCAATAATAATTCAAATACTAATAAATTTTATATTTGTGATATTACATACTACCCCCCTTAAAAGAAATTTGGTTCCCAAAAACAACGTACCCTGAGGTGGAAAAAGGTGGAGATATTTGATTTCCATGGATTCTTCAGCTTCCTAAGTTGCTTACGCGGAATGGTTAAAGGTTTCATAAAATTTATTAAAAAATATTTTTTAACTTATTTTGCTTTTGGAAACAATTACTGAGACTTTTGATCATAAGAAAGTGATTCTATTATATAGCCCTCCAAAGGCATATAGGATCCAGAACTTGGTGAAATTCAAAACTCGAACAATAGATAAGGGTTACTTGGCACCCTTCTTGGTTCAAAAATTTTCTAACATTTCTATTTAAAACTAGGGCATTACACTTTTGGGGCTGGTTGAAGGTTGCCCGTGGAGATTAATGGGCCGAGCTAATAGATTTCATTCAGGATGGTGCTTACTTGAGTATTAAAAGGGGTATAATTGCTGTATTTCGGCTTAGAGTACCTGAACTCGTCTTTTTCTTCTTGTTCTTGGACTTGCCGTATTTGGGCTTCTGACTTGGAGTCGACTTTGTTGGAATCTTGCTTCTGGCTATTCTTCTATGCGTAGAGCTCTTCATCGTTGAT
This sequence comes from Dalbergia oliveri, assembly GCA_030441495.1. Classification (NCBI taxonomy): domain Eukaryota; kingdom Viridiplantae; phylum Streptophyta; class Magnoliopsida; order Fabales; family Fabaceae; genus Dalbergia; species Dalbergia oliveri. The sequence continues at coordinate 11,282,494 of JAMLFY010000009.1, forward strand.
GTTGCCTACGGCTTTTTCACGGAGCTCTTGTATAGTCTGTGGTCTGTTGATAGCTAAGTTCTCCTTGAAAGGGCTAGAGCATAGGCCGATCCTGATTTGGTGAAGTTTAACAACTGGGTCAAGATTAGGGATTTGGGAGGTCTCTTCATTGAATCTGGTCAAATAGTCCCTCAAGGACTCATTAGGGCCTTGTATTATGTGCTCTAATCGAGTCCAAGGTCTTCATGTATATGTTAGAAGGGATGAACCTATTGATGAAGGCTCTGACCAGCTTGCCAAAGTTGTGGATGGAGTTTGGGGAGTGGAGGAAAACCACAAAAGTGCCGACTTCTCCAAAAATGAAAGGAAAGTTTGGCAGAGGATCTTGTTAGTTGCCCCATTGACCAGGATCATGGATTTGAACATTGAGACGAAAGATGGATCTAGCCTGTCATAAGGGTGTAGAGACGTCGACCATTTGAGATTAATGGGTCGGCCAATGGCCATGAGCTCATCTAAGAAAGGAATGCAATGCATCGGATTGGGTTGGCATTAGGCTCAGGGTGGTAGGTGGTGTATCGTGAGTATGATGGTCTGCGTTGTCAAATTAATAGCTTCTGTGCTGGTCCTATTGTCACCACTAGCATTTCTGGGCGAGAAAGTTTGGAATTTCCTCTGTGGACATGATTGGTCATGCGCTAGTTTTCCTCCTGAGCTTCCGTATTGTTTCGAGGATTTCTTCAACAGTGGGATATAGTTGATTGTTTGTGGGATTGGTTTGGTTTGTGGCATTAGCTGTGGTGTTTGTGTTTAAGATTGTATGGAGGCTTGTTTACCAGCCATGCGATGGGCGCGATGTTCTTACCTAGAAATTGAGGCAAGGATGCAGGTGACTCTAGTGTTCATACAAGTGGGGTGGGTACCTGAAAGACACTCCAACCATCAAGTCAGTGGATGAATGAGGCAAGGAGTAGTAACGTGTAACACCTAATAATTAACCGAATACACCTAGGTTGTATCTGATTAATTACTAGACTTTACTCTTTGCTTCAGTTCTTTCATCATACTTTGAAAATACTTAGTGAAATTACGAGCCATTTTTTTTTTAAAACATAATTGAAAACGTGAGCCGCACATAACGTGAACAATAATCTAAATAAAGCAAATAACGTGCAGATATAGCATGAAAAACACATCATATTAGCTCCATCATATAACATCCATAATTACATAACACATAGATAGTTTGCCTACCAACAGAATAAGACTAGGTGTAGGCAATCTAACAAAACATAAATAATATATGGATGGAAGGACATCCATTAATGACACCTAGTAATAACACTCCAAGGATAGGGAATGATATCTGAAATATACAAGTGAAACTAGTAGGATCAAGTTCAGCTACCAGGTGAAGGCCTCAATATGATTCACGAACGCTTCCTTCGTTTCTGAAGACGAGATGGAAAGAAAAATAAAGGGAGTGAGAAACTTATAAAGAATCTCAGTAGGGTGCTCACCTCATGATGCATTGTGTCATCATCATCGTCCCCAGGAACCTCGAGTTTCATTATGAAATAGTGAGCATGCTAAGATTGATTTATTAAGTTCGAAAATATACTTTATCGAGGTTTATCGTTTTAATCATGCGTCTTATAATGCATCATAAACTTAGCATGTCATGTTTATAATGAACTTTTCCTTTCACATATAATAACATAGTTATGCATAAGACCACATCATATTCCTCATCATCATATCATAAATACTATGCATAGAATAACATCATATTTCTCATCATCATCTCATAAATACTATGCATAGAAGAACATCATAATCACATAATACGTTACTTAATTCCTTAGGTGACTTAAAGTTACTTTTATTATCATTTTCCTGGGCCACCCTATACTCCACCCTTTTGGGAGTAATCTAGGTTATGAGCTTATACCTTGCTAGTCGTCACTAGCATATATTTATCCCTTTTGATAAAAATTCCGTCTCTACCCTTTTGAGAGAACGGACTAGGGGGCAAGAATCACCTTTTCACCTATAGTTTGATGGGTCCAAAGGATCATTTCCTCATATATTTTGAGTCACCTTTAAGTCTTTGCATATTATATCATAATACAATTCTCAATTTATAATCATTTATAACATTTTCTTGTTTATAGTCTTATTTGGAATAATATATATACCAACTGTAATGCATCCGGGAGATTCCTAGGAAAGAGAGGTGGGTCACAAATGGACACGCTTAAATACCAAGTCTTTCCTAGCCAGAACCTTTCCAAATTATACTTTTAAGTAATATACTTTCTTCCAGCAACAAGGGTAAATTTTTAAGTAACAAAGAATATTTCATTATTTCATGTATAAGCATTCTCATTGTTTGCAACAACAACTATAACATGCAAGCCTATGAATCATTCAATGACGTCAAATACTTAATAAGCATCAAATCACTACATAGACTTATCATTTAAAACATCAAAGAGGCATCATCATAAATCCTTATCGAAAGCTGTCTAAACAACTGAAACTCTAGAATCGGGCAACCTCAATTATTGAACTAATTAATTATGCATCTAAGGGATTTATTACCATCAATTATAAGCCTTAAGAACATTATTAGACTATATGAGGCAGCATACATAAATCATATTTAAAGCTTTACGGTTACTTTATGTAGCTAATTTCACTTTTAACATGCATAGAATTATTCCTTATCAATAAACATAATTATCACAACTTCAAACATATCAAATCATAGTAATACTAACTCAGATTAATGGCTGAATCATGAACCTCACATAATTGCTTAATATCTTATTTTAAGTACATGCAAGATATTAGTTTCCCGTAATATCATTTTAAGCCTTAAAACTCTTTTAGAAACTAATTCTTTTTGGTAATCTTGAAAGAAATTATAGAACTAACTCAGTAGCTATTTAAAAATTACTTTAGGCTTACCTTAATCATGAGGTCAATTTATACATTGAAAGAATGTTCATGATTAAAATTCTCACTTAAGATAAAAGGAGCAAGTCTTGAGCTTTTAAAGATTTAGGTGATACTAGAATCATAAACATGCTATGCAACCTCATTTTAATCTTATCTTTATAAGGTGATAACTTGGAATTGTAAACATGATGCAAGAAACTGGAGCGCGATAGTCGCATTGACCAGGAGAGGAGAAGAGAATCTTAATAAAAGAAAAATAAGAAAGAGCCGGTAGTCCGCATTGACCTGAAGGGAGAAGAGAATTCTTATTAAGCTCCAACTCAAGACTTCTTAAAAAATAAATTCTTTGACTCCAATAATCTTAAGGAAATATGCATCCTTAGGATACTACCATTTTCCAACTTTGCTTGTGATACTTGGGCAAGTCTTTGAGCTCTAGAATCTTTAGGTGATGACATAAAATAAACATGCCATGCATTGATTCTTTTAGTCATTATAAAATAAAGTGAGAGCATAAAATAAATATGAGATGCATCTTCTTTATTATCTTTGAAGATTAAGTGACAACTTGAAACATAAACATGAAATGCAAGCTTGGAAATTTAAACATGAATATGCAAGTTCATTTATTTATTCTTAAGAATTTAGTGATGACATAGAAAGTAAACATGGTTATGCAAGGCATAAACTTAAACATGGATGCAAGTTCATTTTATTCTTTACTAGAGTTCCTCCAAGACTTTTAGGAACATATAATATCAACCCAATATATATATCTTAGCAAGACAAAGTGAAAAATACATCTTTCAAGTTCTAAACTCAAGATCTTTATTTTTACATCATAAAAATATCATTCTTTAAAGTTTTGCATCAAGTGGAATTTTCAAGCTTTAGAGGCCTAACTTGTGATGGATTTACAACCAACACTCAAGGTCCTCATCATCAAGCTATCATCATATCCCATATAGGCCTTATGGCCGAAATATTTAAAGAAAAGAAAGAAGAAAACCAATTAGAAAAGCTAGAGAAAGTTCATGAAATCATCATTTTGAACCAAGAACAACACTTAGCAAAACATAGAAATAAGCTTAAAGACAACTCCCTACCTAATTTGGTTTGAAGGAAAGGAAGAAAACTTGGTTTCTTTGAGTGAAATGAAACAAAATCTCCTTGAAAAGTTGAAGAAAGAATTTCGGCCAAGGGAAGGAAGAAAGAAAGTTTTTGAGCTTTAGAAAAACTTGAAATTGTGCAATTATGAGCAAGGCTTCTAAGACTCCTTAAGCATGCCTATTTATAGAGATTTTGGAGCTCATGAATGGACAAATGGAGGAGGCATGGATGGCTGATTTTGAGGGGGAACAAAGGGAGGAAATTCATATTTTTGTTTAAGGCATGTTTTATGCCATGTTTTAGGGAATTTTTTATTTTTTTCTTTACATGAAACTTTGTGTCAAATTTGCCAAGTAATCTAATGCATGGAGGCCATATAATTTCGTGCATTACAGCCCAAGGAGGAGGAAATTTATGTGTTTCATGTATTATTTAGGTGTAGGTAAGGTATTCTTGCAAATTAGAGAATTTGCAATTAAGGGCTTAGGTGAATTAGTAAGCAATTTGGGTGTTTTTAAGCAATTTCAGGTTCTAATTAATTTAAATAAATAATTTGGACTCTAGATTAGTAATTAGAATTTAATAAGCTTTAATTTGAGCCTAATATTGCTTAGGTTTCATTAGACGAATCGAAAATCTCAAAAATTGTAAAATTGCACAAAGAGAGGGCAAAATGGTCATTTCGCTAAAAACCCAGGCCACCCGAGCTTAACCAATGGACAATCATAACTTAAAAACATGTTTTAAAACCTTTTAGTGAGGTTTTAGTGCAATTCAAGTTAAAACAACCGAATGGCGTTTTGGTCATTTCGCGTCGAAGCTCAAAATTAGAATTCTTCTCCTCTATTAACACACATAACACAAACAATCCCTTATTATCATCAAAACATCCCTTGAGGATGTGGGGCCCACGATCCTCATTTTTGAGTAAAATAACCTTAGGGCATGTTGGTCATTTTACACGTAGAAATTCGTTTGCAACTCTCGCACGAATTGCTCCTAACCTTTCTTCTAATGTTATATTCATTTATTGAGGATTGTTCAGCCTCAAATTTTATGTAAGAATTGCCTAGGAATTCGGTAATTTCTAATGATAGTAAAAATCGCGTTACATAAAGTATGTGAAAGTAATCAAAATTAAGTGTCATACCATGAGGGCATTAGCCCCCTTATATAATGAGAGGTGAACTCATGCTAAATTTGGAGGTAATCTTCCTTGATAAAGAGATATTATTGAGATTTAGCTGCTAAATATTTTCCATATTAATAGGAGATATGATCCAATATAGAATATATAAGGAGATAATGAGAGAGATAGAAAGATCTTGTACATGATCAGATATCTAATAAACTGAATCTTAAGGACATGGCTACCACGTGCTTAACCACTAGGCCTTGTGTTCAAGCTCTTCTAGTTTGAGTTGAGGTATCTAGCCTATATTTTTAGTCCAGGATATATGTATTATTTAATTATTAAAAATATTGAATTCTTACAATAATTATTTTAAAATTACATGTACGATTAATATATAATGAATTTATAATATAGTGTTTATTAACGATATGTTAAAAATTAAAGCCTTGTTGTATCATTTGTTTACATGGTAGTTTTCTATATGCATCTACCGTATGGGACAAGTTTGACACCGTAAGAAGCAATCTCTAATACTACTTTCATACACTTTTAATTGTCTCATTAGGAAACAATTAAGATTTGATACATTGAAAATTAATGTATCTATGTCCCCACTAAAAAAATTATATATTCACAAAATTATAAATTGACAATTGACACTATATAAATTGACAACAAATTTCCAAATTGGAAGAAATAAATAAATATTGTTGCATATTATAATATTAAAAAAATTATATATTCACAAATTATACTAAAATTGACAGCAAATTGTCAATTTCTATTTTTTTAATCAAAACTACATAATTAGAAGAATTTGAAAAGTATAAAGGGCCACTGAAGCTAGGTCCCCACTAAGCACTAATAATGCCTAATCTTAATGCTCAAGGACTCAGTCTCATCCCTACAATTGTGAAAAAATTAAATATATCAAATACTATTTATCATGATCAAAACCATTTAATAGTTATTAATACAAGAGTTGAGTTACACTTGCAAAACAAAGCAAACAATAAATAAAATGGCAAGCAACGTCACAAATGGGTTATCAAGTAACTCACAAAAGGAAAAGACACGTGAACTTGGTTGGCATGATACCATAAAATAATGGAAATTTTAATGTGTCCATTAGACAAGAAAAACACCTCAAAAAATGAAAGAGAATAACAATTTCCAAATTGGAATGCTAAATTATAAATAATATACATATTGAATAATGCGAAATAATTGAAGCAGCAGTTGATTGATGAAAGGAAAAGAGGAAGAAATGGAATTTTCAGACGTGTGTAAAAAGTGAGACTGAAAGTGAAGCCCAAAAGCAAACATGGCGTAGCAACCACACTTTGTAGGGCTTATCATAACACGTGTCCGAATCACGTCGTCCAGTTGGCAAGGTCCTCATCCTCTTCAGAAATACAAAATGCGCACATTATTTGAAAACTACATAAAAACACATAAACCACATCATTCTTTTTCAAATTACTCAAACCCTCTTACCCTCTCTCTGATATCTCGTTAAATCCTGCTTCCTCGTTCCTTATTATTAATGTTTATAATTTATGATTAAATATATTAATTTTTCAATATTTTAAAATAATATGATTTTTAACACGGTTAATAATAAAGAATGTAGGAGTTCCAGACCTAGTTTTCTTATATTTAATTAAGGAGTAAAAATAAGAATAAATTTTTTATAAATGAGATTTATATATAATTTTACACAAAAAATTTATCTATAAAAATTTACATCTTATTTTTTAATTACTTAAAAATATTTCCGATCAATAGTCAAAAATTAATCCTCTAAAATATAGAGATTACCAAAATGAATTTCACCTTTCCCAATAAAACTCCTTTCTATGCACACTGCATGGTCGACCCTGTCACACGCTTAAAGATATTCCAAATTAAACATTCCTTAACTTTCCATAATTAACCAATTCGCCCTGTTATCATTTTCCTCTCTCTACAAAAGGCCCTGTTGTCACACGCACACTCTCTCTCATCAATTTGGGGTCTGGCAGTTTTCCAAATCCCTTTTGTGAGCGGATCCATTTTCTTTTTCCTTTTAATCGTTTTTATCTATGTCAGTTTTGAATTGTGTGTTTGGTTTGCATGCTGGTTGCTGTCCCAATCCACTCTCAGACTTTGTTGTTGTTGGCTTCTCCTTTTTCAACGAGGCATGGCGGCAAAGAAGGCGAGTGAGGCATTCTCGAAGAGCTTGATTGAGGAGGTGCACAAATGGGGTTGCATGAGGCAGAATGGGGTGAGCTTGAGGTACATGATGGAATTTGGGTCAAAACCCACCGACAGGAACTTGCTCATCTCTTCTCAGTTCCTTCACAAGGAGCTCCCCATTAGGATTGCCAGGAGGGCTATTGAGCTTGAGAATCTCCCCTATGGTCTGTCTCTAAAACCTGCCGTTTTGAAGGTAAAATCATTGTTTTCTTCTTTTTTTTCCTTTATTTTACAAAATTACCAATTTGGGTCCCCGATCAAAATTCTTCGGGACTTGAAAACCACTGGAGATCTCTTACCATCCAAAACGTGAAAGATTATGCGACTGGTTTCGGAAGACATCTTTCCAGTTTTCAATTCATTTCCTCTTTTGAGAATTTCATAAAGGAAACAGTGAAAAAACTGGAAATGAAAATTTGAAAACTGTATTTCGTATTTCGCACCCTTTTATTCAAGAAATTCTGAAAAAAAATGGAAATTAATGGAAAATAGAAAAATTAAAATTCAGAACTGTTCTCTGAAAGTGTCCCTGAACATGCAGCAGGACCCGAACATCAGGGACGAAATTGGAATTTTACTTATTCGTTTTTACATTTTACTGTAGAATTATGGGTGGTTGTTATTTCTGTGTTTTTATTTTCTCTTTTTTCACCTGTGGTGAGCCCTGGGATTTCATTCCTTTTGCCTTTGAGGATAATTCTCTGATTATTTGATCTTATGTGGTTTAGAGGCAGAGAGATTGTTGTATCTTAAAATTATTTTAGCATTATGATTCCTAAGATATTTAGTAGTTGACTAGCTTTTAAAAGCTAGTATTTTTTTTTCAATAATAAAATATGGTTTGTGATTAGCATTATTAAAAGTATAATAATGTAGATTCCTGTGTGTAGTGTCTGGTGTGTCATGCTTGTGGATAATCTTGTCACGTTAAACAGTCTTTGTAATTGGAATATAAGCATGTGACAGTTCTATTTTATTTCAGTGTGGGATTTATTTATTTTGTTTCTCAACTGTTTGAAGTCAAATAATGTTAGGGGGAAAAATAAACTTAACCTATTGGGTGGAGGTCAAGACTCGAGTGATTTATAGCTCTATCACACCCCTTCACACAAAGGGGTTAATGGGAGAAAAATCTTACCATGCGCTGAAATTATTATTTAATTGGAAGGATCAAACTTAAAAAGATCATGTCAAGAACCAACTCAATGAAAAAGTTTAAACTTTTAGGAGGATCGATTGATGGTTCTTGGCATTTTAGGTCTTGAAGAATTTGATAGTATGGTTTAAAACTTGATATTAAACATTTTCTCTCCCAAGCTTGCTACAAAGGAAATGTGGTTTAATCACTACATGTTAAGGCAGTATCATTTCTCAACTCATACTCTTCTGCACATGTTTTTTTTCTTTTGCAACATTTACTTCCAAAATGAAGGAGTTACATACTATTGAATTCCATGATTCTCGATGGTGGCAAATATCATAGTGGCTGAATGTCAGTTTTAGGACTCTGATAATGTTTAGTTTATGATGCTCTTGGAGTAATTTAAGTTGTGATGGTGTGTTTTATGGAGATTATAGCAACATGCGGGAGAAGAACTTGGTTTAAAATTAAATCGATGTTTTGTATATGTTTATTGAACTCTTGCTACATTTTTGTGTGCTTAGGTTAGGGATTGGTACTTGGATTCTTTCCGTGACCTTAGATCCTTCCCTGAGATCAAGAATATGAGTGATGAAAAAGAATTCACTGAAATGATTAAGGCCATCAAAGTGAGGCACAACAATGTGGTACCTACAATGGCCTTGGGTGTTCAGCAATTGAAGAAAGGTATGGATCCAAAGATTGTTTATGAAGACCTTGACGAGATTCACCAGTTCCTTGATCGCTTTTACATGTCACGAATTGGAATCCGAATGCTTATTGGTTAGTTCAGAAAACATTCTGCCTGCCTTCTATAAGAATAAGCATTTTATTTGCTGCTAATATAAACCCTCACATCTGTGTGTGTTCACTGTTTTATGGGATTCAGGGCAGCACGTTGAGTTGCACAATCCTAATCCTCCTCCACACACTGTGGGTTATATACATACAAAAATGTCTCCTGTGGAGGTGTGCAGGAATGCCAGTGAGGATGCACGCTCAATATGTTGTCGTGAATATGGAAGTGGCCCTGATGTTCATATTTATGGAGATCCTGATTTTACATTTCCGTAAGTTACACAGTTCTTGCATGAATTCATTTGTTTTTTGTTTTGCTGTCATTTGTTTGCAAACAAAACTTTTACAAACTTAATTCTCTCTCCTTATGCTTTTCTTTTCCAGTTTCCAGTGCATATGTCTTGTTTCTGCTAGGAATGGTTATCTCATCAGGATTTGTAATTATAGTTAAGAACTTATATTTTGTTCTCTTTCTATATAATTCCTGTATGTTTTTAACAACAGGTATGTTCCAGCTCACTTGCATCTTATGGTATTTGAGTTGGTTAAGAACTCACTGCGTGCTGTCCAGGAGCGTTTTATGGATTCTGATAAAGTTGCCCCTCCCATTAGAATAATAGTTGCTGATGGAATTGAGGATGTTACTATAAAGGTACTAGTTTGTATAGCTTTTATTGTGCAGTTGTTGATAATTTTTATAGCCCCCTTTCCTTGTCTGGGATTTTTTTGTCTTTGTTGGGGGGATTTTCACATGGCCTTATGAAGATGCTTTGTTAAAGCAGTTGATCTATGTGGAATTGTAGGTTTCGGATGAGGGAGGTGGAATACCAAGAAGTGGTCTGCCAAAAATTTTTACATATCTATATAGTACGGCCAGAAACCCATTGGATGAGCATTCAGATCTTGGAGTAGCTGATAATGTGACAATGGCTGGATATGGATATGGGCTTCCTATTAGCCGCTTGTATGCTAGGTATTTTGGAGGTGATCTTCAAATAATATCTATGGAAGGATACGGTGAGTACACTACTAGTATTATTTCATCTCATATGCAATTTTTTCTTTTTAAATTTATTTCCTTCTATTATTCTACTACTGTAGCACTTAGAGCTAGCAACATTTCTTCTTTCTTCTCAATGTAGAACATGGAGGGGTTTTGAGATATAAATTTGATTTCAACTTGATATGATGCAACTGTGTCAAACTTTCATGGCTATTTTTTTTTTATGACCCTGAGAGCTTTTTGAACTTATTCAAGAATAGTTAGTGCTTCCATTGAATTATCAAGTGAATGTTTTTCTCTGCTACGTGTTGAGTTATTAGTCATTCAGTTGTGGTGAGGCTCTACTGTTATTGGTCATTCAGTTGTGTTGTGAGGCTCTACTTTGCTATAGCGTGTTTTAATTTTTTGAGTGTAAATTACACTCACGTCCTTTGAGATTTGGTGAAATGCAACCCGCATCACCTCTATTTTCAAAATTGCACACCAGGTCCTTGAGGTTTGGAAAATCATACATTGACCTCCCCTAAGGCTATTATAATTTGAGAAAATTACACTCATCTCCCTTGAAGTTTGGCGAAATGTATCCCGCACCCCAATATTTTTAAAATCTATATCCTGTGAGTTTTGGAAAATCCTACACTAGACTATCCCAAGACAGCTATAATTATTGAATTGATAAAAGCATATACCCTCTTCCTATTTGCACACACAGGACATGCTGGGCATTCCAAAGGGCTAGCAAAGGGGGTTTGCTCAAAATTTTTGAAATTTCTTCTTGCTGCATTCACTTGATTTTATCAGGTAAGGCAAACAAAAGAAAAAAGGGAATTTTTTTGAATACTCTCCTCCTAACCCCAAAGTGAGTTATCGCTCTAGGTGCACTCAGTGTTGTTCTCTTTGATCTTCGTTTTGTGATCGTCTCCTCCTCGCTTGATGATCCTCTCACGAGATTATCTTGATAATGAAAACACATTTATGACAATTTTAGGGGAGGTTGGTGTAGGATTTTCCAAAACTCAGGGACCTAACGTGCAAATTTTAAAAAAGAGGGGGTGCGGGTTATATTTGGCCAAACCTCAAGGGAGGGAAGTATAAATTTCCCAAATTGTAACAGTCTTAGGGGAGGTTAGTGTAGGATTTTCCAAAACTCAGAGACTTGGGATGCAGATTTTGAAAATAGAGGGAGTGCAGATTGCATTTCACCAAATCTCAAGGGAGGTGAGTGTAATTTTCCTAATTTTTTAAGTCTACTTAGCACTTCAATACACGAACATTAAGAGCTACCATCTCAGTACATAGTTGTCAAATGGCAGTGCCATGGTCTGGTGGATTTTGGCCTCCCCGCCATGGCGGTCTTAAATGGTGGATCTTTGGTCCACCACTGCCATAAGCTGCTGTCTGCCATTGACAACTATCTCTCGGATTGAGTTTATTGTATGTTATCCTATAGATATTATATCACATTTGCAGAGTTATAGTATTTGTGGACCTCTTCTGTTTAATTTTTAATTTTGCTTGCTTCAAGTTCAACTATCAAGTTTTCTGAAGCTGTCATTGGTTGTTTATTCACAGGGACCGATGCATATCTCCATCTGTCTCGTTTGGGAGATTCACAAGAACCATTGCCCTAAAAGAAGGCCGTTTCCTATTCAGTCGTACTGAAGAGTTACCAAAAGTAACTTGAAGTAATATTGAGCTAGGAAAAACGCCACGATCATTGTCAAAAACGACTATTTGCTGTCAATTTTTTTTTACTTCTAATAAATTGGTAGTTTTCTTGTAAATATTTCATACGTACATTGCGCTTGTGCATCATGATTATGTCCCTTCTTTCTCTTTCAGCATTGGGAATTTGTCCTATTTATGTTTATAATTAATATGGTCATTTTATAAGAAATTCAAGCAGGTTAGGGATGTAAATAACTCGGTTTTATAATATATATTAAATTATGAATTTAGTCTCTCAAAGATACATATTACCTTAGATTAGTCTCTAAGGGTCTCACAAGCATAGCCTCAAGTTCAAAGGTATGTTTGTTGGTTTGGATTTTAGAAGGAATAGGAGAAAAAGAAGGGTTTTAATGAAAATTTTAAAATCTTATACTATAAGTTTTTCTCCTTTCTTTAAAATTCTAAACTTATAATATATCTTAAGATTTCTAACATTAAGTTCATAAAAGATACATATGACATTAGTTTAGTCTTTAAAAATTTTCAAAATTAATTCTTAAAATATAAGTGCAATTTACTTTAGTCCTTAAAAATATATGTAACGTCTATTTGATTCCTTTGTATTTTGTAAGTTGATGAATTTATTTAATGTTACATGTATTTTTTTTTTTGGAAATATTAAAGTGATATCAAATGCATATTTTAAGGGATTAAATTGATGTCACGTACGCATTTCAAAAACCAAATTGATCGTTTACTTTAAAATTAACTCTGGCCAAGCTGCTGTCTCTGATATGTAACATGGCCCCTGTGTCTAGAGTAGTGCGGTTGTGGTCCAGCAGCTGTCCAAATGAATTGCATCCAGGAAATTCAGGTTCCATGAATGACTTGTCTACCATATGCAATTTAGAGATGATATTTGTGCGTAATACTTAAATATCTAGGAGAGCTAGAAAGATACAAATTTTGTACTCTCTCTCTCTCTCTCTCTCTCTATGGCTTCAATGTGTCCTATTTTTATGCCTGAATAACATAACAATACTAAACATGGTCAGTGATCCCACATGATGAAATTATTTATTTATCGTATTATAATAATCGTTTACATAAATTCTCACAAATTTTATCCGAAGCAATCAACTACAGGTTTTCAATTGAGTAGGCAAACTCTCAAGTTCGTTTCATAGGAAACAATATTGAATATTAGTTAAATTAGTCTATTAAAGGATTAATGTCCTCAGTGATAAAAAAAATTAATATGAACAATGTCTACAACTTTTAAGAATTAAGTTAAGATTCATATATATTAAAAAAGAAGAAGAAGAATTATGTTAAGTTTTTCATTTTATAAGGTTGATGTATATGGCCTTTTGTTTTTTAGGGATGAATATGCAGGTCTATTCTTTTCAGTTTTATTCGCGTGAAGATTCTTTGCTAATGATAGTTGACAGAACATAACCGACAAAATGTTACTGTGTAAGCATTAACCGTGCCAAAAAAAAAAGCCGTGTGTAATCAGTAATACAATAAGTCAATAATTCCTTATCCTAATAAAAATAATCATAATTGTTTCAAAGCTGTAATTGTTGTACCTGTTGCTGCACGAATGAATTGTATCATTCCAAAAGCCAGAGCAGATTAACATGGATGAAATTTTAAAGAGGATTTTATTTTTACTTTATATGCCTTACTTTAATTAGTGAAAAATAGCAAGACAGATTATTGGCAACCATGTCAAGCTCCTCTGATACGTCAACGCAACCGTTAACAAATATGTCACGGAATGAAAACTGAATCATCATCTTATTGTTGAATAGAAAGGAATATATATACAACAGGTTCAGGTTAAAACGGTCAAGAGAAAAGTAATAATTACATTATGGTTTGAGGCTAACTAACTACTAACTCGTTAGAGAATATTCTTTGGGATCATCTACAGATGTTACCCCCGTAAATTAGGAGAGTGCATATCAAGCTGACCCAGCTTGGAAGGTATGGTCGGAAATGGTCCAGGATGGAGAGCTTTGGTTATTGCAGCTAATCAAGCCCCATACGGCCAAAAGAGCTAATCTCCTTTATGCTGGTATGAGCCGGCAGAGCAGGGTCTATTAGAACCCGAGTTGGTAAGGTAGACCATGGAGGACGTGATGGTAGTAAGGGAGCGGATTCTCACAGCTTAGAGGAGGCAGAAAAGTTATGCCAATCAATGAAAGAAGCCTCTCAAGTTCCAAGAAGGAGATGACATATTTATGACAATTACTCCCTCTATTGATATAGGTACAGAGCTATGAGAGTTAGGAAGTTGAGTCTTGGGTATATTGACCTTTTTCAAATTCTTAAACATATACAGATGTTGGCTTACCAGATAACACTACTACCTTCTAACCTATTCAATCTCCATAACATCTTTTATGCGTCACAACTTAGAAAATACTAGATAGATCCCAGTCAAGTTCTTCAACCAGAGAGTATATAGTCAAGTGAGGACTTGACCCTCAATCTTCCGGTTGTAAAGATTGTCAACAAAGGAACTAAGCAACTTAGGAATAAGTCTGTATTTTTGGGGGAAGGGGCATAGGGTAGTGGATGCTCGGAGGAGTTCATGTGGGAACTTGAAGAAGATATGAAGAGAGATTAGCTTGAGCTGTTTAGAGGTAACAAGTTTTTATTAAGATGTCAGAAACGTAGCATCCCAAAATTTCCATTAAACAAATTAACTCATTTTTAGGATTAATTAGAATAATTAGTAAATTAATCATGGATTTATTTACTAATATTTTTATAGAAGAATAAAAATTAAACTGCTTGTGACCTTAATTATGAAAAGATTTAATTATGTTCAACTGTAATCAATTCATGATACTCTGAAAACTTAATCATACCCGGATTACATTTAATTCATGATACTTTAAATAATTAGAAGAATCAAATCACAAAATATCACACTCGAATCTAACAATTAATGCTTTAGATTATAAAAGGATTTAACCATATTATACCATATCTTATCTTAATTATGTTTGATGCTCTAAATATGGAGCATACCTATCACGCATCATTAATAGAAAAGCAAGACCGAAATCTCTCCCTAATTAGCCCCTCTTGATCGCGCCCCTCTCTAGAATAAGGTAATAATTTTTTAGTTAACGGGTTGGCAAATGGTTAAGGAAAGTTCACAAATAATTTTGAATGCTAATTGATCCATACAAGGGGAAAAAAATCCCTTTAAAACCCTAGTGATAGCCCAGCCTACAACTTCTCGCATCACTCTCTCACTCTATCTTCACTCCTCACAATCCTAATTCTGTCACCCAAAAATCACAAAGAACCTCGTCTCTTCCGCTCTTGGCCCTGACTCACCTTGTGGTTGGAGGAGGAAAGGCTTCTTCAACCACTTAGAGCTAATGATCCCAATGCTAGAGTTCTTCAAACCAAGGTAGGGTTCTTCTATTTTCTCTCCTATTGTGATATTAGACAACTCACTAAAGTGAGTTATATTTTGTTTTATCTTAATTAGTGTTAGGCATTTGTTACTTTAAATTTAGTTGTCATTGTTGCTTAATTTGGTTGTTTTATTTGTTAGAATATCCCTAGCTAATGATTAGCTTTCTGATACTTTTGTTACTTATTCTATATTTTATTTAACTGATAATTAGGTACAAGCAAGCATGAGGTATGAAGCGAATAGGCCAATTCATATTCGGTGATGAAACAAGTTCAACAGTCAACTTCTATGCATTTTATAACTTGGTGCAAGTTGATTCAGCTCCTGAGTCAATGAAAGTTGTGGCCTTTGAATTAGCTTTACAACGCATTTTGAATAATCTCATTTGGACCTCTGTAACTCACGTCGTGGACAAAACAGTGACGGAAGGTTGTGATAGAAAGTTTACACTGTAGCAACAAAAGTGCCAACCTTCTATTTTAACACCCAATTTTCTCAAACACCCAAATACCCTATTCACAAACAACATGAGTCCTACCATTTACTTTTTCTTTCAACTTATTTTCTCTTTATCATTCATCTCACACTATATGAGATCCACATGAATGTCTACATTCATATGGATGTCAAAATAAATTATTCCAAAGTGCGCTGCAGCGCATGGAGATAAGAGCAACGAATTTAATTTTTGCATGTGAGCTACAATGCATGTCAGTCACACTGTAGTGTGATGCGGTTTACCCAGTTTTCCATTGATGTGTTATGGTGCATGCCAGTCATGCTGAAGCATGACAGCGTCATGTCAAAAGCATATTATTGGGTCCAAAATAGTAATTTTGATATGGTAACTAACTTTTTTTGTTTTTTTTTTGGTATGCTTGACCTAGTAACTATTAATTGCACTTAATGACAGTTTTTATAATTTCAGAACCCTTGAGAGATCATTTAAAAGAATCATTCGAAAAAGATGACTAATTGAGTAATGTTTAAGTGTATTTTTTAAAGTTCAGGTTCATATCATGTATCTCGTTATCAAATTCTTTTATAAACTTAATGAAAATGTTAAAATGCAACTCAAGTTCCATAACTTTGCGCAAAATATGATTATTTTTTAGTTTTGGATGGGTTTATTGCATAATGTATCTTAGAAACCAATTAGAGTTCTAAGAAAAAGAATACACTTCAGAAAGTTAAAGGACACCAGTACAAGGAACTTTAAAAAATAAGAGATTTCTTCATAAAGCAAATGTTGATGATCATGATTGATACTCAATGCCTCAAAAAAGTTTCTTAAGGCTTTGTTTAGGAATTTGGAAGGAAAGGGAAGGGAAGACATTGTAGGGGAAGGAAAAGTGAGAGAAGGAAGGAATTTAGAGGATTGATCCTCCATTTGTTTGGGAGTGTAAGATATATAGAGGGAAGGGAATTATGGGATTTATTGTCTAGTTTTACAATTTTACCCTTTCTTACAATATTTAATTTTTTTATTTTTATAGAATTAATTATTTTAGTTAAAAATATATATATTTTTACTAATAAAAAAATAGAAAGTTAATAATTTTTTTTACACTTTTATCCCTTAATAATATATTTAATTATTGAATTATTTTATTTTTTAAATAATTAATTATTTTGGAAAAAAAATTCAAAAACTATTTCTCCCTCAAATTTTCTACTCTATACAATAAATCATTTAAAAAATATCTCTTTATTTTTTATCTCTAAAAATGACTTTTCTCATCAATATTTTTAAAAAGTCCATTAATTTTTTTTTAATTTTTAAAAATTCATATTTATAAAAAATAATAATAATACCATGCAAAAAATTTATATGTACAAAAAAAATTATAAAAAGGGACAAAAAAAAAATATAACTATCAATTAGATATACAATCGCAATTTGCAAGAAGAAAAAAATAACAAATACCATCAGTCCAACACTTTGGCAATTTTTTCATGACAATATACAAAGAAAAAGAACCATTAATTGAAATTCAAATAGTCCAACAATGTCAAGTATTAAATCAACCTAAATACTAAATCAATGGTTCACAAACAGAATCCATTTAAAAGTTACATCAAGGAAGACCACCAGGACCAAACACCATCTCAAATAACAACCTTTTACGTTTGTCTTGAGGACAACCAATTACTCCTTTAATGCACTCAGGATGACCAAGAAGATACATGTATACATGGTTGATCAAGTGGTTCTCAATTTGCAAATCTTCGAGCATCTTCCAGACTTCACTTTCTGGAATTGGAGCCTTCTGCTTAGCTCTTTCGTATGCAGCACTCTCCCTAAAAGCTCCAACAACATCTTGAAGAACCATCTTTATCCCTTCAGCTTCAGTCTTATTCCTAGACATTCTAGACCTTTTACTTTGGGCCCTTGGTTGCGAGATACATGTACTTCCTGGAGATGTGACTTCTACCTATAGTGTCTTGAACACTATCCAAATTGAACTCACTGGTTTCAAGAGACTCTGATTCACCAAACACTGCCCTTTTGTTTCTAATCTCCCTGCGTCTCAGCATGCTCTCCAGTAGCTCTATCTTCGCCACACAATATCATCATCTTATCATAATTTGGGATGGGCTTTTTCATCCACTTTTCAGCATTAGGTTTAGTCTATCAAACCAACAATAATAACTTCAACTTTAGAAAGATATTAAGCATTAATAACTTTGAAGGATATTTAAATAACTTAAACACAACAATCAGCTAAACTTCAATTTTGTTAAAAGCTAAATTATTACCTCAATTAGCTTTTGCCAAACGTTGGGTTTAGCACACCAATGCTTTGTAATGGGTTCCAAGCAAACCCACTAAGCCCATTTTTGAAATACTCGTAACATTTTGAGAAACTTCTCTTAATTAGCTTCTAGCTACTTTTCACCTTTTCCTTTGCAAAAGGCCTTTGAAATTTTTCTTGTAATTCATTTGTTATTGCTTCGTAGGCTTTTGAGGTGAAACTCCCACCCACTTTGTTTCCCATATTTAGCTGATTTAGGAAAGTATCAACAAGAGCATTATCCATCTCTTGTGTCCATGTCTCTCTCTTCTGACTTAGACATGATTACCTCAATTGCAACATTCCCAATTAGTGTCACCCAAGTTAAGATTGAAAACAAAAGAATTATATAAGGATAATAGATATGTATTCATATATATTTAATTCTGGGTGCAACACTTCAAGAGATGGAATGTCATATATAAGGTGCGACATTTGTGATACTTTTGGCCTTGAATTTGTACCTTACACAATCTATTAAACTAATTTTTCTTTTTGTAACTTAATTGGTACACATTTCATCATAGACTGATCAAGCAATAGTAGCTTGAACATACATTTCACAAAGGTTTATCACGAGAAAGCACTTCAACCGTTGCATAAAAATTGTCTCTCAAAGCAAAATAATCAATACTGCCCTGAATTGATTAATTACCACATGATTTATGCACCACGTATTTAATATAATAACCCAAGTTAATTTGTAACAGTTACCTTCCAAGTTCAAAATGCATCACAATCAAGTTCAAACACACATATTTTGATTACATACACCCCACCCTTGCTACATTCTGTTAAGGCTAACTACACAAATTTCTCACTTTCAACTAAGTATACTAAAAGAAAAAGAAATCAGCTAGTATAATCTCTCCACATGGCTTATGCTATAGAATTTCTAAAATTCTCCCCTAAATGAGTATGTTCTTCATCCTCATCATCTATCGAGTCATGAACACGTTGGTGAGGTGCAACTTGATTGTTAATTTCTTCATCCACCTCAGCAACCAAATCTTCATCAGGATCTACCATCATCAAGTAATTGTGTAAAATACAACAAGAAACAATGATCTTATTTTGAGTCTTGATTCCATAGGTAGGTTCAGTTCCACTTGCAATAATAGGAAATCTTTTCTTCAAAACTCCAAAAGCCCTTTCAACGGCATTATGCAAGGATGAATGTCGGTGGTTGTGAGGCATTCGAGGTGGATTTCTAAGGGAGAATTCTTTCAAATGATAATGTGCTGTTCTATAAGGTGTAATTAATCCCTTTCTCAACATGAATCTAGCATCAAGGACATAGTATTTACCTAATAAAAGGAAAATATTCCATTACTACGATATATCTAATAGAACAAAAAGGAAAATGAAGAACAATTATATTAATTACCTCTAGGTATTCTAAGATTGTCTGTTCTATGTAATGCATTTTTAGCATCCTTGAGTCAGGTGCGGTGCCTTCCCATTCAGGTAGAACATAAGTAAATTTAAGGTCAAAGGAGCATGCAACCAACAAATTTTGTGTTGGAAAATCTTTCCTGCCTTGATACTTTGAAGCTTCAGCTGGCACTTTCACATGAACGTGTGTACAGTCAATTGCCCCAACACAATCCTAGTATAGATTTTTTTTATTAATATCATTTCTTTTATAATGTTTTTGAATTATGAATTAAAATAAATTTACCTTAAAGAATGGGTTAAACGGTTGCTCCTCAAAATTTCCATAGGAATTTGTGAGCCATCAGGTTGTTTGAGATATTTATTTTCTAGCTCAATTATTGATCGAAGCACACAATGAAGATGATGACTAGTGGATTCCCTAGAGTGTCAAACCAAAACTGGACCTCTTGATTTCTAACATTATGTGTTAGAATGTAGAGTGTTTTGGCAACTTGTTCCTCTAAGGTTACCCTTTGTGTTGGTTAGAGACCACCTTCTCGTTTTAAGGTATCACACAAGTCTAAAAAAGCTTTAGGACCCATTCTTATTATCTTACGACCTTCACTACTAGCAATTTGTTTCATTATTTTTGGTCGTACCCTCTTTTATTATCTTGAGAACGTTTTCTAGTTATGTAATAATAAACTACAAGACATACAACTTGGACAACAATCATCATATGTTTTTTCTCCAACTTAACAGTGTAAGGTTTATGTTTCCTCCTTGATCATCCATATCTATAAATTATCAAGAAACAAATTTGTGCAATCAATAAATTATCACATACAAACTGCAACCACAATTAAATATTGCATATACAATCAAGCCAGGGCCTATCGAGATACTCAAACTAAGCAAGTACAACAAAACTAAATATTTTATAGCATACTCACTTGAACGAGAAGAAGGGATGACAACAATTGATAGAATGGTAACCGCACAAAATATTTGACCCATGCAAAATGGTAAAATAAAAATATTTTACAACTCTTTAGCACTTAATGTAATTCCATCCATTCAGATTAATTAGAAGTTAAAACAGCAACCATAGGCAAACTTTTGATAGTAATTTGGTCATAGAAAGTTAATGTTGCACTCCTTACTCTATTGGCATTTCTTACCAAATACGTCCAATTTGGAACTCTACAAAAGATTGAACAAAAACCTAGCTTCTACATTAATTTATGCAAACTTTCCTTGCTTATTGTTTTTATATGGACTAAACATAATTAAACAAGAGGTTGGAGACAAGATCTTTAACATAAACCAAACTCTATTTTTCACATGACAAAAAGAGCAAACTTTGTATTTTCTTAAATCTAGGTATAACTCAAATAAATTTGTCTTTTTAGTTACCTTTAAATTTCATAATCACTTGCATGGTTGTGAACTTTGACCAAGCATGAGACCATAATTATAGTACGAAATGCAAAAAAGAAAAGGAAAAGGAAAAGGAAAAGATACTCTTACTCAAGGGAACAAATTCAGAACAAATTACTCAAGGAAAAGATACTATTACTCAACATATGCTCATACTAGCATCACATACAAACTGCAATCACAATTTAAAACAAAAGCTCACTATCTATAGTTCCCTAAACGTACCCGAGGAAATTACCACAATCAAGTTAAACTAATTGAAATTCACAGTTTCCACCACAATGAAGCTTCACTGCAAGAGCTTGCTTGCTAACTCCAGTTCACTAAATACACTAACAACAAAATTCACATCCTCACAGAAATTAAAAACAAAACCTAATTAGCAACCTAAAGCATTAGAATTACAATCAAAACTAGAAACAAACCAAGAACAAGCATCAATCAAAACCTAGAAGAATCGAGCATTACTTGCAGAGAACAAACAATAAACGACAGTGACAAAAAAATTGAAAATGACTTCGGTAAGATCAGTCAGCATCATTGATCAAAAGAAAGCAGGAAAAGAGAACTTTAATTATATCACTACTCACCTTGGGATCATCTTGCTTCTTCTATAGGAGCTGGTTCAACACCTTGACGCACTCAGTGAACTTGTTCTAAAATTAGAAGGCAAAGGAACGTGATCTGAAATGCATAAGTTGAAATCAACAGTGATTTGAAGCTTGAAATAGCAAAATCATAGAAGTTGAAGATCAGAGAATGCAAAGGCGAAGAAATGCGATTGAAATAGAGAAGCTAAAGCATAGCAGATTGGGATTAGGGTTCAAGGAAGATTGGGATTAGGGTTCAAAGACGATTGGGAATAGGGTTATTTGGGAATAAGGTTCCACAGAGAAATTGCTTCTCGTGTGTGGTATGTGATAGTGCAGTTACTTTTGAAATTGAATAAAACTAATAAGGGTAAAATGGTATTTTCAATTCATATCCTTCTTAAAACCCTTCAAAATGGAAGAACTAGAATGAGGGAGAATGGAGGATTAGGGAGGGTTTTAAAATTCCTTCAAACACCTTCTTCCTTAATTGAAAAAACTCTCAAACCCTTTCCCTTCCTTCCCTTCCCTCCTAAACCCATCTCACAAACAAAGCCTAAGCATCAAGAAACTTGAATCAAAATCAGTCTCATATTGGAAAATCACTTTTGAAGCAAACATGTGCCAAGTCAGACACATGAAAAGAAGTGACAATACACCAATCCAATAAACCTAGAGGCACAACAATAAGTTTTCACACCAACAATCAAGAGAATTTCAACAAACAAGGCATGAACAAGAACATAGCACACAAGGTAGAATCCACATACATGATGCATGGACCAAGTACAAAAGTCCTCCCAAGGTCAGTGTTTGCCACTCATTCACTCAAGTGTTTTAGGTCATGATGCACACTTAATCACCTCAAATGAAAATGCATTACTATAGGCTTATTACGAGTCTCATTCTCCATTCATCATACACACATGTATACTAAATCAAGATGTCTTACCTTTGGTTGTAATGGGGCTTAGATGAAGGTGGGTAATTATATAGGCCAATGAGCTAAACCTCTAGTCAAAGGAGAGCAAATGTATACACCAAGAGTATAAATGCTCAAGAGTACATTTTGTCCAACTCAACACAATTACAAGCCTTTAATTTACAATGTGGCATACCTTAAAACAAACTTTTTCAAAAATTTATTTATTTTTTTTCTTTCAATCAACTTTGTATTTTTTTTATTTCCTTTTCTTGGTGTGCCACTTGCCTTTGAATTTTTTTGGCCACTCATAGGTACACATTGTCGCTCCCCTATACTTAAATTGGGGCATGTCATCATGCTCTCCTCCACACTTATGCTAAAGCACATATAAGAATTGCACAAATGCTTTCCTAAGCCTAAAAGGTTGGGAATTTTCATGGTTTTTCACCTCTAGGCTAAGGATGTGCTAAAACAAGAGAATGTACAATAAAACTCAAAATGGCTAGACAATGGTAACATGCAAAGGGTGACTATATGGATGAGCGGCTAAAAATAAGAAAAATGCCTCAATCATATTCAAGCATGCACATGGAAACATATTTTCAAACATGACCCTAAGGAAGTTCTAGAATGCAAATCCAAAGAGGATAACACACATGAATAAACAAGGATGACACATGATACTCCAATAAAAAAGGCTCAAAATCTCACAAGTAAAAGTGTATTTACTCAATCCAAATAACACAATGAATTACCAAGAATACAATACAAAATAAAGTCAATGTCAAGCAAGGCCATAAAGTTCATGTAGTGTGAGCCTATGCATGTGAGCTCTAAGGTGCCAAAGGGATAGTGTAAGACACAAATAAAAATGAATATGATGCAAAACTCAAACTAAAATAAAATGCATAAATATAAAAGAGAAAAGTAAGAAAAACTCCTTCATGCTGGGTTGTCTCCCACCCAGCATTTTGCTTTAACGTCCTTAAGTTGGACGTCAAGACTCTCATGAAGGGTGTGCATCTTCAACCCACATAAATGCCATCTGAGCCCCTAGATCCATAAGGGCCTCATGGAGGTGCTGCAATCGGTGCCCATCAATTGCATAATGGATCTTGGTTCTAGGGTTCTCCAACTCAATTACATCACTGGAGCGCACACAAGTGACCAAGAATGGTCCCTTCCACCTGGACCTTGATGCCCGGTTATCAGTTTTGCTTGAGGCTCATGCAACAAGACGCTTTGCCCATCACAGGGCTTCTTTTCCAATATGAGCTGATTAGGAAA
The DNA here is from genome assembly GCA_030441495.1 of Dalbergia oliveri. Classification (NCBI taxonomy): domain Eukaryota; kingdom Viridiplantae; phylum Streptophyta; class Magnoliopsida; order Fabales; family Fabaceae; genus Dalbergia; species Dalbergia oliveri. The sequence continues at coordinate 11,306,392 of JAMLFY010000009.1, forward strand.
CACCTTTGAAACTGATGACTGCTCTCAAGTGGTGTACCTATATCTAAAAGCTTGGAACATTCTAACATAGTAGACACATCATATCCCATAGGAGAAAAAAAGTAGGGAAAGGGGATCTGTATCCTTACAAAGTAAACTACCATAAGCATAATCCACTAGGGAATCAATGACATTGATGTCAAACACAGAGTGTTCTCTATGGGAAAATTTCATAGCATCAAATAAACAGATTTGGACTTTAATGTCCCTACACTCCATGGATAATGTGCCAAGCATGAACATCAATCATGGTTCTAGCAATTTTCAAAAGGGGTCTCCCAAAGATTAATGTATGCTGGTGGGCATCAATGTCATTCTCCATTTCAAGCACATAGAAATCAACAAGGAGTATTAAATCATTTACCTATACCAGAACATCTTCTAATACTCCCTCCTGGCTTAGTGATACTCCAATTGGCAAGCTGAATTTGCAACCGAGTGGGCTTTAGCTTTCCAAAATGCAAAGACTGGTAGAGTGATTTAGGCATAACATTAGTGCCAGCTCCAAGGCCAGCCAGGACTCTCGTGATGTGTAGGTTCCTAATGGTGCAAAGAACCTAGAATGTGCCTGGGTCCTTACACTTGGTTGGGAGGTTGCTTGGCTTGATAATAGAAGAAGTATTTACCCCGTAGTCACCTTTTCTTCCCTACCGCCTTTGATCTTCCTCTTATTGGTGTATAGATCCTTCAAGAACTTTGCATGCTTTGGAATTTGTTTGATTGCATTCAATAGATGTATATTCACCTCCACCTTAGGGAATGTTTTTAGAGTTTTTGGATCCAAATTTGCCATAGTTGCTTTCCTAGATTGAATCCTGGAGGGAATGACCAGAGGAGTGAAGATTTTATCTCTGATAGCCTATGTTGAGAGATGAGCGCGTTTGAGCACGTGGTGCTCTCCTGAACCTTTCTTTGTTGCTTTCTCAGTTTTGGCTGAGTGGTGCTCACCCAAGAGGTCCTCCATGCTAAATCAACATGTGCATGCTCTGGCGTTTGAGCACTGCGTCACTCAACAGAAATCTTTCTGGCTCAATTTCCTCTTCCTTTCCTTCCTCTACAAGCCTTTTCACCTCTAGAATTTTTGTCCTAGACCTTAGGGTGATTGCACAGATATTTTCCCTTAGATTGGACACGAGCCGAGAGGGTAATTGGCCAATTGGGGCCTCCTGACTCTAATAATTTTTCATCTAAGTCACCTCTTCTCTCAATTAGGCATTCTTTTTTCTTATTTCCTGTATTTGCTCCATCATTTTAGGATCTTCGCTGACTTTAATGTTTGGAAATATATAGCAAAAAATACGGGCCAAACTTTTCTTTTTAAAACATTACTTTTTGAAAATAGAAGCCTTTGCATACAATAGACATACCACATCAGAGTGCATACTTGCAACTTAGACGTATGAGCATACAATATAATATTATCATCTAAATACAAAGAGAATCTCATGCCCATTACATAAAATACCTCAATATAATATATCCTAGCATAAGAGCCATAATGGCCCACAAGATATCCAAGTACATATAGTTCCACAACGGCACAACAACCTAATTGTCAACTACAATATGAGATACATAACATAAGAAACCAAATAGATAAGCATGTCAAATGGCCACATGGGTCTGGCATACAATAATTCCAAAATTAAAGCAATGGTCATATGCCAAGAGATGTAAATAGAATATATAACTAATAAGCTATTAAAAAGTCTCCAGCATAGTTGTCCCTATCCAAACACAAGCTTAAACATCAGTTGCCAACATGTCCTACTCATCTAGATATCCACATGGAAATTAAAGGGTGAGAATCTTAACGAATCTCAGTAGGGGTAAAAACATGCACAATGTCATCATTGTACGTCTTTAGCCCACTTAGTTTATTTTAGAAAAAAGTGTACATACAACTATGTAGTTCAATTTTAGAGTTTTTGTAGATGTCATTATCAAGTGGACATTCCATTTTTAACATGATCTTAATCATGAATGCATCAAGTTAGATATATGCATGCATGAGAAGAGCTTGTATTCGAACTTACATTTCATAAGAGCATGCATTCATGGAAAAAGCAAACATATCATTTAGGGTACACGTATGCATGAAAGAAATGAACTTCAACATAAATCAGACACATGACTTTAAACATTCTTTAAACATGGTTTGTTTTCACTTATTTATTAACTTGCCAGGGACCTAGGCTATGAGCTCATACCTAAAATAAATATATAATGTGATCAGCCATCAGTAAACCTTGATCAATACTGAACTTCAACTAGTCAAACATAATAATCATCAATATGATATATAAATGCGATCAGTCATCATTGAACCTCGACGTATTGAACCTAGTATAAAGGGGTGAGAGTTCTCTTTTAGTCTTATAGATATTCATACTTACATTCACCATGGTGTAACACTTAGTGCATCTATTAACCCTTACTTGCTCCGTTTTCTTACTTTGCAGCAACCGCAAATGCACTACGTGGTACACCATGACAATATCCCAAGCTCATAATTTCACTTATTCAACATCATAATGCATACTTAACTCAACATATTCCATTGACAAGAATCAGTCAAAATCAATCATGAACAATGCTTAGAATGGATGCATATACAACTAGTCTAGCTAATAGTATCCAGGTATAACAATTAACATCCCATATAATACCAATGAATGACAGTCAAGTATGTCATAATAGTTATTCATAGTCAATAGCCAGTAATCACAATCCAGTCAATTATAGTAATGAAGAGCAATAAACAATCATAGTTCATTAACAGATAACCAAGAGTCATATATATATATATATATATATATAGCATCACGAATAAAAAGTCTCTTTAGATAAATTGGCTTCAGCATGATGAAATGAATAGTTTGAAAAACACATTCTTCCTCTTCCCAAAGTGTGTGGAAGCCGAGACCACCCTTCCTTTAAAGTAGAGATTCTAAAAATTTATTTTTAAAGATCTAGAGATTTCTAATTTTGCTAAATAGCCCCCAAACTTTATAAAATTTATAAAACATCCCCTAACTCAATTTTTCACCCAAAAACAAATCTAACATCCTTATCTTAAAGAAAATATAGTTTTGCCCTAAATATTCTAGAATTTACACAAAAACCTCAAACTTTTGAGAAATTATATTTTGACCCCTTAAACTTTACTAAAATTACAAAATGACCCCAAAATTCATTTTTTTATTCCAAATGTGTCCATTACAGTTCTGAAACCTATTTGTATAGATTTACACCTCTAAAATTTCAATTTGTGCATAAAAACCGTTAAACTTTGAAAAACTATATTTTAACACCAAAATTTCTATATAAATGTAAAATTGCCCAAATTACATGTACAAGCTCCATTTTTCATGTAGATTCAAAATATGTGGTTAGTTTTAAAAACAAAATTTTCTTCCTTGGACTAATACCCTAGGCTAAGGCTACATGCTCAAAATTTCAAAGTTCATAGCAAGTTTGAAAACATACATGAATGTTCTCCTCTTTGTGTGTGGTGTTTAAATATCAAAATGGTATTTAGAACAAACATTCCCACCTTAATGAACCCTAAAAAATAGTCCTCAACTCAAAAGAAACTAAAGCTTACCCAAAAATTTTTAAAATATATAAAAGGGACTCTTTTTTAAGTGTAGACCAAAGATATGTAGTTAGATTTTGAAGCGAAAACCCTATTTACATCAAATAGGGAAAACCAAAACCTACAGGGAAGGGGAAAAAAGGAGTTTTTTAAACATTGTGAAAGAAAAGAAGAATGTTGAGCAAAAGAATCAACCTTTAAGCATAAACTATCATCAAAACTCAAGCCTTTTTAACAAAAGTTGAAAAACCAAGTAAGTAAGACAATTTTGAAAACAAACCCCTATCCAAAAGAGGATTTTTTTTTTTTTGTTGGAAATCAAGGCATCCACAAGCTCCTTGAAGTCCAAGTTCTTAGGAAAGGAAGCAAAAACTCTTCCTTTCCCTTAACCATAAAATCGGCTTACATAAGAACAAGTAGAAAAAGACTTTTTCTTGAAAAACGAATGGTGAATTTGGGTTTTTTGAAGGAAGAGGTATGAAGAAGTATATTTATTTGTTGAATTTGGTTAAGGTTTGAGGTGGTTGTAAGGTTGAAGATGGTAGATGAAGGTGGTAGAGATGGACGAAAAGTTGAGAGAAAATAAGATGGAGTGCTTGAGTGTGTGTTTGTAAGTGAAAGAAAAATGTGAGGGTGTGAATGGGGAGGGGAAGCCATGGCCCTTAGGGTAGAGGAAAGGGAGTGGTTGAGTTTTTGTATGTTTATGGGACTGGTTGGATTAGGTTTAGAGGTATTTTAGGTATTTGGTAAAAAGGAAAGGATAGATTAGCTAGAGAGTGTACGAATTAGGGATAATTTTGTGAAAGCAATGGCCAAAGTAGGATTAACTTAGTCTAATCAAGATTAATTTGAATTAATCATGTACTATCACCATTGAGGATGTCATTAGTCATAATAAAGTAGTACTTTATATTTAATTGTGTCATAAACATATAGTCACTAAAGGACAAGTGTTGTGGTTGGTGAGATCATTATGTCTCCTTGTCTTTATGTCGCTACACTTTTAATTAGTGATGTGATTAGCGATAATTGGATAATTAGCGGCTCATTAGAAACTTTTAAGTAATTAATCATGCAGTGATTAAGTCTCAATTAAGCTGATTAGCCTTAATTAAGCTTAATTAGCATAAATCAAGGTCTAATTAAATTTTTTGAGGCCTAATTAATCATGCAAGCACACACTACATACTCATAATTAACTTAGAAGGCTAAGATAATTAAGAAAAACACAAATCCAGGCTTTACATAGACTATCTTATAAGAATCTGGAGAGGCTAGGTCAAGAATACTAGTTGATTATGGACCTAAGGGTTCAAAATTGGATGTAGGCATTTGTAATCCAAACTAGTATAATTCCCTGTGTCCATCTCTCTTTCTTAATATCTTTTGGATACTTGTTTCAATTCATATTGATCTTTGTTTTCTTTAAAATCTAGTTAACTTGTTTTAACCTTAGAAAGACTAATTGTTTTAACAAACTAACATTCTTATATATATATGTATATCCAAGTCCAAAGACTTGAGAAAGTTTATTTGAAGTTTTAGAAAGAAAAGAAAATTATGAGAAAGAAGAAGCACAATTCAACCCTCTTCTTATGCATATTTCTCACTTACACCATATCTAGTCTTGTAGATTCAATGAACAACTTCATTTTTTCCTTTCTAATAATGATAATCATCTTCATTGAAGTATAAGGGATGGTTTATAGAGTGACCTTCAGCAATGTGCATAGTTTGTTAGGCCATTTTGTCCAAGGATCTTTTTCTCTACAACTATTAGGTTGCTCAACCCATTAGAGAACTAGACTCTGATACCAAATGTAGGTGAAAGCAAAAGCAAGAGAAGGTTTTAGTTTGTATTTAGATAACACTCACATAGAGTAACACTAAAACACTCAGAATATTACAATTAGATTTGAAAGTCGCTTGAATGAATTCTCACAAAAATATAACTCACAAAGAGAATATTTGTCAAGCAAAGAATATGTAAGAAGATATTTGAATGTGTATGATTCTTTCTGAGTTGAACTTTTTGATGGTCCCTAAAAATGAAGTGTCTTTGGCATATAACGATTCAACAACATTCAATCTTCAAATAATGATACTTTTATAGGGTATTTTTTATTTGACTATTGCTCCACAAACAGTGGGATCACCTTAAACGTGTCCTTATTTATCTTCTTTTGTGAGTGACATTCCTGTTTGCCGTTATCATATACTAGAAACGGTTGTAATAGTACTATTGTCCTTTTTGTCTAATGACGTGGCACATATTGAGTTAATAAAGGATCTTCCTATAGGAGTCTGAGGTTAGGAAAATCTCTTGATTGCTTAGAAACTTTCTCAAAGTGTCTTTCTTAATTCAATTCATGTTCAGACCTAGAAATAAATTCTTTTTTCTGAAGTAATGTCAACCTTTTAAACATGTGAAAGTTCCTTTTAATGGTATAAATTATCTTTTGGAAGTGCATTGCAACTTTCTAAATACTTTAATTTCTTTGAGATGTGTTATGCATTAAATCTATCCAACACTTGTGAAAATTGAAGTTGTTATAACATTGAGTATGGATCTTGAGCTGCATTTGAATATTCTCATTAAGTTTCTTAAAAGATTTAAAGGCAAGTTGTAATATAGAGGCCTCTGCTTATTCAATATCACTCATACACATGATTAGGCATCTTTCTCAAATGATTTTTGCAAAGATTGATCATTTGCCACTCAAAACCAAGCTATGAAAATATTTCTAAAGGGTTTTGGAGCTTATAATAGTTATTTCAGCTTCACAGATTATGTAATATGGATATTTCAGTTGTTAGTTAGTTTATTTGACAATTCAACCTTATGAGGTTTTATGAATAATGATTAACAAGTTGATGAAATTATGAAATTGTTTATTTATTTTCACGAGATAATTGAGTATTTAATTATGCAAGAAAGCATGGTTTTTGGTTTCTTAGTTGGCTTGCATGAAGGTTAGAGTCCCTCATGTACTGGTCATGATTAGGTTGAGTCATGACACTTATGTTCTTGATCTAAAAGTGGAAGGTTTTAGACTTCCAATTGCCATGAGTCAATACCTTAGTTTATCTATGTTCACATAACTATGTCCTTGATAGTGTTTGTTCTTTAGGCTTTCAATTGGTGTGAATATTTCCAAAGGATTTTCCTAAAACATTTTTAGCACTAAAAATTTCAGTCAAAAAGAAAGGTCCAAGTATTTATTAAAATAGTAAAACATCTTAAAACATTTCCAAACTTTGTAGCAACATAGCTTAATATATCAGGAACAACATACCAAAAAGGATCATTGATAAGGAATAAATTAGGATGTTAATTTCAACCCAATAAATTTTCACATTAATTGCAAAAAAAATTATTTCATGTTAATTTTCTACATGAACTTAGAAAATTAAGAATCAAGTCTAACCAATCCCGTAATGGTAATTTCTAATAAGAGAATTTAAGACTTCTACTTTACACATAAATTAAGACTTCATAACTTTATTTAAAAAGACTCAAACAATGTACTAAAAGAAAGATAGAGTATGTTTTTGCATAAGATAAATTAGAATTCAAGAGCCAACCAATTTAAAAGCTTGCACCAATTATGTAAGTAAATGCTCATAAGACTATGTTATGAAACTATTTACAATTATGAATGATGCAAGATAAATGTATGAATATTTATGCCTATGTTATATGGTTTGATGATGCTACTTATGTATGTTCATGAAGCTTGTGTTGTGATGTCAATTAAAAAGTCATGTTTGTATGGTAGACTTTGGGGGAAACTATGGTATAGCCGTTATGCTACTAGATTTCCACCAAAGATTAAGATTTAGCATCATATTAATTATATTTCTTCTTGTTATTCATCATAACATACCTATATGTTGAGTAAAGAGGGAACATTCAAGTACATTCATAGTGGTGATGATTAAGGAAAGAAAAGAATTGAGGACATGATCTTTCGGTAAGGGAAGGTGACTACAAAAGACAAGATAATGGATATGATCTTTTGATAAAGGAGGGTAATCCCCAAGATTAGCATGATCCTTTGATAATGGGAGGTGATGCCTGGGATACGATCCTTTGATAAGGAAGGTGAATCTATTTCCCCTCTCCTGTAAGGGAACCCCTTAAATGATGATGACCATATTATGAGCTCATTACCATCTAATTTTAGGAGAATGGATTACTAAAAGAGTAAGTCAAAGTTAATATTAAGAAAGTTAAGCGTGTGATTGTGTGCAAGCTATAAGGTTGATGGTTAAGACTAATGATGCTTACACCTACACTAGGCTTTGGTTTTTGATAATCTAAAGTTGGTTTTGGATAATCAAAAGTTACAAGGTATTGACTATAATTGAAAGTTATTACATATTTATAGGGACAGTGACTTTCTATCAACTAGTGGCTAAGTAGGAAGTTTCCTCCCATTATGAACTAGCTATATGATGCACTCTACTACTTGGTGTGGCTTTTAATTTTCTTGTAGACTAACATGAATTGTATTTGAATGTTCTTTTGTTAATCGAACAAAATAAGGTTAGTTGGAATAGATTGGGAAGAAAAGGAAAAGAAAGGAACAAAGTTATATTCTGACTTGTTTGGAATATTAATAGAAATATATTAATAATGCTTCGAAGTTAAATTATATAGAAACAAAATGGAAAATCTATTATTGACTACCAAATTTTCAATTCCCCTCACTCCACCCCAATTTTGGAGAAGGAGGGAAGAAGACAATGGACTTTTGAGAGGAAAGAGAGAAATATCCCTCTTAAATTTTCTCTTTTTTTTCTTGTTATTAAACTCTCAAACAAGGGAATAAGTTTTCTTCCTATCATTCCCTTTCCCTTCTCACCATTACTTGTCATCCAAACATCCTACAAGTAAGAACTATGTATTTATGTTCATCTATTTGTTGTTTTGGATTTTTCATTTATTTTTTCCTCAGCTTATGTGCCATAAAAAAAAAGACAAGGATATGTTCCAAAGTCACAATTTTAGTTAAAAAAAAATAAAGAACCTCAAATTCATAAAATTGTTAAGTATAGAACAAGTATTATTATTCATGTTGTTGGCTTTAGGACATGAGAATGGGGTTCAAATCGTGTCTTTGAACTTCTTCACAAATTGAAAACTTCAACCAAATATTCTCAAGCCTTCTCAACTTCGACAGTGGCAACAATGAAGTTAGTATTGATGTAAATTCTCTTTGAGACATTAGTCTTATATTCCAAAAAACTTTATTAACTTTTTGAAGATAAAAAACTTGTTTATAGATCATTAGGAAGATGCAAAAGCATTCATATAATCAAAAAGTAAAAGATGATGCATAAGAAGGATCACATGAGTGATTTATCCTAGTTCGATCATAACAGAAATAGATCTACATTTAGCCCCCAACACAAGTTGAGATTTCCCTTTATGAGTTCAATTTACTGATTTTTCAAGCTATTATAAACTGAGTAGTTTTGTCCTAGCCTCTCCACACTATTATCTTAACATTATCAAGTCTGATGTACAAGTGTGCTTAAGAAAAAAGAAGAAGTGTGTTTAACACTCTTAGTCTCTAACACATGAGGGGTAATATATATAATGAAACACAGGGTAGAGTGATTTCTCAAAAATTCTCTTACGAGTATAAAAAGAATAAGACTTATGAGAAGGTTTAACTTTCTTTCAAAAGGTACGAATAAGCTTCAAAATGGTAGATACAGAGATAAAGAAGAATCACGTATGAACTTATTCAAGTTATACAATTGTTGATTCCTTCTGCTTTAGTGATTATATAGGTATTTTGATGTGATTGTTACTAGAAGTCAACTTCTCCTAGTACCTTATATCCATTGTCTTCTCTTGTTCCACTATTGCAAAGGTTTTTTCCTCTCTTCTAATCATATTTCCCAAACGGTGATACTTCAAAAACCATGTACTAAAAGCATGCTCTACCAGCTCTCTTTGGGAAAAAGATTTATCAACATTTTGACTTACATGATAGAGATTCAACTTTGTCTTTCTAATATTCAGAATTGATACTTTTTCATCTTCATAGTCTTTTGAGTATCCTTCTGGTAAAGCATCCTTCTAGATGTATTTATCCTTCTTGAGGGACATATTTTTCTTATGAGAAAACTTATTTTTTCACTGCTTTCATTAGATACAATTTTCATCTTTTATCCCTTCATATACTTTAACAAGTATTCTCCTTCATCTTAGAATTGCAAATTCTTCATGAGTACTTTATATTTTGATTAAAAGCCAACATAAAGTTGTGATAAACATTGAGAAATATTAGCTTTCCAATTGATACTTGTTTGTGGATACTTTTGGTTGTGAGAAGTGTTAAAACTTATTCCTTCTCAACCATCTCAATGAAAACATTAGTTCTAATTAAGTTTTCAATTTGTTTAGTTTGTTATCATTCAAAAATTTTATGATTTAGACATTTGTAAGTTCAAACTAATGCCTTTGGAAGGGTTTGGAGTTAACAATTCAAATATTTTCAAAATAAAAAATGAAAGTGGCTTAGAACTTGTAAAATATGGTTTTTGAATCCTTAAGCAATACATGCCAAATATAAGTTATAACATGAGTATGATACAAATGTTATTAAGGGTAATGAAAGCTTCTTTTATAATGAAGGAGTTCCTTCTTGCTTATCTTCTGGACAACTATAGATGTAAAACTCAAACCATTGGGAGATTGTAACTCTTTCTCAATTAATCCCTCCATTCTCTTTGGCATTAATATCATAAGTTTTTCCAGCACTTTTGCATTTTCCAGAATGCATTTTGTTAGAGAAAGGCTTGTGAAATTCCAATCGAAAAATCCAATTGTTACTTGCTTGAGAGTAGAAAGAAAACATGGAGGTAGCTTCTCTGATGTTAAAGGATCGCTATCAAATTTGGTCAATTCCTATACACATACATGCACAATATTTCAACAATTAAATGCATAAATTGATGAATAAATTATATGAACATACTTAACTATGGTCAATAATAAAAGAAGGGGTGAAACTTAGAAACAAAGTCAAGATTCCTAAGAATTGGTGACTTGTGAAGTAAGTTTAGCAATACTTGTTGAGAGGGCAAAAAAGATTCCAAATCTAGTTCTAGGTGAACTAAACTTTGAAACACAGGAAGATTTGATATGAAATCTTTGCCATTGGCCAAAAGCTAGATAGATAAACAAAAAACTATTGTTAAACAAGAACCAGGATTTGAAGAAAATGAGAATAAGTGAGTAGCACACCTGAATTGTGTATTTGCCAAGTTTTAGAAACTGGACTCTTTGGAAATCTTGCAAAAACTTGTATGCTTTCAGAACATTTTGATTATCCGGTTTAGCATTAATGCACGCATTAATGATAGACAATGGATTTGACAAAATTACATCTTCAAGTAATATGCCATGATAATGAAATTTTGTAAGTTGCAAGGCAAAAACCTTGATTGCAAGACTCCATGGTTGGTCACAACCACAATTTGGGAAGACTAATGAAAAGCTTTCAAGCAAACGTGCTTTAATAATAAGACTCTTAACATTTAACCATGTGCAAAACTGAACACTGATCAATTCAAGAACTGGAAAGTTGAGAACCATCTCTTCTAGATTTGATAAACATTCTCCAATAAAATTACTATTATAAAGTTTCAAAACTTTCAAATTTTTGAAACAATTACAGGAATGAAGAATGAGATTGCAATCAATCATAAGGTATAGATGTACTAGAGAGGTGCTTTCATAAAAGGAAATGGAATAATTATAAGACTTGTTGGAGATGTACTCAATACAAAGCTTTTGCACTCTTAGATTCAATGAGAAGTGATCTACAAAGATAATGAGTCACATGGATTCTCTTGTTTTGAAAATGAAGTTGAAGAGAGAGAGTAAAACTATCGATGGTTTTACTTGAAAGCCTTTCAAATACTCTATTTATAAAGTTGATAAATAAGTGTCTTTTATCTTTTTTCTTATGCATTAGATTAACTTCTTCAATGTTCAACCTAGTAACCTAGTCCACAATATTATCCATGTTTTAGATAGCACACTAGTACATACTGCATCTTTGATGGGGAGACAAGACAATATGTGACTGAGGATGCATTTAGGCATAGTGCTAATGATATCATTGCCACCATGGTCAACAATATTTTGTTTCTTATTTGACACATTTTTGTCCATGGCAATATATAACCAAACCCTCAAAAAGTTATCAATAAGTTATGCAATATTGCATTGAACAAACATAATTGGAAACCAAAATAGAGAAACTAATATGATAATGTAATGGCATGTTAAATTTCATTTGTTCACTATAGATAATGAGCATATCATTGTAACTAACATAGTGGAATAAGTGATTTTTTAAAATAGTTCTAATTAGTTTTATCAAAATGCTAAAAGGTTCATATTACTATCAATACTTTATACAAAAATTAGTATACACACTATATTGATCCATATATAGCCAAAGAAAATAATAATAAATCACCTAACTATAATTAAAAATCATTGACTCTATAATAGTAAGGATAAACACAAATCTTGATTATTGCAACTTTTCTTAAGACGTTTTTGACAGGAAAAGACGTAATTAGATGAGATAAAACAAAATTGTTATTTACACTGAAAGAATGAACCATGTATATTCATACAAAATTTAAAAGCCTCGCCCTTTTTATTAAACTAAAATAAAATCTGGAAGCAAAAAGCTACTACTAATATATTACTTATCATGATATTGACCATACATCATCCTTAAGAAGGCTTGTATACATGAAATTTTGAATTTACTTTGGAATGATAATATGATATATTGATATTCATTAGGCTAATTTTTCTTGTTGCGTCCTTCAAAGATATATTCAACAACATATTTGTCCTTCATTTATATAAAACTTCTAATTGGTCATTCATAAATTAAAAAAATAGCATTAAATTTGTCCTTTTAGAAATCAATTTGATGTCATATTAAAACAAAGTTTGAGGGAATAAATTGATAATGAAAGACCATTTGATGTCTTAATAGGTTGAGACCAAACTTGAGCGCACATATATCTTTAAAGGATCAAAATCGACATTTGGTTAGCATTTTTCCTTGCAAAAAGAAGTAAAAACATCTAGTGAAGCAAAATGAAAGTCTTTAAATTTGTGGATGAACATGAATCATCATGATTATTATTGCTCATTTTCCTTTTGTATTTAGATAATGATGCAACTCAACATGCAACAAATTTCTCAAAAGCTTCAAAAAGCAAGAAACAGGATGAATCTTACTTACCTCGAAGGCCTAGATCGCAAATCTAGAATCGCTTTCCTCCAAGTAAGTGCAAGGTGAATGTAGATGTTGCAATTTTTGAGGATAAAAATGCCTTTGGATTAGGAGTTGTGATTAGAAATGACCAAGACGAGGTTGTTGCGACTCTTGGCAAGCGAGAAGATGGGAGTCCTAATGCTCATATAGCCAAAATCAAAGCAGTGTTAGAAGGAGTGAGACATGCATGGCAAAAGGGCAGGGTTATCATAGAGGGAGATGATAGACTAGGGTATGAGGAGTGATTGCAGTGATATGGATCTTTCATACAATGAGACTTTTTTTTTGTCATTATGCAATGGGCATTTGATTCATGGGATAAGTCAAGTGGGCTTAGGTTTTGAGTTTTTGAAGCCCAAATGTGTCTAGAATTTGTAATAAGGTGACTAATGGATTAGCCCATCATGCAAAATTTCAAAGTTCAAAATGTTGGATAGGTGATGTATCATCTTATATTAGAAACCTTGTAAATTTGGATTTTACCTTTTTCTGAAATTGGCACTTTTATAAAAATAAAAAGAGTGAAGGAACAACATCTAGTGGAATATATATATATATATATATATATATATATATATATATATATATATATAGTTCAAATGAAAAGATGATCAAGGTGTATTTGGACTAAATTTGTAATGCACTAGTTATATGAGGTAAAACTAAATGCATTTCTTTTCAGCAAATTAGTAAAAAATAAATCCACATCAAATCAAAGTATATGAATTTGTCTTTTGATTTTAGGACAAAAATCTTACAAATTAACACTGAATGTTGGTTATTACAAAATGAAATGTAAAATTTGAATCAAGCAAAATATCTAAACTGAAAAGTCATAGATTGTACTTTGGGAATGAACATGAATCATCATGAAGATTGCTAATTCATTTTACTTTGTAGCATTTGAGAGTGAAAAATCATGTTACAATGGTACAAAACTAAAATCAAGGTTTGAAATAAGAAGGATATATATATATATATATATATATATATATATATATATATATATATATATATATATATATATAGAGAGAGAGAGAGAGAGAGAAAGTTTAATTTTTATACACTGATAGTGTAACTTTTTTTTCATTATCATCCAAATTGGGTTTAGGGTTTAGTGTAACATAAAAAAAAATGTAGTTAAATTTCGCACCCACTACTTGAAAAGTTATCCAAATGAGATAATTTGATTAAATGACAATGTAAAAAAAATGTTATTCCATAAATGCATAAAAATTAAACTCTCTCTCTATGTATATATATATATATAATTGATGCACTTACTTTAAATGCCCTAACCTTTACAGGCTACCATTGAGTGCATTACTTACACTATATCAACTCATTGGCTAGTAATTAATAATTATTATTCTTTATACCAATGAAAGTGATTGTACTCTCTCCCAAAATAGGGAGCATCCTGCCACTATCTTTGTATGCAATATGAGCCACATCTTTTTATATGTATAATATTAATATTTCAACTCATTCTAGGGAAAGTTTTACAAGTATCGCTCATAGAGCAACTTATGGCTCACGATTTTTATCACCTTAATTATTAATTATTTTGTTATAAAAATTACCTTCATATTTATTTCATTAATACAACATAAATATTTCACATTAAATATTGGATTTCAAACCATTGCAATTTTTAATTTAAATGATAAAACTGATCAAAATATGTCAAACTAAATTATTTAACATTAAAAATGGATATTCACATGATACATATCTTTTTCTATTTTCTTTATAATATATTTTTTTATTTTTTTCAATTAAACACATGTTTTTCCATATTAATTACAAAATTTTAAATTTTGAATTCACCTTGATGTTTTGAATTTTGAATTCAATAGACTATTTAATTTCTATTCCACAACAAACCAAAATCTAACTAGAATAGTGCAAAAACAAAATTGGAAATAAAATCTATTGCTACTAAGAAATGTCCACTATAATCAAAGTATAAACTCCTTAAATCACTCCTAGAATCTGGAACATATTTGTTGCTACAAAAGATGACCACTTATACTAATTGAAATAAAACTCTTAACTTCTCTTAATCTAATATCAGTTGTTACTGATATCTCACCTTAAGCTTTAGTTTGAAATGCTAACATCTCATTTGATTTCTGCTCTATATTCCACAATTTTCTTTTCTCTTCCATTCTTCCTCTCATATTTTCATATTTTTCATTTCTCTTCATTCATTATCTATTAATTTTCTCAAAATACATTAATTTACTTAATTTATTAATTTTCTTCTTTATGGTTTATATTAAAGAATAAGAATTTGTAGGTTAGAAGATTCAAATGTTCCACCATTCTTCTTTAAAGATTTTTTCTTCTTTATGAGACTTTTTTTTATACAACATTTTTTATGTTTGTTTAGTATTTTTAATTTGTATATATATTTTATTATTTTATACATTTAAATGTTTTATCAATGAAATAAAGATTTGATTTTTTGGAGTTCTCTAAAAATAAATCAATTTATTTATCCTTTTCATTTTCATTATTTATATCCAATTTATTTCTACCTTTCTTCTTTGTGATTTTTTTTTTTTTTGGTTTCATATAGAGACTTTTTCTGTGTTTATTTAGTCTTTTACTTTGTGTATATATCTTAATGGTCTTTTTCTATGTTTTGTGCAGAAGATAATCACTAAACTATAGGCTTAATTGCGTATTATTCAATCATTTGTGGCAAAGGTAATTGTATTTTTCATAAATAATTTAATAAAAATTTATCAAATTTGAGATTAATTTTATTGTTGTATAAATGAGTATTAATAATTATATAAATTTTTTTCTTTTCAAATTTGAAGCCACAATTTAGTAAAGAAGATGCTATTGATGGACTATCTCAACTAGTCATTTCACTAAACTTAAGGTAGTAAAGATTAAGGATAAAGAATGATTGAAGATTGTGTTTAGTTTTACTTCTATTTTTATGTTTAATTTTGTTTTGCTCATTTGTTTGGCATAACATTTATATAAGAGAGAGTTGTTGTTGTGTCAGAACAACATTTTCTTGAGTCAATTCAGTGCACAACAAGCTAGCCGATGATTCCAATAGTAATATTAGATAAATACATCAGCTAATCTCCATTGAAATTTGTTTATATTGTTCCACCTTCTTCAATTTAGTTTTTCTTCATTATTTTGTAAGGCTTAAAGATTGCTGAATTCAATACATACATAGCTATTAAATTATAATTTCAATTCCATTTAAAAACACTAATTATGGAACAAAATTATATTTTTTATTTAAAATTTTCATTGTGCATTATTATTGTACAAATTAATTTGTTAACTATTATTCTTTTTTATTTTGATGTGAATCGAATATATTGATATATGTATATTTATTGATTGATTTTTCTTCCAATATATGCATTTATTGATCCCTTTTTTTCTCATGCTAAAAATTTAAATTAATTGATAAAATTTAAAATGTTATTATTGTATCTATATACAATCCATATTTGTGTTTGCTTTTTTAAGGTATAATCATTATTAAATTATGAGAGCCCAATGCATGTGACCTGTAACACCTCAAAAATTATTTAAAATTTTATTTAAACTTTATTAGTCAAAATTTTAAAAATTTGACAGACATAGCAATGATGAAGAATCCTAATGGACGAGTTCAAAAAAAAATCAGGCCTGAATGAATAGTGATTTTTGGCCGCAAGTGAATATAACTCTGAAACTTGGACCAAGGATGACCCGTGACTAAAGGAAACTAAACTCGAGGACCAAGATAGAGTATTAAGATAGGGCCCACATAGAGTATTAACATGGGGCCCACGTAAAGATATTTTAAGTTTTCGTTACAGTGCTTTACCCATTGGTAAAGTTTTTATATGCGATTTTTAGCAACGTAAAAGTTACTTCGTAGCCAATTAACCTTTAGCAACCACTTTATACCAAGTGGATGGCAATAATTGAAACTTGGAAAGTAAGTTTTAATTATGGCCTTTAATTTATTATTATTTTACCCAGGAGCCAATATCTCATATGTTCAGAATTTTGTGCGATTTTAACATTTAAAAAAGCTAATTGCTCACCAAGTTAAAGCGAGCCACTTATCTTGAGCCAAGTGGATGGCCAAGATCCATTCTTTGACCAAGAAATCAATCCTAGCCATTCATATCAATTCTTGTCCAAAAAGAAAGAAAGAAAAGCTTGAAACCAAATAAATACTACCACCAAACTTAGGATAAACACAACACAACCAAACTTATCACTCCATCATCATAATTTTCATCCCTTCCTTGTAAGAACATAGCCCTCCATTGTTTCTTTCTCTCAAACCTCAAACTTGCTTCAAATCCCAAAAGCCTTAGTTTAAAATCACCAAAACTCCAAATCTCCTTCACAAAACTTGTTCTACTCATCACAATCTACAAAACCAACCGATTAGAATTTTGGATCATCTCCATTCTCCACCTTGAGATGTCATACCGCCACTATTTAAGGAAGGGTTTGGTGCTATTTGGAAGGCATTGAAGTGAGTCATTCTTGGAACATCCTTTGGAATTAGAAGCCCTAAAGCTTCACAAGTAGGGCTTTTGTACCTCTTTCTATTTCAAATTTTTTTTCTACAATTTGGTTACTGATTTAACTTGATATTTTTAGTTGTATTAGTTGATAATATATAAATATTGATGTGTCTAATTTGGTGGAGTGTTTGGATGATGTTAGAAAACCTTTTTTGGCAAAATAAGTTTACCCTTGGTTGTTGGAATTCTAATTTTCAGAGACAAAGCATGATTCACGACTTTTCATCAGGATTTGTAGATGGATTTTGAGCTGAGATTTTTATATGATGAAGCTAACATATTGACGTGTTTTTAAGAATTTTCTTAGGTCATTTAGACAGTTTTACTATTTTCTAAAAATCCAACCAAGACAGTTAGGATTGTGGTTGGCAATCAAATCTAAAGCTATAAATTTATCTATTCTTGTTACTATACCAAATGATTGAATTTTGTCTTCAAAATTTTATAGGGTGTTGAGGACATCTTGAAGTCCAAACCTGAGTTTTATTGGTATTTTATCTGTTCATTTGACATGGTAATAAAATTGAGACTTTTGGCTATGATTGAGAATAAGTAGTTTCTAACTTTTGAATTTGTATAATTTTGTTAACATAGCTAGAGAGCTTGTCTTACCTGAAATTTTTCCAGGACTTTGGGACAGCTTGAAGTGTTATGGATAATTTTTGTAGCCTTTAATTTGATTGTTTGATATGCAAACTAATTCTTGCTACATAAGTGTGAAATCTGCCAATGTGCTGGAATTGTACCAATGCTTTAAATTGATAATATAATGACATTTGGTTCTAGTATGATATGAATACTTGATTATGAATATTTGAGCATGTGATTTGTGATATATAAATACATGCTAGAGGAAGTAAAGATTGGTTTATAAAGCATGATTGAAATTACATTGTGAATGAATGTCAATATGTGCTTTATGCATGCATTTGGAAAAAAAAAAGTACACGATGCATATATGTGACAAAAGTGAATGTATAAACTTCAATCATGCATGTTCTAACATATGGACAAAACAGAAACAAGACTTGTGTTGAATAAAGGGAAGGCAAAAAGAGGAACTTCCCTAGAGATATTATGAATTGGTAGACGTATTCGACTAGAAATAGATATGTGAATGATTTGAAAGGAAAAATTAAGTCTGATGATCATGTACAAGAATGAGTTCAGTCCTGATAAACAATTTATTACCCATGGCTAGTGTTATCCACTACAAATACCATTTGCTATGAACTAAGTCTTTCCTAAGTCGAAAAGAGAAAAATGCATGGGATTGAGTTCTATATTCACAAGAGAAATATGAGATCTCCTTCCACTTGTCAAGGAACGGAAAGATCCTTCGTTATATTAAGGGCATAGAAAGATAAGAAAGATCACTACATTTATCAGAATGCGCACATTTTATTAAATTATTTGTCTGGGATGAATTACTATGATGTTGAGTACTATGACATATGTGAATTAAGTGTTTGAATGCTAAAAGAAACCCACTTTAGAAGAATGATTTCAAACTTTAAAATGAAACATTATTATGTAGTGCATGAGGACATTTCTTAATAAATCAAGTGCATGGAACGTTAATGATAACATTTATAACTATGTATTTGAGAATGTCCTACTGAGAATTTTACAATTGTCAGCCCCTATGTTGTGTGTTCCCGTGTCGTTTCCAATAGCACAAGAGAATAAAGAAATTGCTCGTCCTGGAAATGCATGTATCAGGGAGCTTTATGGCTGAAGATCACTAATAGTTTATGCTGTATAAATGTTTAAGTGAGATAGATGTGTATTAAAGTTCATAGAAGAGCTTCCTCTTGTACTTGACGTTGTATTCAATAAATGTTTTGTTTCTTTGTTATATAGTTTAATAGAAGTACGAATTAATTATGATACGAATCAATCAACCTTATAGATATTTAAGAAAGGTATGTTAATTTATAAGTAACAACTCCTAAGTCTAATGTCATGGCTTAAGGATGATGCCATACTTAGGAGGGTATGACCTTTCTCTCTTTGAGTGTTATTATGCATACAGGATCTCTACTTAAGTGCAGGACAACTTGCAAGGGAGCTTCAAGCAACTGGAATGCAAGATTCATATTGCAGGAACCGCTATAGTAGTTAAACATTGTACAATGCCCAATATTTTGTCAATATCTTGAGCTAGAAGTCGGATTAAGATTATTTTTGTGGCATTGGAAAGCTTGTTCAAAGGGCTATAATAACTATTTCTGGTGTCAAGGAGACAATTCAAATATTTAAGGGACCAAAACTAATCAAATGAAGAAAAGTATGCCACGAGAGGTAATGCGGTTGGTTGAGATGCCAAGAGAGAGGGTTGTATATAAGTGTAAAGTATTAAAATGTTTAAAGTATGAGAAAAGTTTAGAGCAACGATTAATGTATGCATGTGCATGAGCATCCTTTGTAGATAATGTGTTTATGCGCTATGAGGTGATTTATGATTTGCATTACATAATACCATGACCATCCATTTATTCATGAGTTATGTTACGCCACCATGATTATAAGGTAGAATGTGTTCATGCATAAAGATCACAAATAAAAGAAATTCTCACTTTGGACTTAAAGGTTTTCTTAAACTATGAACATTGATATATGCGCATCTTTTCTTAATAACCTAAAGTGGGTGAGGACAACCATGATGACACTTTGTTTTACCCTTACTAAAAAATCTAGTATTTCTCACCCTTGTTCCATGTCATCTTCAAGAGGAAGAGAGGGAAAGATCATGCTAGAGAAAGATTAGAGGATTACTTCAAGTCGACTTTAGACTCTTATGTTTAATTTAGTCTAGTTATGTTTAGTTTGAGTTTTCAAATAAGGATTATATTCACGTATGTGCACTTAATGAGTGACAGGAAACCTAATCGGTTTATTGTGTTTTTCATGTCTTATTTAAATTCCTTTATGCGGTGTATGTGTTTAGATTGATTAGATGTATGATGCTTATGTATTATGATCAGGTATGCTTTATGAATAGTGATGCTTTAACATGTATGAATGGATTATGTATGCTTTTAACTCTCCTTGAACTACGATTAACATGTATAATTAGTGATTATGCCTAATGTGCAAAGGCTCAAGTTTTAGTTAAATATTTTCAAAAAAAAAAATACACGTATTTCCTATATTCCTTACTTTAAAAAGGAAAAAGTGATAAGACCAAAACGTAATGACTAAAGGTTAAACTTAACACGACTCAAGTGTAAATGGGTTAAAATTCAAGGTGTTACAAATCTTGTGGCATGCAAGAAGAAAGAGTGGTAGGAAGGAGATCTATGATGAGAATTGATGATGATTTCTGAAGTTTTTGTGTAATTTTGATGAATCCACACACCAAACCTAGAGAGAGAGATATGGACAAATGGGGTATGAGTGAAGAATGGATGCCCTGAAGAATAACTTAAGTGAAGTGGATCATTCAGCCCCATATCATGCAAAGAATCAATAATAAAGCCTTAATCAAGCCTATCATAGGCCTTCTCAAGGTCAATTTTAATGGCCATATACCCTTTACTTCCCTTATGAGAACCCATGTTATGAATAATCTCTCGCGCAATGATGATATTATTAGAACCACTTCCACCTCTAATGAACCTGCATTGAGTCGGAGCACTAAGACTGGGCATGATGGGTTTCAACCTGTTAGAGATAATTTTAGTCACCACTTTGTAAGCCATATTACAGGGGCTGATCGAACGAAACTACTTCACAAATTCAGGATGATCCACCTTGGGAATGAGAGAAATGCTCAAGCTGTCGAAAGACCTCAAGAACCAAATTACACAATGAGTCCCCTACGATAGTAACCCACTTATCCTGAGAAATAGTAGGAAAACCACCATGGAGAGGAAAGGGGTTACACATAATATCTTCATAATAAGGCGACACAGAGAAAGCTTCCACCAAATTCTGCACATGAACCCAATTCCCCTGATCATCCGTAAGAGCCAAGATACAATTCCTTCTGGTCCTAGCCATTGTAGAAGCATGAAAGAACTTGGTATTCTATCAGCCTGAGAAACCTAGCGAGCACGAGCTTTCTAGGTCTAAAGGGCCTCCTTTTCCAACTAAACGATCACATATTCATGCCAAAGCTCCTTCTGCAAGCTAGCAAGAAAAGGATTAATGCCATCCGATAGATCCTACTGAATCTCGTGCAGGTGCCTAATGACCAGATTCTTCCTCTTCTAAATATGGCCAAAAACATCTCCGTTCCATGTCTTAGTAGCCTCATAGAATTCCATAACATTTTCCTCCCAGGATCTCACATCCACCCAATTCTACTGCACAAGATCAGAAAAGCTAACATGCCCCAACCAAGTAAATAGAAATTTGAATGAGGTGGAATAGGCAGAGTTAACGTGATAAGATCTAGACCTAATCCAAAGCGGGTTATGATCAGAGTTTAACATTGGAAGATGAACAACACACTTCTCTTCAAAATGTATGAAACAGGCTTGATTCACCAATGCTTTATCAATCCTTTCTCGAAGATTAGACCTATGCCAAGCGAAAAGAGGACCTTGAAATCCCGCATCCATCAAAACACTAGCCTCTGTACAATTGTAAAAGACAAAACAGGGCTGCCTATTTCCAACAACACCAAACACCTTTGATTCCAAAAGCACAAAATCAAAGTCCCCTGCCACCAGCCAGGGTTCAGAACCCTCCTTTGAAATTTCCAACAAACCCCTCCACAGGCTCTCCTGATACACACGCTGGGATCTTCCATAACAAGGGTAAGAAACCACAATAGTCTATCCAAACCCTTAACCAACATATGAAAAAATTGTTTCTCAGCTCAAAGAACCTGAATGTCCCAAACAGACTTATTCAAAATACCTCCAACAAAGCCATCCAGATCAACTCTAAACTGCCCATCAAACCCAAAGCACTCAACCACCTTCTCAGCTCTACCACCATTGAGCTTAGGTTCCAACAAATCATGAATAGAAACTCTTTCCTCTACATCCAAGTGCTCTGTACCTGCATCTGGCTCCACCACGATCGTAGACCCAGGAGAAGCATCGAGGCCAACAATTTCACCTTCGCCAACCTCAAAGAACTGAAGAGATCAAGGCAGCCATCTGATGAATGAGATTTAACACTCACCATAGGATCAACCTGTTGGGAAGAAGCCACCACCAGACTAGAGGGTTCCATGCCCTTCTTAGAGAGAGAAGATTTCAGAGATGGGGTGTCGGAAGTCAAACGCTTATAGACAGAATTTGTTTTTTCAATCCCTCCCCTGATCTCTGGGCCTTTCGAAGCAGGCCTCCCCAACTACGATCCTTATGAGAGGTCTGTTTGGCTATGCCAGGTTTGTTGCTAGAAATAGGAGCAGAAGTAGAGCCCACTTCAAGAACTCCTCCAAACCTCCCTTCGCAATTGGCCCAACAAAATCCCTATTCAGAATTGCTTTAGCCGCCAAAGGTCCAGCCTGGTGAGAAGGATGGCCTCAAGAATTCCCACGCTTAGTGGATCAAGAGGCTAAATTATGGCTCACTACTTTCTTTTTAATCTTTACAGGGCCCACTTTAGAGACATTAGAAGGAGAAGCATGTGCTAGTCGTTCAATCACATTGTCCAACGAAGTCATGTCTTCCTCTGTATGTCTATGAATATCTTCACCTTCAACAAATAAACCATCAAATCTGCTTCCCATAATATCGCCCTTCTCATTATCTTCAACAATCTTTCACTTTACTTTGCTGCACCGGCCGTTAGTGCCAGGACCTCAGTGGAAATAGTCGTGACCTTACTTGGTTGAGGTTACTGCACCATCGTGGCGCCAGGCTGAGTTTGCTGAGTTGCATCCAAAACACGAGACTTTAGGACAATCTCAGGAGTAATGGCCATAACAGCCACACTGAGCACAAATAATATGTAATCCCTCGTACTGCACCTTCTACCATTCATCATAAACCAGGATGACTCCCGCCATAGGTAAATTAAGATAAATATCAAGACAGACTCAAGCAAACTTTCCCCGAGAAACCTGCAACGTATTATGATCAATCTTTATTGGCATTCCTATCCCGAGTTATGGTTAAAAGAACATCTTCATCGTAATAAGCCAAATTCAAACATGGAAATATAACCCAAACCAATGTCTTATATCCAGCCTTGCTCTTGAAGCAACAAAACTCTGTGACCAAGTCCAATTGCCATGTAATGATCAAAGAGCGTCCAAGGACCCCCTTCCATCACTTCTGATTTATCAGCCTTTAAAGTAAAACTGACAAGAAAGAAACCAAAGCCCATATCTGTAAGGTCAAAAACCCGATAGGGTTTCCATAGCTTTTTGAGACGGTCACGCATAGTTAGAAAGCCTGCATTCTTCCCAAGAAGCTTCACTACTAAAGCATCCTTCCATGATCCACAGATCCTTTCACGTTCTCCATGAATAAAGGTAAACTTAGGATAAAGTCTATCCCCATCTAGCAGATCCATAGTAGCCAAATTCTCATTTACAAGTTCACACATTGACAGTCCGAAGAAACTTGCTTTGGCCCCGTCAATTTCTCCTTGAAGGGCACAGCATCATGCAACGCACAACCCGTCAGGAGGCTCCTGAGAAGGTGGCATGGAAAAACCCTAAACTAAGATGTTCCGATTTTTTTTTTCCAGATGCATAATTTAGTTGCATTGCAAATGTAATTTCAAGCATTTTCTTTAAGAAAACAAAACAGAAGTAAAGTAAAATGTGGCATTAGCCAAAATATAAGTGGTAATAGACGTTCTCATTCTTTAAGATCAAAATAGCAATTATTTTTCAACCTAAATATTTGAAGGATTCAATAATTTAAATACATTGATAGTATGAAAGTTTTGTACACTATCATCATCTAATCAAATTCTCATATATATATATTACTTTTGAAGTAGTGTCATAAGAAGCAACATGTTTTGCTAAGGCAAAATGTGATTGGATGGCTGAAAAAAAATTTACAAGATCAATGTATCAAATCTAAGCTCATTTTTTTATATTTTAAAAAAAAATCAGTTTAAAATCATAAACATTCTTATCAAAAATGAAGAAAAGCTAGAAACTTTCTCGAATTTAATTTTAATATGTTGCAAATGAAGAATTTTTCACCATCCATCAATCATATATCACTATAAATGTGACTTTAAAAATGATTATTGTTAGTGTCAACTGTTTTCAATAAAATTCTTTTGTAATGTGGCTAAAATAAGAAGATTAATAAAATGCAAAGGTAAAAAGTTAACCATTTTTTAATAAATAATTTTCATTGTGTGAATCTCACTAAAAAATCTAAAAATATAACCATTTATTTTTATACTTTATCAATCTTCTTACTTTAAAAAAACTAAATCCAAATTCTCGAAGGGGTGATATTTTATAGTTAATTGATACTATAATTTTAATATTATTTATTAACTCATGCACCGAAAAAAGAAATTATATTATTAGTTGTTATAACTCTGACTTTCGGTAACTATTGTAACTGTACACAAGCAATGACTTTAAAATGGAAGTTCCTTCCTGACTTCATCAGCCATCCACGTTTTCTTTTGGCAGGGACGACTAAATTTTTTCGTGCAGACCAGAAAAATCTAGCCTTTGGTGTTTCATTTGAGAACACTTCTATCACCTGTGTTTCGTTTCCATGTCAAATAAAATGTAATCACAATAATTCCAGTATTTCGTACATCGTACAAGGCCAAATTTTATCATGCAACAATATCATTGGGTGGGATAGATACATCCAAAGCTCTTAGTAATGATAAAAATCGATAAAAATCTAAAATGATTACGCTACAGTGGGCGAAATAAATATGGTTGTAAACAACAGGATGACCATTTTTCACGGGCAAGTTGTAACTTGTAAGGCTCAGAACCAGCGACCAAATACTTGCTCTTCCCAAAAGGAGAACCATGCAACACAATTACTCGCTCAAATCATCATCAAAATAATTCAGATCAGAGTCATTGTCAGTGGCTGGATCAATGTTAGCATGCTCTAAATCTGGTGATCCTATTGCTACATCAGCCATAGTCTCCAGCTCGAGGGATCCCTTCAGAGATCTTGCAACTCCATCTTCATAATCAATTGAATCATTTTCATATTCATCTTGTTCAACTCCAGAAAGGAAGTTCTGTATAAAAAAAAAAAATTCATCAGCAAACCCGCATCCACGGCTGAGAGCATATTTCTCATAGTACTTCAAAGGCAGTGATACAGGATTTATGTTACATGTTTATAGCATCAACAGTTTCAACTTATCATTCAAGCAATCAATGCATAAAACTTAATTGGGTAATTGAGTAAGTGATAGAATCAAAGAAGAAAGAACAGTTACAGCTCGGCTCAATATATTGGATATGCAACAAAACATGATACAGTGCATCGAAGCATAAAATAACTTAAGATAGCAAACTCAACTATGATTTATATGAAATCCAATATGCAGCAATTAATGCTTCATAAGAATTCATAGAAGTTCAAAAGAACAAAAAGTAGTGAGTACCTTGTCGACATCAGAGCTTTGTAAATTGGAGTCAACTATCCAGTCAGTGAGTAAGTGCTCTTGTAGAACATTGTCAACAGAGGTTAACTTCGAGTCCCTGGACCTTTTTCTTAATTGGCATTCTCTAAGTCGCAAGTTGTAGTGTACGTAGATTATGTCATTCAGTTTCTTCTGTGATAGACGATTTTGTCTTTTGCTGTATATCTGATCATATATGCTCCAATCATGCTCACACGCAAAGGATGAGCATGTTTGACTTAATATGCGCACAGCTATTCTTTGCAACTCTAAGCAGCTTATTCCATGTTGTTGCCACCAAGCAGCTAGTGAGGTGAAAAAAGAATAACTCAAATTTTATTATGCAGAAGTAGCTATGCGCCTACAAGCAAGTTAAATGGTATATAAAGCATCTAACAGCAACTTAGAAGCTTACCTGGTTCAAGACCTGTTCTTGTGTTAATTGCCAATTCAGTTCCAAAGTCGTCTTGTGCAGAATTATAATGAGCAATCTGGAAATGATATTACTTTGACGCAGATTAAATAAATATCAAATAATACCAGTGTCATCTACTCATGTGGCAGTCATTAAGAACATCTTACCTGCATTGATGCAGATATCCGTCTCATATTATCTGGCTCCAGCCGAACAATACATTCATTGAGCCCCCGTACTACCTCAGAATACTATAGTCATACATCAAACATTCACTTCAGAAGAGAACTTGAATAAAATTAGAAAATTTGCAACCACTAGGAAACATTCAATATTCTCACATACCGCCAAAAAATCCTGACGATATCGGTATGATGGATTTAAGAAGTAAGCAGCCAAGTAAAGAGGGTGACAGAACAGAGAGTTACAGTGACTATCAATCACCTTCCAGAATGGTTCATATTTGCGTGCATAGTCACCGTGAACAGATTTGATTGCAAGCTTTGCACTGTAGATATCGTTATATATATATGGCATTGACAAGCTCTCACCACTACAAACCTTTTGAAGTACATGCATTATGGGATCTACTGACTTCCTCACATACTGCATTCTCTTCCAAAATGTGACATTCAAAACAATTTTTTCCACCTCTTTCCCCTCGTTTGAGCTGGAGAACCTGGACGAAATCCATTTGTGTGATAGAAACAATCTTCTGAGCCCAACTCGATGATCCAGCAAGCTCTGCAACGTAGCAAAGCTAGAGGCATACTGGGTGCCAGCAGGCTTTAGAAGCTCTTGTCCCTGAGTAAATTCACTTTTCATAAGATTTAACAACCATATTTGATTGTATATTAGTTTTGTAATTTTCTGGCCCTTTTCCATGCACTCTTCCACACATCTTATCTTCATAAAATCTTCTAGCACTCGATTAATACAATAAGTGGCACAAGGGGTCCAGAATAAATTCCTTCTCTTCTCTTCCAGCATTTTCCCAGCAGCTTTATAGTTGAGAGTATTTTCAGTGATTACCTACATCACAATGGGGGAAGGAGAAGAAACAATTATCAATAACAGCTACAAAAAGTGATATTTAAGACGGAGGAAGATGCTACATGAATAGAAAACATTTTACCTGGACCACATTTTCCTCACCTATTTCTTCCACCACTCTGTCCAGAAGTTTGAATAGATTAGCAGCATCTTCTACTACATTGGTGGCATCAACCGAAGAAACAAAGTATACACCATGAGGACAAGAAACAAGAAAGTTAATAATTGCCCTGCCCTGTGTATCTCTCCAACTATCTGCCATTATAGAACAACCAGTGATTGCCCAAGAAGCCTTGTATTCAACAAGGTAATTCTTAATGGAATTGATTTCCTCTTGCAAAAAGCGGCCAGAAATAAGCTGGCTTGGAGGGCAGACCAATCCTTGCCCATATTGACCAACCACTTCCAGCATTTTATGAAAATAGAGGGAATCTGCAGCCTGTAAAGGAATTCCTGCATGGTAAAAGAACTTGCAAATTGTAGAAATAACTTCCTTGCGTAATTTTTTAGTGGGCCCTGCCCTAACTTTTACTTGTTTGAAAGTTTGAGGTGGCTGATTCTTGGGCAGTTTAAGGTAAACATTATCCAATCTTGATCTTCTCAGTACAGGTTCAGGACCAGTACTTGGCGACATTCCCTTGAAGGTCTTTCTTAAATCTTTAGACAATCTTTTATCAACATCAATCAAGGTTTCCTTGTTCATATGATGCAAAGCATCTTCCACTTGCTCATACTCATCATCTTCATTATCTGACTTTGCATAGAAAGGAATCAATTCCTTATTCTCAGGTTGCCTAAGTCTCCTTCCAGTGCGATGCCATTTCATATTCTCTTTTATTTTAAGATAAACTTCTTCAGGAGCATTTTTACAAGGTGCTACCTCTCCAGGAATTCTAGCCAGATGTTGTTTAAAGCGGTTAATACCTCCACTAACAATTTTCTCACAATAATTGCATTTGACTTTCTTCTTTCTCTCATCCTGAGCAACACCATGTTCCCACCCAGGGTCAACATATCCTAATGAACGAAGAGGAGTCAAATTTATAGATACATTTCTATCATCCATCAATTGCTTCCCTTTGCTTCTACACCCAATTTGCTCTTCATCATCTTCATCATCATTAGACTGAAAATTCATATATGCTTGCACATCAATGTGCTTCTGTTTCTTATTGGATCGACACCCTTCAAGGTTTTCCTTCATTTTTAGGTAGACTTCCTCAGGAGCCTTTTCACAATATGTTACTTCACCAGATACTCGGGCTAAATGTTGCTTTAATCTGTATATCCCACCACTAACTATTTTCCCACAGTAATTGCATCTAACCTTCTTTTTCCGCTCATCTTGTGGAATGCCATGATCCCAACCAGGATCAACAAATCCAGTGGAGCGTAATGGAGCCATTACATCCAAAACAGAGCTATAATAATTCCACTTGCATATGCATGAGTGCCAAGTATTAGGCACATATAAAACCAACAACTGACATACTAAGTAATCTGAGAGCCTTCCCTGTTCCAGCAATCATGATGCATAGGTAGCAGTGTTAGTTGCCCCAATCTCAGCTTTGAAGCAGTGTGACAAAATTTTATTTTTGAAAAAGAGAAGAATAAATATGATGCGCAAGGAAATAGTAGCCATGCAAGTATGAAACTAAGTATTAGTGCTTGCCCACAGTGCATAATAGATTAGTGCTCGACATTGAAGGCTAACACACAAACTGCTAAGCATTTTTAGCATATTTATCTGCCAAAAAATTAGGATGAAGTGTAATATAAGTATTCAATAATTAGAAAGGTTAGGTCAGTCACTACTCACTACAAGTAAGATCCTTAATTTCTTCTGATATAAGGTTGATAGAGCAATCATATCATTGTGTTTCTCTCTCTCATTTAACAAAAGACCATTGGCGGACAAGGAAGAGCTATGAACCCTTTCATATTTTCAGATCTCTCACTACCAAATAAATTAGGGAAAGGATCCTGTTATATAAAAACTCCACATGACCTGTCATGTGTGATCACTCCTCATTGATTCTCTTATGCTGTATGTCATGTTTGGATCCCACCTTTTAAATCAATGGTGAGAAATCACACATCACAAAGTCATGTGAATTTTCACATGAGAATATCCATTCCAATTAAATCATAATTGAGCATTTTGGCCCTCCATAATTTAATGAAAATTGCTGTACAAAATTTCGTGCAAAACTTTGATGTCTAAGAGTAAAATAGTATCACAATTTTTTTTATATCATAAAGTAAATGAATAAAAAATATTGAGTTGTCATCGCATTCTCATTTGGTAATCATTTTAACATATACATATACATATACTCAGAGAAAGAAATAAGCATATGAATCAGTTCCCTGTTGGTGTCACTTGTATTGGCTTCTTTTGTCCTCATTACAGTCTGACACACAAATTCTTCGCCAACTGTAATTGTTAAATGGATCAATGATCTTATTGGTAAACCTTGAAATCATTTCATATTATTGGACAACTAGGAAATTTTTTCTTTTTTTCTTTTCTTCAAATTTCAAGTCTTATAAACTTTGGTACCTAGTCCCCTAAGAACAAACTTCTGATTCAAAAGAACTTAGAGTTCAAAAGATATAGATAATTCCAAAATAAAATACTGCAATACTCAATGTAAAGGTCCTGTGTAAATAACAGAAGATAGGTATACCAAATGGAAACCACAGAACAATGGTTGCAGCAACAAAAAGTCATCAAAACAGAGAGCAATCAACCTTAAACTCACTAACTCAGAGAAACAAAGACACTCCCCTACCTCCCAATCACGATTCACTAGTGACTAGATCTGAAAGCCAGCAACTCAAGGATGTGCAGGAGAGAGTCGTCGTCGCCTGCTACTGGATTGCCGCTAATCGCACTGGTGCGTAACTCGTCGCACCGCTGCTTTGCGAGGTGGTGCTGTGGGGTCCCCCATTCCATGAGAGTCACCATCTCGCCGCCATTCCGTGAGCATTGCCGCCATTGGTGTGGTCTCGCCAATGATCGACGATGAATAAGTGGAGAAATGGAGAAGAGGTACAAGGGGGAGGTGAGGTTCTGGAAGGATGAAATTAGGGCCGACTCAAAGGAATAGGGACAAAAGAAACAGGAAAATGTTATTAAAAAAAAAAAAATGAAACGACGTTGTTTTGTTAAAAATAGTGTACCCACCACTAGGTACATGTACCCCGTGCATACCCTGCAATTTTTTTTAAAAAAGGGCGGTGGGTACGTACCCACCTATACCGCGTACCCAATGCTTACCCGTACATATGGGTACTTTTTCCATTTTCGCATACCCGTGCTTCAGAGATCCTTGCTACCCCATTCTTCTAAATGAAAAAAATAATTAAATTTCACAAAAAAGGTGGGCTGTGCACTACCCAGCTTCAAGCGGAAAGAGGCGTTGGACGTATTAATATAAAAATCATTCATGTGTCTCAACAGACAACTTAAGCTTCAGGACAAAGTGGTTTCATGACACTCCAAACTTGCAACAACAACCATTCCTCATAAAGAAGGGACACATACATATATATGAGTACACCCCTTGCAGAATTTGACATCAACAAATAGCTTTTTCTATGTTATATCTCTGAAACTACATTCTAACTCTTACTACCTTCAGGGTTCAACTTGATTACAAAGTTCAACCAGAGTTACATAGTTAAACCAAACCTCAATCATCAAGCAAACTTGAAAGAATTAAAACAACTATGAAGTAGATTTTTTTTTTTTAATACAAAAATGAAACCAAGGATATTATAGTGGAAACATGAGCCGCAAAAGATGACACAGTCACTGAAGGCTTGCATGAACCTCAAAAATCACAATTTCCTTTCAATATTATTATTACTTTTTAATGGCGTGTTGATATCAAATGAACGACGAAACCCTAAGTGGATGATAAAGATGAACGAGCGAAATAGTAGAAAGCGGAGAAAGAGAGAAAGAAACCTTGAAGCAAGAAGACGATCTAGATCGAATCTGGGAAGATTCCGGTGGCGAAAGAGTTGGCCGTGGCGTGTGGCGGTTGGCCGGCGGCGGAATCGTTCAGCGGATGGCGGAGGAAGGCAGGCGATGCGGAAATCGGTTGGGACTCGTGAGTCACGACTGAGTGGATGGCTGGGTGAGACTTAACTCGACCCGGCCGTGTTATACCCATTTTTTCTTTTCTAGCCACATATACATATGGATTTTATCTAGAATTAATGTAAAAAGGTTTTATACAAATATATAATTAAATTCTTTTACACAAATATGTATTTAAATTTGTGGATTTAATTTTGATATATATTAATGTAAATAAGTTTTACATAATTGTCTAATCATGTAGGGTTATAATGATTGGATTGGATAGAGAAATTTTATTGGATACAATTATCAATATATCAAAATTAAATTCATTATGTATGACGTATTCAATTACTCATTATTTCAAAAATCTTATAAATAAGATATGATTTAATTTCTCACATTGATAGTATAAAAGATTTTTACATAATCATTCAATTATGTATTATCATATTAGTCATGACTTATAATAATTAACTTTCATATCCACTATTTGAAATATTATACAAATAAAAAATAATAATTTATGTGCATCAAAATTAAAGTAATAAAAATATAAAACTAGATCATTTTTATACAACCTGGGTTCCTGGTCAGTGGAAGGACTTGTCACCCTTAATCAAATGTGAGATGTTCAATCCCTATTAGGTATTGAGAAACCTTAAAAGATCATTTTTATATCGTATATACATCATAATTAAATTTTTTACCATGGCATGCGATGGTGTCGCATAATTTTTTTCCCTTTCATAGGATGAGAATGTTCCATGCAAGTTGGAATCTTTTTCACACAAATAAACCATACAAATTGATTAATGTCCATACTGAATCGTTCAAAGTCTATTTATGGTTATGAACATTTTTGAATGATTAGATGATTTTAGTGGGGCCTCAAATAAATAGGAATTGTCATGATTTTGTAGGAAGGTTCAACGAAATCATGGTTAAAATGATCTCGTTGAACCTCCTACAAAATCATTCAATTTCGTTCAGTCCCCAATCAAATAATGCACGCAGTTACCTTTTCAAATACCTCATCTTCTAGTGTTGAATTGTATCAGCGTTTAATTGTAAAAAGTTGACTGAAATACTTGTCCACTTTTTTAAATGTGTTCAAATCTTGCTAAGAGAGTGTTTGTGAGAGGTTTATGACTTGTTTGGTTTTAGTTTTCAGCTTTTAAATTTTTTGGATTTTGTGAAGAAAATACTTAAAACTAAATGAAACTGAAACTGGAATTTATCTATTTAGTTTGAGTTTTCAAGTTTCAGTTTTCACTTTCCAGTTTTCCAAAATTTATGAAGGAAAACTAAAAATTCTAAAACTATAAATTCCAATTTTCAGAATTTTTAGTTTTTTCTTCACAAATTCTAGAAAATTAAAAACTCAAACCAAAAGGCACTTACTTTTCTTTGAGTAGAAAAAATGGAAGAGTGCAATTATATGCTTGTGCACAGTGAGGGTAGAACCATCCATACAGATAAGGAGACACATTTGAGAATGAAAATCCTACTGTTATTATTGTTCATCATTCTATCACTTCTATGGAGTTGAAGACCACTAAATTAGAAAAATTGGATAAAGAGCACATGGAATTACAAAGATATTATATAGGTCGCTTGCAAAATTTGTGAATGGTATAGTTAAATACAAGAAATTTCGAATTACTAGCGATGAGAGGTGAGTTTAATGTTATATTTGAGCTCATGGAATCTAGAGGATTGCATTATGGAGCTACTGGTATTTTTGCAAAAGGGTCACTTTAGCTCTAAATGATCTGCTCCATAGCCATCATTTGTAAGAACCTCAGGAGGTCATTGTTCTCCATCAGTTGAAATGGCTTAGCTTTCCAATCTTTGGAATGCCTCAGCAACCATTCATAAAGGCTCCTGATCGTAATGAACATCTCAGGATTCAGCTTGTAGTTGAAGTTACACTGCCACTAGAGCAAGCTAGCCCTATTATGGTTATTAATGCTTTAGTGGATGACAGTGGTGATGAGGATGCAGAGGAGCTAGTGCAAGTGCCAGTTGGTAGGGGTGACAATAATGATAAAGACTTTGATCATGACATAGAGCACGTTACCCAGAGTAAACCATTAATGTCTCATCAGGTCCCAAATGGAGAGCATCCCAGTCACTATTCATTACTGAATTTGAACGCAATGCCTACAAGAAATGGAGCAGAGTTTAGTAGTGAAGTATCTACTGGAGTTGGTGGTGATGAAGGACAAAATGAGTTCTATATTGGCAACTATTTCACAATAAAGTTGCTATAAAATTTGCTATTAAAAATTATAGTATTTGAAGGTATGTTGACTTTAAAGTTATGAAGTCAAGCCATACAAAGTACCTCCTTAGGTGTATCAAGTTTGACAATGGGTGTAATTAAAGTCTTTGTGTGACATATCACTTAACTCATCAAATTTAGGAAGTCTGAAAGTATGATGGGCCAAAGATGTTCCTTTCCTTAACTCTTTACTTTATGGCAAGTTTAATTTATTATTTTTATTATTCTTATTAATATAAGTGATTCTCTTAATTCCTCTATCAAAGCAAGTTATATGTAAGTAATATATCATATTCATATATTTTATAGAGTTATTTTGTTGTGTGTATAATTTGAGTATATATATGAAATTGAATACTAATTTCTTAAAGTTAAAATAGTTTCAAATAACCCAATTCCCCCATCTTTGGTCATGGTTGCTGACTAACAACAAATACATAATAAATTTAATAAAATTTCGGTTGATCATAGATTGAAATTCCTAACCTATACCACACTTGTTCTAAGTTTTCCTAATTTCACAACCCTAATAATAATATTTTAATGAATCATACCAAGATCCACTACACTTTCGATCAAGGCAACAATAGTGATGAATTTTGAATGGTGCATTTTAGCTAGGTTTCCGTCAAACAAATTGTGACGCCCTGACTAATCTTGCTAGCATTGTACGAATTGTGAGGAGTTGCTCTTTGGTAGACCCTCCCCAATGCATGAGGCACACTTTACGCCAGGATCTTACAGTCATTTCCATCCTATTGAGTGCCTACTTATTTTCTTTGTTTTTCAGGTGTTAAAAAACATGAGTGAAAAGGGATACATTTAGTGGCTTCATATCTATGCCAATGACAATTTGAATTCTTATTTGTTCTGGAATTTACTTTGAAGTCTGAATCACCAAACAAAAGAGACCATTGTTTTTCCTCTTATTTTAATCACATTGATCACCACGTATTGGTAGATTCTCTAACGACAGCAGAGGCATTCATTGGTGATCGATGTTGTTGTGATTGAACAACTAGAATTGTGAAATTGTAGGAAATTAGAGCAAGTATGATATAGGTTAGGGATTTAAGTTTAGGATGAATTGGAAATTTCATTTAATTTATGTATTTGTAAAATAAACCTTGGGGGTATAATTATAAATAAATAATTAATAAGGTCTAAAATTTTAAAAGCATTGAGTAAACATTGATTAGATGCTAACATAGATTAATAGACCAATAAAAATTTACTAAGTTATGACATGTTTTGATACCATCCATTTAATGGAGGTACCGAAGTAAACACCATTTATAAATCATCTTAAGTTTACATAAATGAATATAATAATAAATTTTTTTAATTACTCACAAAAAATTAATTAAAGTGAAATGCAATAAACAATTTTGGCCATTAAATATCCCAGAAGGTGTGCAACGGTACGTTTGTTTCAAATTTTGAAAAAAAAATTGATTTTGCAATTTAAAATTTTTATATAATAAAAAAATGTAAAACTGATTTTTTCATAAGTAACTCTTTTCAGCTTCTTTAAAAAGCTGAAAACATATTGTTTTAAAAATATTATTATTTTAAAAAATTTATTGAAATGTGTAAAAAATGTTGAAAAAAGTGATTTTTTTGCCTAAAAATCTAAAACAAACATACTCTAAATTCTTGCAATTATATGAGAATTAATTTTTATTAGTGGTTTAACTATGTCAAACCTATATAAATATATGTCTCTTAAGTTTTTTAAGTAAATTTAATAATGTAAAGTACGAATAACATTAGAATAGGTTTGTTAGGATTCTAATATATTTTGTTAGGATTTAAATTTAAAGTTTTATCTTATCATCAGATTTTAGTCAATCTTATCTTTTTGTTATTCAATAAGTCATCCTTGTAACTTTCTTTGTGTAATAAACCATCTGGCATAACTCATACTTGAGTTCAATCAATCTTTCAACAAAAACCTCTTCATAGTGCCAGACCCTTTGATGGCTAATGCCAAATTTAACATTAATTGTTGACTTTTTTAATGAGGAAACTCTCATGCCCCTGAGCCTTAGTGGCTTTAATTCCAATGCCAACCTATGGAGCCCCTCCATCCTACAAAAACATCAGAGAGAGTGAAAGAAAAGGGACAAGAAACATATACAACTTTCTTTCTTCCAATTTTTAGAACAACAAAATTGCAATCTAGTAACATGAGAAAAATGCCAAGAGAAAAAGAAGAGAAGGGCAATGCCCAAAGGAAAAAGAATAGCGATTCTATTTACAAAGGGGGCTTAGCATGAATAAAAAGGGGAAGAGAGGGGAGAGCAAAGGGGAGGATCAGAGGAGGATTATTCACCCTTCCTCATCCACATATTTCCAAGAATAGAAGAAAGGATGCTAGCAATCCCTCTGTTTCAGCAGTGCCTTGTTCCTCAATCCATCCTCTACCATGCTTAGCCACCATGAGTCGATGTCCAATGTCATTATCTCGTGCAGCCTGCCATCTTTGCTCGCCATCATCTTCATTGTCGACATCTACACCAGAGCCGTCGTCATTCTCGCCTTCGCTCCCATTTAGTCAGCGCTTAGCCAATGCCATCCTCTGTTGCTATTGGTGTCGTTGTCGCCTCCGCCTCTCTTAGTGTATACGATAAAGCATTAGCCAAGTTAACTTAGTTCCTCGATCTTGTGTTACCCTCTGCCTAACCTCGTCATAGCATTACAATGCTGCCACGTATGCCCAACATCATCATCTCTTTACCTAGGCTGGCCATTGTTGCTCTCCAGGGCTACATGTACCCAACCCTCTTCCTCTCTCGTTATGGTGACACCCCCAAGTTAAGTTTCAAAACCTCATCCTTTGTCTTTGGAATGTATTCTAAACCAAGGCGAAGGTTATAGTACACTAGGGCAAGTTTACCATACACGTTGCATTTAGACACACTATCAAAAAATGTGGGTAAATTGACATGCGTTTGGCCATACTTTATAAAATTTAGCAACACTTTAAAAATACCATGCGTTTGGAAACCTTTAATGAGATAGAATTGAATTAAATTTTTATGTTTAGAATAAATCAGTAAATTAAAGAATTCAATTCAATTCCTTGGTTGGAAATGAGTCAAAAAATGAATTAATTTAATTATTTTTACTACTTTATCCTTCATTAATATATTAGGAATAAAACATTATATTCAAGTAAGGTTATTTTGGTATTTTCATTTTTTGGAATTCAATTCCCACACCAAATCACACATATTTGGATCTGATTTCAATTCCTTAGTTTTGTTATATTTCAATTCCCATGATATTCCAATTACTTCACTTAAGTTGTTTCCAAAACCTGGAATTCAATTCAATTCTGATAGAATTAAATTCCATCATTTTCCAAACGCCTTATACGGTAAATGATTGCTGTGTGATATACCATACTTCACCTAGTGTGTACAAAACCCTAAACCGAACCCTTTGTTTACAAAAGTTTCGGGTGGGTTCTACCATGCTTGTGGATAAATTTAAGGAATGGTTCCTTGTTAAGATGGACCAATCAAATTTTCATAGATAACTTGATATTTGAATTTGGAAGCTAGGCTTTTACCGAAATTACCAAATTGCTCCATATCTTTCTCTTCTCATTTCCATCGCCATACTTTGTCTCCTTTCTAAGTTTTAACCTAACCAGCAACAGCCATGGTTGAAGATGGAGAACAATAAAAAAAGAGGACAATGGATGCACTCATTATTCATTACCCCTTTATTTCTTCACCCTTCAATCTCCATTTATATTTCATTACTTGTTGTTCAGGCACTATAATCCACAACACGTGTCACTGTAACCACTGATAGGAAGTGTAACACCCCTTAATTACAGTATTTTACCTAGGATTGAACACTGTAACTAAGAGTGTGGTACTTCGTATTATATTTATTCGTCATAACAATAATTTATTTATAATTACAAATAGGCAGTCATGCCTTTTCAATATACCTGTATAATGTACAATCATTCAGCTAAAGTACATATATCAAAATACAAAACAGAACTCCAATCTAATGTAAAACTCATAACATTCAGTAGTATAGATACAAAAGGGTTTATCTAAATCAAATCTACTGAATCAGAGAAGCTATCTGGGTTTCTAATCCTAACATAGCATGGACAATGACAGCTATTGTGTATCACTGTGTCCTCTAGTGCACACCATCTGCGGATTGAGGTAGACATGGAATACACATAAGGATGAGAATTCTAAAATTCTCAATAGGGTACTCCCATACACATACAAATGTCATCATTATCTAGTCTAGCTGCTTTGATTTGATTATAAAAATATTACATGCAAGGAACATAATTAATAATGGATATATTAGTTTATAAAATCTTAATTCAAAGAGGTTCATTTTATGCAATCACCATTCTTAGAATTTGTGATGTCAACTTAACATATAAGTATTTGATTTCAATTGAAATAAAAAGCTCATTCTCATAGTACATAGCATAAAGAATGACTTAAAACAATTGCTACTTTAACTGTCTTGGCCCTTGACTAGGTTGTTTGTTCCACTCCTGGGTAATAGACCGCTTTTCAGGATTGAGCTCATTCCTATACATGATTATTGGATTTACTTTCTCCAATTCTCACACAGATTTACTCTAGTCAGGTTTACTTTCCTTGACAAGCTGGATTTACTTTCTCCAACCAAGAAACAACATTTTATGCTTTCTTTCACATATATGCAATTGTAATAAGTATTCATATTGATATGTGTCTAACATCATTCATAGATGTATATAACATAAATGAGATCAAATTATTAATATTTCATTATAGATTCAACAATTCAGCATGCTGTCAGAATTTCAGGTCTAAAGAAAATTATGGATTAGCTATCAAATCTCACCAAAATATAGCAAACTAAATTTTCATAGTTAGTACAACAAGTCTATAAGATCCTGTAAAAATCTCAAAGCATAATAAGGTCTCTAACTATACTAATAAAATTCCACAAATTTGGAGGTCAAAAACTACTCAATTCAACTGATATCCAAAAGTCCTGATTTTATTACCCTATCAAATGAATCCATAACTTCATACAAAAATTCAAGGATGAACTTCAAGATGTCCTCAACACCTGTAAAATTTTAAAGCATAATTCGATCATTTGATATAGTAATAAAATTAAACAAATTCAATGCTTCAAAATGGGTTGTGAGGCAGTAATCTTGACTACTTCAATTCTTAAATTTTTAAATATAGCAAAAGTGCCCAGAATTGCACAAAATTTTTACTAGAGATACCTTAGTTACATCCTATAAAATTTTCAGCTCAACCTAATGTCTCTAACTAGTTCAGAAAATTCAAAAAATTCACCTACCTGCTTAAATTGGATTTCCAACAACATAGTTCTAAACATATTTTGAGAAAAATGATTTCTTAACATCATGTAATCACTAAACCAAATTAAACACATCAATATATATATCCATTATCAACCAATATAACCAGAAATTTTCAGCCAAATCAATCAGAAACTCTCAAAATAAATTTTGAAAGAAAAGAGAATAAATAAAGCCCTACTTGTTACTAGAAATCCTTTGAGCTTGTCTTGGCTTTTCTAAGAGCTTCTTCACCTAATTCTCCACTTAAATCAATCAAACTCTCTTCCAAGGAAGCCAATATAACAGCTACCCTTTGATAGTGAAGTGAGGTAAGGAGTCTATAAAGGAGGTTAATGCAAGATTTCAAGAAGTAGTATTGTGTTTTTTGCTAAATCCTATGGATGCTTGATGTTGTAGCTTAGAATTTTTGTAAGGTTATCATGATTTTGTGAAGAAGAATAATGAGGAAGGCTGAAGATATGTATGCTGGCTGAGAGTTCTTAAAGGAAATGGTAAGACTTATCCTTTTATTTATTTATTTTTTCTTAGTATAATGTATACATAAATATCTTGTATATAAAACAATTTTCTTGTAGATAAAACTTGTAATTTTGGAGTGCTCTCATTGGCCCTTGATAAAAGGCAATGGTGTGGCCAAATCCTAGCCATACACTTGTCAAATATAGTAGAAAATTTACACCACAAATTTCATACAGTGTAAAAACTCACATCGAAATTTTATTAAATAGATGAAATATTAGCCCTTGGTGATTAGAATTTACTTGACAAATTTTAATCTACGTCATCCATTTAGCTTAACATGATTAGTCCACTTAAATTTAGAGAGCAAGTTGCCTTTTTTGGTGTTAAAATTGCATATGATTTTTCATTAAATGGGTAAAATACCCTATTGAGAAAAATAAATACTGTCCTAATTTAATTCTGGGTCTAGAATTTCATCTATAACCATTTCTAACCTCCATCCTATCATATCTCACTCCTGGGCATCTTCTGTCCGTGCTAGAGTTTCTGTCTCGATGGGCCTATGGGGCCCATAAGGTTACAATTTTTTTTTTATTTTTACTCGTCTGTTAGGTCGTCCTTATTATCACTACATCTATCAAAATAATGAAATTCTTATTAATAAAGCTTAAGTTAATTTTTAAATAACTCGAGGGTGTTACATTATCACCCCCCTTAAGAAAAATTTTATCCTCAAAATTTCATACTTGGAAATAGTTTTGGATAATTCTTCTTCATATTTGATTCTAGCTCCCAAGTATATTCTTCATTTTCTGGCCTTCCCCAAACCACTTTCACCAATGGCAGATTTATTCCTAAGCTACTTAGTTTCCCTTCTAATGATCTGAATTAGAGGTACTTGAAATATAAGGCCATCTTTTAACTATAGGATTCAGATTCTAATACATGGCTCTGAATTGGATAATATTTTCCAAGCTGGGATATATGAAAGACATCATGGAGCTTTGACAAATGAGGGGTAGAGCTATTCGATATGCAACTAGGCTGACTCTTTGAAGGATTTGAAAAGGACCTATGAACCATGATGACAACTTCTTAACTTTCAGAGCTGTACCTATACCTATGGTAGGGGTGACCTTCAAGAATACATGTTCTTCCTCTTGAAATTCTAGAGACTTTCTCTGGTTGTCAGCATAACTCTTTTGCCGACTTTGGACTGAGAATCTTGCCTTGAATCCTACGTATTTGTTCAATGGTTTGGTTGATCAGGTCAGGCCCTAACAATTTTACTTCTCCTGAATCACACCAACATAAAGGGAGATTCACATTTTCTACTATATAAAGCTTCGTATGGAGCCATGCCAATACTAGCGTGTAAGCTGTTGTTATAGGCAAATTCAACTAGTGGCAACAATTTATCCCAACTCCCTCTTTGTTCAAGTGCACATGCTCTCAACATGCCCTCCAAGGTTTGTATGGTTCGCTCTGTCGCCTATCAATTTGAGGATGATAAGCAATACTTAAGCAAAGCTTAGTTCTAAATGATTTTTGAAGGGCTCCCTAAAACCTCGAAGTAAATTTTGGATCTTTCAGAAACTATAGTGGAGGGACATCATGCAGCCGTACTATCTCTTAAATGTATAAATGAGCTAATTTCTCTAAGGGATAGTTGGCTCTAATGGGTAAAAAGTGTGTAGACTTAGTTAATCGGTCCACTATAACCCATATGGTATCGTATCCTGAGGATGTCCTTGGTAATCCCAACACAAAGTCCATTAAGACACTTTCCCACTTCCACTCAGGAATGTCTAAAGGTTAGAGTGTTCCTGAGGTTTCTGATGTTCTATCTTAACTTTTTGACAAGTTAAACATTTCCTGACAAAATTTGCTATGTTTGATTTCATTTTTGGCCACCAAAACATCTTCCTAAGATCTGCATACATCTTGCTTGTTCCAGGATGCATGGTGTAGTCGCTCTCATGAGCTTCCTGCAAAATTCTTTTCCTAAGATCATCACTTATAGGTACACATATTTTGCCCTTGTATCTCCATAGTCCTTGTTCATCCTAATTAAATCCTGTCAACTTTCTTGTGTGAACTAAGTTTAAAACGCCTTGGAATTCCTAGTCCTTAAGTTGTGCCATCAAAATTAAATCCTTAAATTCACTTGTCATCCATGCCATGCTTAAAGATTTCCTGCTTAATACCAGCTACAACATTAACTTTGTCAGGGTGATAATTCAAATTGAACTCATAATCCTTAAGGAATTCTATCCACCTCCTTTGTCTCATATTCAGTTCTTTCTGAATCAAAGAGGTACTTTAAA
This sequence comes from Dalbergia oliveri, assembly GCA_030441495.1. Lineage (NCBI taxonomy): Eukaryota > Viridiplantae > Streptophyta > Magnoliopsida > Fabales > Fabaceae > Dalbergia > Dalbergia oliveri. The sequence goes on from JAMLFY010000009.1 coordinate 11,348,487, forward strand.
TTTTTATGATTAGAGAAAACTTCAAATCTTACTACATAGAGGTAATGTCACCAAATCTTTAAAGCAAAGACTATAGCTACGAGTTTCAAGTCATGAGTTGGGTAGTACACCTCATGTGGTTTTAATTGTCGAGAGGCATAGGCAACTACATTTCGATTTTACATTAATACACACCCTAAACCTTTACTAGAAGCATCACAATATACTTCAAATGGTTCATGAAGATCAGGTAGTACCAACATGGTGCTGTGGTTAACCTCGTTTCAACTCTGAAAACTCCTTTCACATTCTGGTGTCCACTAGAATGAGGCATTCTTCCTAGTCAGCTATGTTAGAGGTATGACTATTTGAGAAAAACCATTGATAAATCGTCTATAATATCCAGCTAAACCCAAAAAAACTTCAAATTTTCATAATTGTCATTGGCCTTTCCCAAGAGACCTGCCTCCACTTTGCTTGGGTCAATGAAATTCCTCCTTGTGACACCACATGTCCTAGCAATTTGACCTCTTCCATCCAGAATTTACACTTTGACAACTTGGCATAGAGTTTCCGTTCCTTTAGAATTTGAAGTACTATCCTAAGGTGTTCGGCATGCTCCTCCTTGTTCCTTGAATAAATAAGTATGTCATCTATGAAAACAACTACAAGCTTATCCAAGTAAGGTCAAAAAATCGGATTCATGTAATCCATAAAAATAGCTGAAGCATTAGTTAGCCCAAATGACATTACTGTATACTCTTAATGTCCATAGCAAGTCCTAAAAGTTGTCTTAGGAATATATTCATCTCGGACCCTAATCTGATGATATGTTGACCTTAGATCGATTTTTGAAAACACTGTTGCCCTCATAATTGATCTATAAGGTCATCAATTCTCACAAGGGTACTTATTCTTTACCTTTACCTTGTTTAGTTGCCTATAATCACACACACCTCATGCCTCTGTCCTTCTTCTTTACTAAGAGGACAGGAGTTCCCACGACGAAGTACTTGGTCTAATAAATTTCTTCTTTAAAAGCTCTTCAATCTATGCCTTCAACTCTGCTAATTTAAGGGGAGACATTCTATATGGGGAAATGGAAATAGGACCTGTTCCTGGTACCAATTTAATGGAGAACTCAATTTCCCTTTTTGGAGAAAATTCCAGAATATCTTCTGGGAAAATGTCAGGGTATTCCCTAACCGCCTAAATTTCATCTAGCTTCTTCTTACTTTCAGCCTCACTTTCCAAGAAGATAGCGTATCCTTGACTCTCAACCTTCCTAGGGTTTGACATAATTGAATTTAAATAAAAACACATGGAAGTCACAAGTTTAGCCGATTGAGGCTGAATAAAATGAAACAGTCTTATCAGCACAATGTAAAAGTACTCAGTGGCAAAAGCCAGTTAAACCTAGAATTACATATAAATCTGACAAAGGAAACCATATTAAGTCAAACATAAATTCTCTATCGTCTATTTGGAAAGGAAGGTCTATACATACCTGACTAGTTTTAACAGACTTCTTATGAGTAGGGGTGGAGACCATCAAATCATAGGGTAGTATAGATATAGGTAGTCATAACTTATGTACACAATCATGGGATATGAAGGAATGGATAGCACCTGAATCATACAACACATTTAAGATGTTACCATTCATTTCGCACTTACCTTCGATTAGATCTATGGATTGAGAAGCTTCTTAGCCTTTAGAGGCCTTGGTGTTGTGGCCTAAAGCTAGGCTATTGATTTCGAGTAAGGTACTCATAAATTCTATGTCCTGGTTTACCAAGCCAAAACAAACATTCTGCCCTAAACATGGCATGTTCCCATGATTTTTTCCACACTTCAAGCATAGTTGTGGCTATTGTTGTTGCTTCCCTTTACTATTATTTGGTGGAAATCTCCCTCTTGATGGGTATGGCTTAAACTTTTGGCCTTGTGGTGCCAATCTTCTCTTAGAGTTATCCTTCGTAGACTTAGAAATTGGTAACTTCCAGTATATCCCTCCACTAATCGACATTTGTCTACGAGCGCTACATAGTCCCTAATTTCCAAAAGTCCAACAACGCTTCAATATCCTTTAGTAATCCACCTTCATACTTGATACATTTGCAGTTTTCATTAGGATCACGTTGATCGATAATAGAAAACTTACATAACTCCTCAAATTGTGCAGGATACTCGCTATGCTCATGTTTCCTTGCTTAAGCATCATGAATTCTAACTCCTTTGCATTTCTTCCAGGAAAATACTTATGATAAAAGGCCTCTTTAAAAATATCCCAAGTAATTTTAGGTCGAGAAACCTTAAGCAACCTCCTAGCTCCATCCCACTAGAACTCAACATTGGCTTCCAACATATATGTAGTGAAGGCCACCTTTTGACTTTCTGGTATAGGAAGTCCAGAGAAAATCTTCTCCATCACTTTAATCTACTCTTCAGCTTTACTCGGATTAAAGGTTCCTCGAAAAGGTGGTGGATTTTCTTTTTTGAATTCAGCAAATTTTTTATACTCCATATCCACCTCTATTCCCCAAGGTTCTTAGCCAGGTTTCGCTCATCATTGTAAGCTAGTCTTTCTATCATTCGGTTGGTCACTCAGTTGTTCTCTCATAGCGCCATCTCATGGAAAGTACTCATCATGTATTCTGGCTCATCGTTCCCATCAAGTCTGTTAGATGCCATCAGTCCTGTCACACCAAACAAAAGTAATGAGTTGATCAGGCTCAATATTAACCTAAGTGTGATAGGAACTAACTACAGCACCATTAGATGAGATTCAAAGCATGACTTATCTACACTTTGGAAACACAACAAGTCCATTCCCCCAAGGTCCTACAAGGATGAAGTGCTCGATACCAAATTGATGAACTACTCTGATATGAAATTGTAACACCCCTTAATTATAGTATTTTACCTACGATTGAACACTTAACTAAGAGTGTGGTACTTTATATTATATTTATTTGTCATAACAACAATTTATTTATAATTACAAATAGGTAGTCACGCCTTTTCAGGATACCTGTATAATGTACAGTCATCGAGTAGCTAGAGTACATATATCAAAATACAAAACAGAACTTCTGATCTAACATAAAACTCATAACATTTAGTAGTATAGATATAAAAGGGTTTATCTAAATCAAATCTATTAATTAGAGATATTTGGGTTTCTAATCCTAACATAGCATGGACAACTAGTAGCTACTATGTATCACTGTGTCCTTTAGTGCACGTCATCTGCGAATCTGAGATAGACATGGAAAACACAAAGGGATGCGAATTCTAAAATTCTCGTAGGGTACTCCCATACACATACAAAAGTTATCATTGTCTACCCAAGTGCTTCGGTTTGATTATAAAAATATTGCATGCAAGGAACATAATTAATAATGGATATATTAGTTATAAAATCTTAATCCGAAGCAGGTTCATTTTATGCAATCATCATTCTTAGAATTTGTGATGTCAACTTAACATATAAGTATCTGATTTCAATTGAAAATAAAGCTTATTCTCATAGTACATAACATAAAGAATAACTTAAAACAATTACTACTTTAACTGTCTTGGCCCTTGACTATGGTGGTTTGTTCCACTCTTGGGTAATAGACGTTTTACTTAGCTCATTTCTATACATGATAATTGGATTTACTTTCTCCAATTTTCACACAAATATATTCCTAGTCAAGTTTACTTTTCCGACTCAATTCAAGGGTAGTCAGGTTTACTTTCCTTGACAAACTGGATTTATTTTCTCTAACCCAAGAAACAACATTTTATGCTTTCTTTCACATATAAGCAATTGTAATAAGTATTCATATTGATATGTGTTTAACATCATTCATAGATGTATCAACTATCAAATCTCACCAAAACAGAGAAAACTAACTTTTCATAGTTAGTACAACAAGTCTATAAGATCCTAAAAATCTCAAAGCATAATAAGATCTCTAATTATGTTAATAAAATTCCACAAATTAGAGGTCAAAAACTACTCAATTCAACTGATATCCAAAAGTCCTAATTTTATTACCCTATCAAATGAACCCAGAACTTTATATAAAAATTTAGGGATGGACTTCAAGATGTCCTCAACACTCTGTAAAAATTTCAAAGCATAATTCGATCATTTGATATGGTAATAAAATTAAACAAATTCAATGCTTCAAAATGGGCTGTGAAGCAGCAACCTTGACTACTTCGGTTCTTAAATTTTTAAATATAGCAAAAGTGCCCAGAATTGGACAAAAGTTTTCTTGGAGATACCTTAACATGTTAGCTACATTTTATAAAATTTTCAGCTCAATCTAAAGTTTCTAACTAGTTCAGAAAATTTGAACAAATTCACCTGCCCTTAAAATCGAGATTTCTAGCAACATAGTTCTAAACATATTTTGAGAAAAATGATTTCCTAACATCATGTAATTACTAAAACATCAATATCTATTCATCATTAACCAATATAACTAGAAATTTCCAACCAAATCAATCAGAAACTAAGAATAAATTTTGAAAAAAAGAGGATAAATAAAGCCTTACTTGTTACTAGAAGTCCTTTGAGCTTGTCTTGGCTTTTCTAAGAGCTTCTTCACCCAATTCTCCACTTAAATCAATAAAATTCTCCTCCTAGGAAGCCAATATTACAGCTACCCTTTGATGGTGAAGTGAGGTAAGGAGTCTATAAAGGATGTTAATGCAAGATTTCAAGAAGTAGTATTGTGTATTTGCTAAATCCTATGGATGCTTGATGTTGTAGCTTAGAATTTTTGTAAGGTTGTCATGGTTTTGTGAAGAAGAATAGCGAGGAAGGCTGAAGATATGTATGCTGGCCGAGAGTTCTTGAAGGAAATGGTAAGTTTTATCCTTTTATTTATTTATTTATTTTTTCTTAGGATAATGTATACATAAATATATAGTATATAAAGCAATTTTCTTAAAGATAAATCATATAATTTTGGAGTGCTCTCATTGGTCCTTGATAAAGGCAAGGGTGTGGCCAAATCCTAGCCATACACTTGTCAAAGATAGTAGAAAATTTACACCACAAATTTCATAGTGTAAGAATTACACATTGAAATTTTATTAAATAGATGAAATATTAGCCCTCGGTGATTAGAACTTACTTGATAAATTTTAATCTATGTCATCCATTTAACTTAACATGATTAGTCCACTTAAATTTAGAGAGTTGCCTTTTTGTGTTAAAATTGCACATTTTTTCATTGAACAGGTAAAATACCCTATTGAGAAAAATAGTCCTAAATTTAATTCTGGGTCTAGAATTTCATCTATAACCATTGTTAACCTCCATCTTATCATATCTCAATCCCGAGCATCTTTTAGTCCCTTTAGAGTTTCTGTCCCGATGGGCCTATGGGGCCCACAAGGTTACTATTCATTTTTATTTTTATTTTTGCTTGTCTATTAGGTCGTCCTTATTATCACTACATCTATCAAAATATTGAAATTCTTATTAATAAAGCTTAAATTAATTTTTAAATAACTCAAGGGTGTTACAGGAAGCACGTGGCTTCCATTTTGCAAAGCCAATAGTAGCTTGCAAAATTCAACAACAGTGGGAAGAAAATCTTCCTTAATCCATTGAAAGAAAATTGTATGGTTGGAATAGTAACGTGCATTTAATGCATGTGGTGTTGGCTCCTCTATAAATAGAGATGAAGCAAACTATAGAATGCATCCGAAGCGAAACATATTTCTTAAGCAATATTAGAAGAAGTCGTATCAGCTTCTTGTAGTGAGAAAAACAAATAGAGAGTGTGTGTAAAAAATTTCAAGACTGGAGTATGAGTATGCACTGGGGTTTGGGGTATATTCTCTAGGTCTCTATAATACTACAATTGTAGTAGAAGAAAGTCTCACTATGGAGACACTATATTGCAATTACTCTTTAAATGTAGAGAAACATTTTTTTGAGTTTGGGTGGTTTTTCCCTCAAAATTATAGGAGGGTTTTCCACATTAAAATTTTGTGTTCAGTTCTCTTGATTTATTTTTGTTGGTGCGAATAGTGATAAGTGAGTCTCACTGAAATACTATTCATGGGCTTTATTTATATATTACTCTCCATAAATTTGGGTGCGCTTCCACTCACATCCATAAAGTATTTATTACTTTTGGGGTGTACTCAACTTTGATATTCCCTAACAAATGGTATCAGAGCTACTTGGTTTCAGATCCAAGATGTCAGTACCAAAATTTGAAGTGGAGAAGTTTGATGGGTCCAACTACTTCAGACTATGGAAGCTGAAAACCAAGCATTACTAGATCAGCAAGGTCTTGCAAAGGCGTTGGAGGGCTAAAAAAAATTGTCGGGTCATTACATGGTGACAACAAAGAGGCGATGATTGCCAAAGTACGAAATACAATACACTTGAGTCTTGCAGACAATGTTCTACAAGAGGTCATGGAAGAAAAGACCGCTAATTCACTATGGAAGGATTTGGAAGAGAAATATTCGTAAAGACCTTGTCCAACAAGCTTTATTAGAGGAAGCGACTTACACGTTCCAATATTCAGGAGGAAAATCAATAAAAGAGCATATAGATGACTTCAATTAGATGATCTCTGATGTTGGAGCAGTTGGAATTAAAGTTGAAGATATTGATCAAGCCATGATCTTGTTGACTTCACTATTCCGTCTTATGATAATTTATGTGATACCATACTTTATGGTAGATCCGATATCTCAATAAAAAATGTGAAAGAATCATTGATGATAAAGCAGGATTAGAAGTTAGTATCTGGAACTAGTATCGAAAGTCTTGTAAATGGTTTGTTCATGATGAGAAGGTGTAGTTAAGAAAGAGGATCAGGAAACAAGAGTAAGAGAAGATCAAAATTCAAAAAGCATAAATCTTGAATTGCTTTCGTTGTCACTAGATAGGACAAATCAAAAGAAATTACCTAGAGAGAAAAGAGAAATTAAGAGATTATGCCAACATAATAATTGAAAGTTTTGATGATAGTAATATTGATGCTTGTTCTGCCTTGAGTATTCACAAGTGACACAGGAAACAAGTGGATCCTGATTCTAGCACATCCTTTCACATGAAACCTAATTGAAGTTTTTTCTCATCATATAAAAAATGGGAAGGAAAATTAGATTGGGAGATAATAGAATAATTTCGATTGTAGGTAAAGTAGATGTGCAGGTCAATTGGATTATGGTACAAAAAGTATGTTTCAAGCATAGCATGTACCAGAATTGGGTATGAACCTAATCTCATTGAGTTCCCTTGACAATCGGGGTTACAAGTTCAGGAGAAGGTGGTTTCTTGAAGGTGATCAAAGGCTCAATGGTGGTGTTGAAAGGAAAGTTGCAAGGTGTGATCTGTGTGATCTATCTATTGCTTGAAAGCATAGTCGATGGAATTTTGTTCTATCCTCTAAAAAGTTATGATGCTACACAATTGTGACATATGCGGCTTGATCATATGAGTGAGAAAGGAATGACCATACTTCTTGAAAGGCCTAAGTTATTGCAAACTTGGTTTTTGTGAAAACTATGCATTTGAAAAGAGAAACAGGTGAAGTTCAACTCTGGCAAACACAAAAGCAAGGCATATTAGAATATGTCCACTCTAATGTTTGGGGTCCAGCCCTGTTAACTCCTTAGGTGGAGCTCATTATTTTTTACTCTAATAGATGATTATTCCAGAAAAATTTGGATTTATTTCCTAAAGAAAAAGAAGAGATGTCCGATAAATTCAGGCAATGGAAGGCCATGGTCGAGAAGCAAACCAGGCGGTTAGTCAAGAGACTAGGAACAATGGCGGAGAATTTTGTAGTAAAGAATTTGTAGTTCCCCAAAATACTGGTATAGTGAGGCACCATACTATACCAGGAACACCACAGCAAAATGGAGTTGCAGAATGGATGAACAGAACACTTCTGGAGCTTGCAAGATGCATGCGAATCAATGCTGCACTTCCCAAATCATTTTGGACTTAGGGCAGTCACAGTTGTATACCACGTAAATAGATCTCCATCAATTATTGATCTGAAGGTTCCACAAGAGGTATAGTCCGATCGACCTATCAACTATTATGATTTGAAGATATTTAGTTGTCGTGCGTATGCTCATGTGAGTGATGGTAAAGTTGAGGCAAGGACAAGAATGTGTATATTTCTAGGGTATGCATGAAAGGTGAAAAAGCTACGGTGGTGTATAGAAAAGGCAAGTTCGTCCAAAATCATTTTCACCAGAGATGTCACTTTTGACGAGGTAGCAATGCTAAATCAAAAAATGAGTCTAACTTAGATGAGGCATAGACAAATCATTGTGCTAAGAAGTAGGTAGAGCTGGAGATTGACTTTGAAAAGGTGAAGCAAGAAAAGGATACAACAGATCAGCTGAGTACTTCATGGATTGTTCAACTTGAAGTAGAACGTAAGATGAACCCGACTATGAGGAAATTGGTGAACAAACTAGAGAAGCAGAGCCATACAATATTGCTATTGATAGGGAAAGGTGAGAAATCCGAAAATAAAAATGATATTTAGATTTCTCTGCTTGTGCACTTGACTCATTAGATGCAGATCCTATATAGCCTTTGCCTTGGCTATGTGGATGGTGCAGTTAGAGATAAACCATGTACCTACCATGATATAATAGAAAGTAAAGAGTCAAAGTAGTGGCTGATAGCAATGAATCAGGAGATTGGGTCTCTTTAGAAAAATCAGACATGGAGCTGGTACAACTTCCAAGGGAAAAGAGTTGTTGGCTGCAAATGGGTTTACAAAAAGAAAGAAGGAATCCTTGGCATTGAACTTTCAAGGTTCAAGGCGAGACTGGTAGCAAAGGGTTATACTCAAAAGAAGGGTATTGATTTTCATGAAGTATCTCTCTGTGGTGAAGTATAGCTTTATTTGGATTCATTAGCTATTGTGAGTATGTTTGACTTTGAGCTAGAATAGCTTGATGTGAAGACAACATTCTTATATGGTGAGCTAGAGGAACAGATCTACATGAGTCAATGATACAAGCTGTCGCGACTCACAAACAAATTAAAATTTATAAATTGCTAAGTTGCACAAAAAATGTAGTAAATGGCATAACCTAAGTCGTCTCTCAAGGCTTCAATATTTAGTTGGGAAGATTTGGGGGTTTTGAGAATTAAATCAATTAATTTAAATTGAGAGACAATAGCAACAATAGAGAAGGCACTAGTGCAAGGTATTCCTAGAATTGGAAATTAATTATCATTGATCAAATATTAAACCTATTGGTAGCTATTGGTAATAAATTACCTGTAATTCTACTAGTGATCAATCGACCTCTAGAATTTGATCAATGCAAATAGCTAATAAACGACAATCGCCAATTTATTTGAAATCACATCAATTTAATGAGCCAATTGCTATAGCCTAACCGTCAATCGGAAAATTAATTCTAATGTTCTTCCTCAAACATAAACCAATAGATCTATCAATTTATATCCAAAGGGTTTCCCTAAACGATGATTGCCAATTTAGTTATCCCAATAAAGATTATAGCAATCACCACAATAATTAAAGGAATATAAACTGTAAAACATTAAGAAAACCAATGCATTCAATATAAATAAACGGTCTCAAACATCATTCCAATCCATCGGAAATCCCTACACTAGTAAAGAAATCTACTCCTCCATCTCTGAGGATTACAACAATGAAGATAGAGAGAACCTGAAAATAATAGCAAGCCATAACCTCCAAGATAAAACATCTTCACCAATGGAACCCTTAGAGAGAGAAGAGAGAGATGTAGAGAAAGAATAATAACAACTAAAATGGCAGCCTAAAACTGAGTAAAAAACTAAGGTAAAAATTTGTAACAATTCCTTAAATACCTTTCTAAAATTGGGTCAAAGTAGGCCCAAAACTAATTTAATGATCTGTTCTGTGTCATCGCATGAGCGCCAGCGCTAAATAAGTGCTACAACGCTCACCAGTGATTTATGCTGATAAAATTCGCTTTTAGGGTTCTGTTGAGCATGCTCACCAGTGATTTATGCTGATAAAAATCGCTTTTAGGGTTCTGTTGCGTTATAGCACTCATGAGCACTTGCGCAACAGAATTGATGTTTTCACGTATTTGGTCATTTTGGCCCATTAAATATCCAAATCTGTTCTCGATACTAGAAATAGCGATTGTAGCCCCTTAAATAAGCTTTCCAACGCCACCAAAATCACCTCAATCAGACACCTGTAGCTCTAGATATTGCGCAAATACTAACTGGAGGTTAAGTTGGATAGCATTAGAATATCAGCAATTTTGTTCTTAACATTTTGTAGTTGATCCAAAGCTCCTATGCACAAAACCATACTCAAAGAGACAAGTCAAACACAACAGGGTATAATTACAATTTATTCCAAAATCAATGCAAAAGTCAATACTTCTATTTAAATCACACAATGAGGAGTAAATCAAAATCCTTATTAATTGCATCAATAACTTAGTAAAACTCATGCAAAAAGCTAAGGTTTGGTAGCAAGATAAGTAGTATAAATGCCCCTTATCAAACTCCCCCATACTTAAGCTTTCACATGTCCTCATGTGAAACTAAGATTAAACCAAGGCATGGATGAGAAATAGTATACAAGGACTACACTAGACTCCTAACCTAAAATGCATGATGTATGAAAATAATTGACAATACACCAATCCAATGAACCTAGAGGCATACAGTAAGCTTTCACACCAATAATCAAGAGAATTGTAACAAACAGACATGAACAAGAACATAGCAAATAAAGTATAATTCACATATGATGCATGGATCAAGTACAAAAATCCCCCACGGTCAATGCTTGCCACTCATTCACTCAAGTGTTTTGGGTTATGATGCACACTCAATCACCTCAATTGAAAATGCATTACCATAAGCTTGTTACGGGTCTCATTCTCCATTTTGTCACATACACATGCATACTGAATCAAGAGGACTTATCTTTGGTCGTAATAGGGTTTAGGTGAAGGTGGATAAATATATAGGTCAATGGACTAAACCTCAAGTCAAAGGAGAGCAAATGCATACACCAAGAGCACAAGTGCCAAAGGATAGACTTTGTCCAAATTAACACAATTATAGGACTTTTTTTTTGTAATGTGGCACACCTTCAACTAAACTTTTTTAGAATTTTTTTTAATTAATTTTTTTTCAATTAACCTTGCTTTTTTTTTCTTTTGGTATGCCACTTGTCGAATTTTGAGTACACATTGTTCCTACCCTACACTTAAATTGGGGCATGTCCACATACTCTCCCCCACACTTATGCTCAAGCATAAATAAGAATTTTCACAAATGCTCTCCTAAGCCTAAAAGGTAGGGAATTTTCATGGTTTTGCACTTTTGACTAAGAATGTGCTAAAACAAAAGAATGGGTAATAAGGCTCAAAGGGACTAAACAATGGTAACATGCAAAGGTTAGCTATATGGGCAGGTGGCTAAAAACAAGAAAAATGTCTCAATCATATTCAAACATGCACATAGAAAACATATTTTTAAATAAGACCCTAAGCAAGTTCTAGAATACAAATCCAAATAGGGAAGCGCACATAAACAAATAAGCATAGCACATGATAGTCCAATCAAAGAGGCTCAAAATCTCACAGGTAAAGCGTATGTACTCAATCCAAATATCATAGTGAATCCACCAAGCATGCAATACAAAATAAAGTCAATGCCAAGCATGTCAATATAGTGCATGTGGTGTGAGCCTATGCATGTAACCTCTAAGGTGCTAAAAGGATGGCGAAAAATGCAAATAAAAATAAATATGATGTAAGGCTTAAAACTGAAATGAAAATAAAAAAATGTAGAAAAATAAAAGGGAAAGGTAAAGAAAAACCTCATGGTGGGTTATCTCCCACCCAGCACTTTGTTTTAACATCCCTAAGTTGGACGGTTAGGACCCTCATGGAGGGTGTGCAGCCTGAACCCAAAGATGAGCCATCTGAGCCCTTAGATTTGTAGGGGTCTTATGGAGGTGTATCAGCGGTGCCCCTCAATGTTACACCTAGTCATCCTAGGATTTTCCAACTCAATTGTACCATCGGATGTGCACAGCTAACCAGAGAGGTTCCCTCCATCTAGACTTTGGTTTTCCAGCCATTAGTTTTGCCTGGGCTCTGCAGCAAGATCCACTGCCCCTCAAGGGCTTTTTACCCAACATAGGCTGGTCATGGAGTACTTGGCAAACTGATGACTTGCCCTGGATGGTGTACCTGATCTGAAAACTTTGGAAATTCTAAAACAAGAGGTGCATCATGTCCCATGGGAGAGGAAAAGGTAGAGAAGAGAGGATCTGGATCTTTCAGAGCATATTTCCACAAGAATCATCAACTAAAGAGTCAATGACATCAATGCCAAACACAGAGTGTTGTTCATGGGGATGTTTCATAGCATCAATAAAGAGAAGTGGACTTTCATGTCCCTATACTCCATGGATAATGTGCCAGCATAAACATCAATCATGGTTCTAGCAGTTTTCAAAAATGGTCTACCTAAGATCAATGTATGCTGGTTAGCATTGATGTCATTCTCCATCTCAAGCACATAAAAATCAGCAGGGAATATTAAATCATTTACCTGGACAAGAACATCTTCCAATACTCCCTCTGTGATGCTGCAATTGGCCAGCTGAATTTACAACCGGTTGGCTTGAGTTCTCCAAAGTACAAGGATTGATAGAGTGATTTGGGTATAACATTAATGCCAGCTCCAAGGTCAACTATGGCTTTCGTGATATGCAAGTTTCCAATGGTGCAAGGAACATAGAATGTTCCTGGTCCTTGCACTTGGGTGGTAGATTGTCCGCTTGATAATGGAGGAAGCATTCACCCCAGAGTCACCTGGTCCTCCTCACCTCCCTTATTTTTCTCCTATTGGTGTACAGATCTTTCAAGAATTTAGCATATTTGGGGATTTACTTGATTGCATCCAATAGAGGTATGTTTACATGCACTTTTCGAAAGGTTTCTAGTGCGTTTGAATCCAAATCTAGTAGTAGCCTTCCTGGGTTACATTCTTTGTGGGAATGGCAGGGGAATGAAATCTGGAACTTTCATGGCTTCTGTTAAGCATTGCAGGTTTCAGCGCTGCGGTGCTCACCCTAGGGGTGCTTGGCACGATCCTTCAATGACCGTTCTGCGAGCGCCATTGGTCGACCGTTGGTGCTTACCAGAATATCTTCAGGCTCATCTTCTTCTTGCTTCTTTTCCTGATAGGCCCAGTCACTTCTGGAATTTTTGTCCCAGGCCTTAAAGTAATAGCATAGACATTTCCCTTTGGATTTGGAATGGTCTAGGAGGGCAACTGGAAGCTGGGGCTTGCTGAATCTATTTTCCATCTAAGTCACCTCCTCTCTCAACTGGGCATTTTCTTTCCTAATTTCCTGCATTTGCTCCATCATCATCTTCATCATCTCAATCATTGTAGGATCTGAAGATGGAGATGGAAGGGCCGGTTGCCTTTGATAAGGTGCTAAGTATTTCCTATGAAGGTTGGCTCTATGGTTGAGAGTTATTTCCCCACTTCAAATTAGGGTGATTCTTCCAGCTGGAGTTATATGTGTTCCCGAATGGTTGGCCTCCTAATTTTGAGGTGGACTCTGGAAGGGGTATGTTGCTGCTACCCTGGTGTTTGATTCATCTTGCAGGGCTGGGCACATATCTGTGATGTTCAGAGAGGTGCAAATGCCATAGACCATAGGGACCACTTGAGTTGCTGCCTGGCTCACCATCAATTGCTTCATAAGGCTAGAAAGTTGCTAAAGTCTGGGTCAATAATGGATTCTGATTGGCTCACTTTATGAAGGCCTTTAGTAGTTGTGGCTGCCCTGAACCAAATTGTTGAAAATTTGCAGCCATATTCTCAATCAAAGCATGGGCTTCCGCTAGAGTCTTATCTAGAAGTGCCCTTCCACTAGTAGCATCTACCATACATCTATCATCAGGTATCAATCCCTCATAAAAGTCCTGAAGAATGAGTTGCTCTGGAATCTGATGATTGGGGCAGCTTGCACAAAGGAACTTGAAGCATTCCCAATATTCATGTAAAGTCTCATTAGTCTGCGGATTCCAGAGATCTCTTTTCTGATAGAAGACACTCTAGAGGCAGGAAAATACCTTTCCAAGAAAAGCCTCTTCATCCCTATCCAGCTATTTACAATCCCATCTGGAGATTAAAGAACCATTTTCTGTAGCACCCTTTAGGGAGAAGGGGAATGCTCTGAGCTTAGCATTATCCACCTCCACCCCATTGGGTCTCATGCCAAAACACACCATATGAAGCTTCTTCAAGTGCTGGTGGGGTCTTCTCAGATAGCACATGGAACTTGGGCAAAACATGAACCATATACCTCTTAAGCTTAAAATCATTGTCAAGCCTAGGGTAAGTAATGGCCAAGGGCTACTAGGTAAAGTCAGGAGCAATGAGCTCCCTAAGTGTTCTAGTCTGATCTCCCATATCACCTGTATTTCCTAAAACATTAAACAGAGGATCAGAACGCTAAGATAATTCTCTTGTTGACGCTTTGCCTCCCTTTTCTCAAGGTTTTCTCAATTTTAGAATTAAGAGGTATTAAATTTTCAGCAGCAGGGAACGCCTCATATAAGGGAACAAATTTTTTTTTCATTTTTTTTTTTGCAAAATAGAATAACAGCAAAAAATAAAGAACAGTAAATAAAGAAAAATAAAATAAAATAAATAAAAATCGGAATAAAATAAAAATAAAAAAATAAACAACTAAGTTTTAATGACTTCCCAGCAATAGCACCAAAATTTGATGCAAGCTATCGCGACTCACAAACAAATTAAAATTTATAAAGTGCTAAGTTGCACCAAAAATGTAGTAAAGGACACAACGTAGGTCGTCTCTTAAGCAAACTTCAATACTTAGTTAGGAAGATTTGGGGGTTTTGAGAATTAAAGCAATTAATTTAAATTGAGAGATAATAGCAACAATAGAGAAGACACTAGTGCAAGGTATTCCTAGAATTGGAAATTAATTATCATTGACCAAATATTAAATCCATTTGTGGCTATTGGTAATAAATTACCTGCAATTCTACTAGTGATCAATCGACCTCTAGAATTTGATCAATGCAAATAGCTAATAAACGACGATCGCCAATTTATTTGAAATCACATCAATTTAATGAGCCAATTGCTATAGCCTAACCGCCAATCGGAAAGTTAATTCTAATGTTCTCCCTCAAACATAAACCAATAGATCTATCAATTTATACACAAAGGGTTTCCCTAAATGATGATTGCCAATTTAGTTATCCCAATAAAGATTATAGCAATCACCACAATAATTAAAGGAATAGAAACTCAGAACATTAAGAAAATCAATGCATTCAATATAAACAAATGGTCTCAAACATCATTCCAATCCATCCGGAAATCCCTACACTAGTAAAGAAATCTACTCCTCCATCTCTGAGGATTACAACAATAAAGATAAAAAAGAACCTAAAAATAATAGCAACAATTGTTGCCACAACCTCCAAGATAAAACACCTTCACCAATGGAACCTTTATAGAGAGAGAAATAGAAGAAGAGAGAGATGTAGAGAGAATAATAGCAACTAAAGTGACAGCCTAAACTGAGTAAAATGCTAGGGTAAAAGTTTGTAACAATTCCTTAAATACGCTCTCTAAAATTGGGTCAAAGTAGGCCTAAAAACTAATTTAATGATCTATTCTATGTCATCGCATGAGCGCTAGTGCTAAATGACCGTTGCAGCGCTCACCATGATCTATGTTGATAAAAATCGCTTTTCAGGTTTGCAGCACTTAGCTTATGCGCTGGGAGAACTGATGTCTTCACGTATTTGGTCATTTTGGCCATTAAACATCTGAATCTGTCCTCAGTACTAGAAATAGCGATTGTAGCCCTTTGAATAAGCTTTCCAACACTACCAAAATCACCTTAATCGGACACCTGTAACTCTGGATATTGCAAAAATACTAACTGGATGTCAAGTTGGATAGCATCAGAATATCAACAACTTTGTTCTTAACATTTTATAGTTGATCCAAAGCTCCTGTGCATAAAACCATACTCAAAAAGACAAGTCAAACGTAACAGGGTATAATTACAATTTATTCCAAAATCAATGCAAAATTCAATACTTCTATTTAAATCACACAATGAGGAGTAAATCAAAATCCTTATTAATTGCATCAATAACTAAGGAAAACTCATGCAAAAAGCTAAGGTTTGGTAGTAAGATAAGTGGCATAAATGCCCCTTAATCAACCATAGGGTTCTGTTGAGATCGCGACGGACGGCGAAAAATTGTTTGTTAAAAATTGGAGTCGCCAACAAGTTTATTTAAATTGGGAAAACATGGAAAAACCCGTTTTGTTAAAAAAATTGTCTTTGAAATCATATTGAATTTGAGTTTATGCATAGAAGGTAGGACTTAATCCTACGCACCCTAATAAACCCGTCTTAGACGGTACCTTAATTGACTTTGTAAATTATTAATAACCTTTAAAACATTCATTTTTATATTTTTATTTACAACAAAATTTTTTTAAAAAATAAATTGAGGAACACCAAGCTGTCACAACTCAAGTGTTAAAAATACGTGTTAACAAACCGTCATGGTTAAATTAACATTTTTATTCAAAATACAATATTTCACAAATGAGTAACAAATTTAAACTAAATATATGAAAATGAAAATCTCTTATGAATTATAAATATTTACAAATAAGATAAAAATTTATTTTGATATTTTTTACAAAAATAAAATAAAATATAAAAGAGAACATGCTTTTAAAGGAAATTTGGAACATCAAGCTGTCACAACTTATATCCAATATTCAGTTAACAAGTGGCTAAATTAACTTTTTATTTGAAATAAAATATTTCCTAAATAAATGAAAATTAAACAAAATAAAATATCTCATAAAAAAAACTCATGAAAAATTTACAATTAAGACAAAAATTATAAATATTAGATTTTTGACTTGACAGGGATCCAAATCGCCCGCTCCTACGTATCCTCCGTAATGGGAAATTCAAAGTCACGTAGTTCTGTAGAAAATATTTGTGTGTTGATTGATTTTATTAGTTTTTTAAAAGAAATTTTGAATATCAAGTGTCGCAGCTAAAATATTCCCGAATAGAATTAATAAGCCGTCTCGACTCAATTAATTCCTATTTATTCATTAAAACAATTCATCAATTAATAAATTAAATAAAATTTCTTTAATAAAACAAACACTCAAGCATTTATCTTATGTACGAAAATGGAATGAATCTTTTTTTTTTTATCTTAAACTTTAAATTAAACCAAATCTTAACTGACAAGTCTAAAGTTCAAAAATTAAACAAATACTAAATTAAATAAATCCAAATTAAAATAAACAAATCTAAAAAAACTATTTCAATAAAATAACACAAATTCAGAATGTAATTAGAACTAAAACTAAAAACTTATAACTAAAAATTCCTTATTTATTTTATCCAATTTTCACTTAAACTAAATTTACAAATTTAATTTCATTAACTCTCATCTACTCACACACAAACACACACGCTCACACACTCCACCGCGATAACACATTCTCACACACTAAAAAGAGAAAAACACATAAAAGGAAAGAGAATTGAGAAGAAGGATTAAAGAGAAGTAAAAAGGGAGAGAAGCAAGAGAGAGAGGGGAAGAGAGATGAGAGAGAAAACGGGCACAGGGAAGATCCGAGAGAGGAAAAGAGGGAGCCGTTGGGAAGGAGGTGGCCGCCGCGGTGGTTGCTGGCGCGATGGGGAGGAGACTGGAGGAGGAAGTCGCGGCGCGGTGAACCTCGCTGGGGAGAGCTCGGGCTGGCACGACCACCCGGTGGAGGCCGAGAGGAGATGGTGAGCGCGCGGGCGGGGACAGGGAAGGGGAGGACCCGCGTGCATGACCGAGACAGCTTCAGCGGTGGAAGGCGCGTAGAAGGAGCGCCTGGTTTTTCACGAAAGAAGGAACGACGACCCAGGGGGGAGCCCGAGGTTGGGTGGATCTGGTGTTTGAGGGTGGCTCATGGTGGTAAAAGTGGCGTGGGTGCTAGGCGGAAGAGAGGATAACGGTGGTTGTGCGGAAGAGGAGGCGCGACTATGGGATGGCGGTGGGTGGATTGGCTCTGGCGCGAGGATCCGCGTCAAGAGACCAAGAGGCGCGGCCTCATCGGCGCCCTGGTGCGACGATTCTCCTTTTCAGGTTCTGTTTTCCTTTTTGTTTGAAAAAATTTCTTTGAAGCTTAGTTTACTTTGGTTAATTTATGGATGATGGTAGTAAGGAAATGATGATGATGCTGATGGTGAGGGGAGGGATGATGCAGTCTTGGCAAGGGTAGATGGTGGTGGTTATGGTGATTCATGCAATGAAGATGGATGATGATGATGAGACCGTGAGGGAAGGATAATGAGGGAGAGAAGGAAGAGGAGGCCGGCTGTGAGGGGATGCCGCGGCCTCATTATTATTATTTTTTTAAAAAAATTTACTTTACCTCCAAAGATATACCTCTCTATTGCTATAGGATTGTATTGCTGAAATTCTTTGTATGTGTTTACAATTTTTCTTGCTGATCTATGGTCCCCCTTTTGAAAGATTGTCAATGATGGATTTATAGATGTAGCTCTCATTCACCAGGACCGTTCCTATTTTACAGCTACACGTGATAACCCAGCTCATCGATCATCACAGAAAGCGGAGCTCATCATCGAAAGTGGAGAGGAACATAATCATTTTGCAAACAAATGGAGAGGAATCTCATCATTGTGTTTGTCATCCCCATTTTAATGTTGACTCATGTGTATTTGGCAGGGGATGTATAGGAATTAGGAGTCCGTGACTCCTCTGTCCTCTTTATTTGTTTTTGTTGTTTTATTTTATTCTACATACGAAATGAACTAAGGAAATTTTTTATTTTGAATGGATATGGACCAACAAATTGTGGGTTGTAATAAAAATGAGTTGGACAACCTAACAGGCTGAAAAAAAGATTAAAATGGGCTGAGGATTTTTTAATTTTATTTTTGGATAATTTGAAATGGGTTGATATGGATTTTTTCAAGGAAATGAGTTAAACAAAACTTTTCTTCAAAAGAACTAAATGCAAAAACTATAAAGGAAATTCATTGCAAATTTTTGGATTTTAATTTTATGGGCCGACAAAATCGAGTGTTCACAGTTGCCTCTTTACTCATTTCTTATAAGAAAATATGAAAAATCTAAATTTTTATATTGTCTTCATAAGGAATGAGTAAAGACATGAATATTGATTTTTGCGGTAATGCATGAAATGCAAATGCAAAAAAGATTGAATTCTAACTTTGAAAAAAATCTAAACATTAAAGAAAATTACATGTAAACTATGCAATTCAAAAAATCACCATGCAAAGAAAAGAAACTAACTTGACACAAATTCACAAATGATGAGAAATGTAAAAACCAACGGAATTAACATGAACTCAAAAGCCAATGGGGGCTGATAGTAAATTAAAAGCCGCAGACTGACAGGAATTTAAAAGCCTTGTGACCAACCGAACCTGGTCCACAAACAACAGGAAATTAAAATGGCAATCTGAGGCCAATTGTAAAAGTAAATGGTGGCAATCTGAGGCCGACTGAAATGTAAATTGGCAATCTGAGGCCGATTGAAAAAAAAATAAAGTGGCAATCTGAGGCCGACTGAAATGTAAATTGGCAATCTGAGGCCGACAGGAAAGTAAAGTGGCAATCTGAGGCCGACTAAAAATAAAGTGGCAATCTCAGGCCGACTGAAATGTAAATTGGTGGCAATCTGAGGCCGACTGGAAAATAAATTGGCAATCTAGGCCGACAGGAAAAATAAAGTGGCAATCTGAGGCCAACTGTAAAGTAAATGGTGGCAATCTGAGGCCGACTGGAAAGTAAATTTGTCAATCTGAGGCCGACTGGAATGTAAATTGGCAATCTAGGCCGATTGGAAAAGTAAATGGTGGCAATCTGAGCCGACTGAAAAGTAAATGATGGCAATCTGAGGCCGACATGAAATGTAAATGGTGGCAATCTGAGGCCGAGGAAATAAATGGTGGCAATCTGAGGCCGGGAATATAAATGGTGGCAATTAGGCATGAAAATAAATTGCATGAAAACAATGATTTGCACTGCTCTTTCTTTTTTGGTTATATGCAAAAGTTATGAATTTATCACCCACTTGCAGTTTATTTCAGACATATTCTTGAAGAACTAACTTACCCAAATCAAGCAAGCCTCGAGGAAGACTTTAATCGATCAAACTCGTAATTCTTGAGCTGGACTTCTGGCACAAGTAAAGCTTTCTTTTCTTCTGAACTTTACCCATTTCTTTCCATTCTTTCTTCTCTTCCCTTTTCCCCTTTTTAAGGATGATGATTGCTTTTCTGCCAAGCTTAATTGAAGCTTCTGAATTCTTGGTGTGATGTTAGTCATTGATGTATTACTATAAACATTGTTAGGTTGTATAATTTAAACTTAAATATATCCTATTTGAGACATCATAAATAAACATGCATTCAAAGAGAAAGTGGAAGAATTAACTGAATGGACATATTTATTGCTTGGTGTATTGGATGACAAAATATTTGGAAGGAGACAACCACAAAAATGAAGGATAGGATTGTGAAAGACATGAAAATTTTGCCCCAGTTTGGGTTCTTTGTGGCTCATTCAATTGATTTCTCGCAACAAATTGGATGCTATAACCATTGCTTCTGTTGTTGAGCTTTCAATATTTCCTTTTCTTAATTCCCCAAACCCCAGCTTCAGCCTAGCCGCTTTGCTCTGAGGATGAACTATCACCGAAAATTGCCCCAGTAGATTGCTTGAGATGATGTTTTGCTCTAACTTTTGCTTAGGCCACTCTTTCGAGTTTTCGACCTAACGAACTCTTTTTTTTGTTTTGCCCTAATTTTTGCTTAGGCTGCTCTTTCGAGTTTTCAACCTAACGGGTTTTTTTTCTCTTTTCTTTTAGCATCTTTTCAAGCATAAAACTTTTTGACTGCATCATGTTTATCGGTTTAGACAATTCTTGTCCATCCATGTTTTGCAAAATCAATGCCCCACCTGAGAGCGCTTGTTTGACAATGTAAGGACCCTCATAACTCGGAGCCCATTTTCCCGTGCGTCCTCCTGGTTCAGGAGAATTTTCTTCAGAACCAATCTCCCTAAAAATCTCTAGGACGAACTTTCTTGTTAAAAGCTTTGGCCATCCTACTTTGGTACAATTGGCCATGACAAATAGCTGCCAATCTTCTTTCTTCTATCATGTTCAACTGTTCATACGAGCCTTCACCCATTCAGATTCCTCTAGCTCACCTCCATTAGAACCCTTAATGACGGGATTTCCACTTCTATGGGAGATAGAGCTTCTGTTCCATATACCAGTGAGAAGGGAGTCATCCCTGTGCTCGATCGTATGTTGGTACGATACGCATGTAAAGCATATGGTAGCATCTCATGCCAATCTCTGTAATTCACCACCATTTTGGCGATGATTTTCTTGATGTTCTTATTTGCAGCCTCAACTGCACCATTCATCTGAGGTCTGAAGGAGCTGAGTTGTGGTGCTTGATTTTGAAAGTCTTGAAAAATTTCTGAACTTCGGCACCATTGAGATTAGGAGCATTGTCTGTGATGATTCTTTCTGGAATTCCATATCTAGATAATGTCCTTCTTGATGAATCTAAGAAACACCTTCTGTGTGATGCCTGGCATATGAAGCAGCTTCCACCCACTTAGTGAAATAGTCTATTGCCACCAAAATGAAGCGATGCCCATTGGATGCCTTGGGATTAATTGAGCCGATCACATCCATGCCCCACATCGAGAAAGGCCAGGGAGATACCATGTTGTGTAATGGAACTGGAGGAGCATTGACTCCTGCATATATTTGGCATTTGTGGCATTTCCGAACATGATTGATAAGTCATTCTCCATGGTGGACCAATAATAACCACTCCTTAGGATTTTGTGTGCCATCATGTGTCCATTGGCATGAGTTCCGCAAATTCCTTCATGGACTTCAGTCATGATTATTCGAGCTTCATGAGCATCTACACATCTAAGGAGAGTGGTGTCATGATTCCTCTTGTAAAGGACTTCACCATTCAGGAAAAAGGACATAGCCAATCGTCGGATTGTTTTCTTGCTTGTCTCATTTGCCCAGCTGGGTATTCTCCCTTTTGAATATCCTGTTGATATCATGATACCATGGTTGACCGTCGGTTCTGCCTCTACATTACCACAGGATACCTGGTTCATCTTGTACCTCTACATGGATAGGTTGGACATTGGTGTGGACTTCCAATTTAGTCATTACAGCCAAAGTCGCCAATGCATCCGCATATTGGTTCTTGTCTCGAGTTAAGTGAGAAAATGATATATCATCAAAGTGCTCAATTAATTGAGACAAGTGCTTTTGATAAGGTACCAATTTGGGATCTTTTGTACGCCATTGTCCATTAACTTGGTAGATTATGAGTGCCGAATCTCCAAAGACTTTTAGTTCTTTGATTCCCAAGTCAATTGCCACTTGCAAACCATTTGCACATGCCTCATACTCTGCAATGTTGTTGGTACATTCAAAATCTAATTTGATGGAGACTGGGTACTGTTTTCCAGCTGGTGATACTATGACAGCTCCTACTCCACATCCATTCATGTTGACAGCCCCATCAAAGTACATCTTCCATGTATTCTCCTCTTCTACATCTTCTTTTTCCACCACCAATACCTCGTTATCAGGAAACTCAGCGTGGTGGGTTGTCCATCCTCCAAAGGGTTTTCAGCTAGGTGATCAGCAATTGCACCTCCCTTGACAGACTTTTGAGTCATATACTTGATATCAAATTCTGCAGTATCACTTGCCATTTTGACATTCTCAATGACACATGGGGACTATCAAATATGTATCTCAATGGATCCATTCGAGAGATTAACCAAGTAGTGTAGTATAACATGTATTGCCTCAGCCTTTTAGAGGCCCATGCTAATGCATAACAGGTTTTCTCAATTGCCAAATAGCGGGATTCACGTCATTAAACTTCTTGCTCAGAATAAATAGCTTGTTCCTTCTTTCCATACTCATCATATTGTCCCAACATTGCCCCAAGTGACGTGGGCAACACTGTGAGGTACAATATTAGAGGACGACCTGGTATAGGTGGGGTCAAAACTGGAGGTTTTATTAAATAAGCCTTTATTTTGTCAAAGGCTTCTTGGCACTCTTCATTCCATTCTCCAGGTTGATGTTTTCGTAACAGCTTGAATATCGGCTCACAAGTGTTGGTCAAATTGGCAATGAATCTAGCAATGTAGTTGAGCCTCCCAAGAAAACTTCTCACTTCCTTTTCGGTTTGAGCTGGCATCTCTGGATTGCTTTTACTTTGTCTGGATCTACCTTTATCCCTCTCTCTGACAATGAATCCGAGTAATTTCCCTGTAGATGCTCCAAAGACACATTTATTCGGGTTCAGCCACAACTTATATTTTCTGAGCCTTTCGAACAATTTTTGTAGAACTGTTACATGACTTTCTCCCTCTTTAGACTTGGCGACCATGTCATCCACATACACTTCAATCTCTTTATGCATCATGTCATGGAATAATGCAACCATGGCATGTTGGTAGGTGGCACCATTTTTCAATCCAAATGGCATGACTATAGCAGAATGTTCCCCGGCGTTATGAAAGTAGTTTTTCCTTTGTCGTGAACGTCCATAGGAATCTGATTATACCCTGAGTACCCATCCATAAATGAAAAGCGGTGATTTCCAGCTGTATTATCGACTAGGACATCAATGTGAGGTAGTGGAAAATCGTCTTTTGGGCTAGCTTTGTTTAGATCCCGATAATCCACACACATTCTAACTTTTCCATCCTTTTTAGGCACGGGCACAATGTTAGCCACCTAATCAGTGTGCCTTGACACCTCCAAAAATCCGGCCCTAGCTATTTAGTCACCTCCTCTTTTATTTTCAATGACATTTCAAGCCGCATCCTTCTCAACTTTTGCTTTTCGGTTCAGCTTCCGCATATAAAGGGATCTTATGTGAAGCTATTTCTGGATCCAGCCCGGCATATCATGGTAGGACCACGCAAAGACATCCAGGTATTCTTTGAACAATGCAATCATTTCTGAGCGTTCTGGATTTTCCACTATTTTCAGCTCCTTTTTCTCTTCTTCATGCCCATGTTAATCAACTCAATCACCTCATTGTCTAAGTCAAATCCCTTTTCTGTATGTTCCAGGAAGTCTGAAAATTGCCCAACAATTTCTTGATCTTCATTAGATTCATGGCTATCACAATCAATTGCAGCAAGAGAACCAATTGACGAATTTCCAAATTCCCTTTCATGAGGCAAAATTTCTATAGCATTTAGATTCCTGGAAAGCAATTGTGGTGGGTTGGAAGGCCAAAATAGATAGTGGAAAAATGCAAAATAAAATAAGAAAAATAAAAATTAATGAGCTAAAAATGATGATAAAGAGAAAGCAAATAGAGGACTGAAACGAGGAGAATGAAAGACACCAAGAAATATAAAAGATGCAGGAATAGGAAAGAAATATTGCTGAATAAACACACAAGTTTATTTATGATGTCTTCAAGTAGCATAAATAAAAGCATAAATAGTCTTTATTGATACAACACAAATAATTACTTTGCAGCAATAACATCAATCACTTGTTCAGCTTCCAGCCATTAGCATTTCATCATTGTTGGCAGCATAAATCTTGTTGCTCTCTTCAGTTGTCTCCATGTCCAAGGTGTTGATGGTGAGACGGTAGCAAGGGGAATGAACTTTTCCACCTGTAATCACTTCAGCTGGACTAGGAAATGTTTCCTTCAAGTGAGGGATCTGTTTTATTTTCTTCTCATGTTTCTCTTGTTGGAGGACCATAGCATCCATTTCCTCTTCTAATGGTGCATTATATCCCAACCCAAATCGATTAGGTTTCTTGGAGACCGATATAGGTACTCTAATACCTTGCAACTATGGTCCTAACCCTTTACCATGTAGGTATCCATTCTTAGCCATGATATGAGCCACTATTTGATTAACATTCTGCATTATGGACCCACTGCATTCATATCTGGGCTTCACCAACTCCAGGCTATGCCACAAGTTATTGTCTATCGACTCCACATTCTCCACATATGGTAGTGAGACTGGTTTGGATACAATGATGTCCCTTTCTCCATGGATTGTGACAACGATCCATTCTCAATATATTTAACCTTTTGATGCAAGGTTGAAGGGACAGCACCGATATCATTAATCCACGGTCTTCCTAGCAACATGTTATAATCTGAGCCAATCTCCATCACCTGGAATAACACTTCTGATTTGCTTGGCCCAATCTCTAGTGGCAACACCACCTCACCTAGAATGTTTTTCGTAGCTCCATCAAAAGCTTTTACAACCATCACTTGAGGTGATATATCATCCACACTCATTGATAGTTGTTTCAAAGTGGACAGTGGTAATACATTTAACCCTGATCCTCCATCAATAAGGACTCTAGGCACTATGTGGCCTTTGCATTTGAGGGTTATATGTAGCGCTTGTGGGTTAGCCCGTGATACCACTTCTTCATCTAAGAATGTGATCATATTGACACGTTTCACTGGATCCACTATATTTATCATGTTCTCCAATGAAATGTCGGGCTTGACATAGGCTTCCTTCAGGACCTTCAATATTGCCTTTTGATGAGATTCAGAGGACAAGATTAGTGACAGAAGAGATATTCTAGCAGGAGTCTTCTTTAATTGTTCCAGAATATCATACTCGCTCTGTTTCATGATTTTAAGGAACTCTTCTTCCTCCTCTTCTTTTTCTTCTTTCCTTACTCTTAACCTTTTTCAACATTCCCTTCATCAACAAATTTCCCTTTTCCAACTCCTTGGGTCCATACACCCTTCCACTTCTTGTTATTCCTTTTACCTCCATGACACTGGTCACTTCCTCACCTCCTTGAGCTTTTGAGGTTTCCCCTATGTCACTTTTCATTTCAACCTTGGTCTCATAATTCCAAGGTACGGCATGTGTGTCCTCATACACAAAGGGTGTCGGTTTCTTCAGTGATCACTACCTTTCTGGCTTTGGTGCCTGATTACGCGGAGGCACTCGAAGTACAAAACGCTCGATCACATTCACCTCCTTAAGGACATTCCATTTCTTTTTTGCTTGTATAACACCCAAGTTAAGCAATCCCTGTACATGAACCTTGAAATCCCAACAGTCCTCAATATCATGCCCCAGACTTCCACAATGGTATGCACAACTTGATTCCGCATCATATTTCTCATTCTCTATTGTTAGAGGAGTGCTGTTATGTCGTAACCAGCCTCTTCAAGCCGATAAAAATTTTCTGCATAAGATTCAAAACCTTCTTGATCAGTGGTTCTTCTACCTCCAAAGCATTTACTCGACCTCCTCCTTCATGATTTGGAATTGGATTATGGACAATATCTGGTTTTGACTCCTCTTGAAAATCCAGCCTCCCACAAGCAATTAGCTTCTTCACTGCCGTCTTGAAACCTTCACAATCCTCGATGGAATGTCCTGCTATGTCCATATGATATTTGCAAGTTAAGTTTGGGTTATACCAAGCTGGGTATGGTGGTTCTAATGGACGCACAGATATGCCGAGATGAGATGAGCATCAACTAGTCGTTGAAAAAGATCAGCATTTGAGATGGATAGTTTCGGGAAAGGTGGTAAGTTTGGGAATCGAGAACGACTTTGGTTTTGGGTATTAGGCCGTGGTGGTGTGGTATTTGGGTGATTCTGAGGATGTATGGTTGGGTTATAGGTGTATGTTGGGCGAGCGGTTGGTATGGGCGTATATGGATGTTATTGACTTGAGGTTGGGGGTATGGAATTGTATTTGCATTTGGAGTGACTTGGTATAGTGGGTAAGGAGAGATGGATGGTATTTGGGGTCTTGGCGTGTCGAGGTATATCTTGGAATGAAAGATTGCTGACCTTGCACATAACTTACTTCCGCCTCTTTTTTCCTAGGCGGAATCCTCTTCTCGTGTCCTCATTGCTCATAGGAAGTTTCCCAGCTTTGGCCAAACTCTCAATTCTTTCACCTGGGTCACTAGAAAAATCTTTGTATGCTGCTCCTGCCATTGTCCCAATATAAGGAGATCCTAAGGTCCCCAAAAAGTACGAACACATTTCAGAAGGGATGAGTGGCGGTTGCACTGAGCGGCTAAAGTTCTCCATCTTTGAGCATATTGTTTAAACGACTCCTCCTTCTTCCTTTGCATTGTGCTTAATTGCTCACGGGTGGGTGCTATTTCCATGTTGAACTTGTACTGACTCATGAATTGATCAACCAATTCTCTCCAACAGGAAATTTTAGAATGGTCTAACTGAATATACCATTCTAAAGCAGGACCACTTAAGCTTTCATGGAAAAAGCTGATGAGAAACTTCTCATCTTTGGACCATATCGCCATTTTAGTACAGTAACTCTTCAAATGGAACAAAGGATTGGTCCCATCATATTTTGAGAAGTCAGGAACCTTGAAGTCTTTGGGAACTATCAGATCTCCAGGAGGACATAGTTGCTCAATTTCCACATAGCCATAGGTGTTAGGTCCCTGAATGGCCTTAATTTGATCTTGAATCTTCTTCATCCATTCTTCTCTGAATTTGTCTTTATTCACCTCTGGACGGCTATTCTTGAGGAAAATGGTTGTTTTTGGGTGACAACATGAGGTGGCTCCCAACGGGGTAGCATGCCCATGCCTCAGTATGAATGTTCTCTAATGGACGATAGCCTTCCCCAATTGGGATCACCAATGGCATTGTTGGTGGTGGCTGTCCATGAAGGTTATTCAGAATTTCATCCCCCTCGTTCACCCCTTGAGTGACATTTACAGCCACATTTGATGTTCCGGTATGGCTACCATTGCAGTGCTTGGTTGTACCCTCCTGACGCAGTCACTATGTCTCGTTTGGATTAGCTCCTAATAAATCCAGTGACTCCTTCATGGCTCTCATCATTTCTTCCATCTTTGCTTGGTTATTTGACATTTCATTCAATTTCCCTCTCACTGCATCAACTTCCATGCTCAAACTTTTTACTTGGTCAGAAGCATTTTCTGGTTCATGATTACCACCAGCCATCTTAGTCCGAGCTCTGGTATTGTGAATACGAGTTAGATCGGTATCTTCCTTCCTTGGGCGCCCAATTGTGACACAGTTTTACCTTGTTGAAGAAAAGAGAAAAAAGAATTAGTGAAAAGATAAAAATATTGCAATTTGTTAGAGAGCGGCAAATATATCTGGTCTTGACATGAGTATCTTTGATGATAACTGTTTCCAGAACGTCTCGTTCAAAGGTACTAAGTTATAGCTATTGCCATGAGACCAACACAATGCAAAGAAGCAAACATTCTTTTATTTATCATTTGTCACAATCATCATTTTTCATACAACCATTCAAAAGGAAATACATCATAAATAATCAACATTCTACCCAAAAAAGCCTTTATGTGTCTTCAACGTCTTCCGCGATTATTTGCTTCATTCTCCCAATCAAGTCCTTACAATAGCCAACAAAGTTGCTAATTTCAGTTGGGGTTTCAAAAGGGATGATTTCCTGCAGCCAGCTTTAAGTGTCTTGGGATATCTTCTATTGCCGCATTAGCCAACCCTGCTAAGTTTGAAAAGCGAATCTTCAACTCATGAATGACATGATCTTGGTGTTGCACCTCAAGATCCAAATTTGCAACTTTTTCCTTTTCTTCCCCTAGGGCAGCTTGATACTTCAGGATCTCATTTTTCATGTGTTGATTTAATTCCTCAGCTTCCCTTGATATTCCTTGTTCATTTCTTCTATTTGTTGCTTCATTTGTTCCTTTTCTGCTAGCGCGGCCTTCTCAGCAATCTTGGCCTTTCGAAGTAGCTCCTTTAGTTGCTGATTTTCAGTTATTGCCATATCACGTTCTTGCCTTCGAAGCCTTAGTTCTTTATTGGCAGCTTCAAAACATTCTTTGGTCTTTACCATGTGCTCCTGCCCATTTTTAGCCTTTTACTTGGTTCCTTCTAGAATCTGATTTTTCAGCAATTTCTCGCTTTAAAGTTGCATAATCATGCTGAGCGTTTTTCAACTCGAACTCCACTTGTACTTTTTCTTGTTTAGCCTTGTCCAACCTTTCTTTCATTTCTTTGATTTCTTCATTTTCATCAAAATGCAAGGCCGATGTCTTGTCAGGAATAATTGTTGTCAAGATTCTGAATGGCAACTTGACCTCTTGAGCCCTACTTTTCACCCATTGGCGGTAATTTTCTTTTACCGCACAGCTCCTAACTCCCAATTCTTTTCCTTTTCGGATGACATTGTTCCAAGCAAATCGGACCTTCCGTAGTAGGCCAATGTCATGGGAATCTAGGTAATAAAGGACAAATGGAGTAATTGCAGCTTCGGAAAGCGGTCCCATCATGGGGTAACCAAGCTGGCGCAACACCAATGCTGGATTGTAATTTATACACCCTCGAGTACCCATAAGGGGTACATTTGGAAAGTCTCCGCACTGGTAAATCAATGTCTGTCCATCTTCCCACCAAGGGTACCATCGGATCACCTTTTCATTCAATTTAACCAGGTCTTAGCCCATTCTCGCCCACTTTTCTTCTTGATACGATGCATTTTTAGATCATCAAGGGGACAAGATGCCTTGTAATTTCTTTGGAAGATATGCGCGTAACCCACACATATAGTATTGGTAAACAACACAAAATTCTCTTACCATTCCTTTCATGACAAAAATCCAAGGAACAGGAGACATCTGCTAGGAGGGAAGATTGTGACCATGAAACTTTCTAGCAAGGAACACATCAATTGCTGCAAGATCTATGAAACCGTCAATATTGGGAAACAAGATGGTGCCATAAATGGTGAGGGTCAACACATCTGAAAAAGTGTCCCAATCTTCGTTTGAGCTAAGCTGCAAGTGTTTCTCCAAATAATCTCTTGTGAATCCCTTTGTCCCATTTCTACATTTCTGGGCTTCATGCAAATTTCTTACATTTACCTTTAGGACATTTGCTATAGTGTGCAAAGAAGCATAATGTCCTTGGTAATTGTAAGGTTTTTCTCCTTCTAGCGGTAACCCCAGGATTCGTTCAAATTCTTCAAGGGTTGGTGCCAACTGAAAATCTTGAAAGGTGAAGCATCGGAGTGGAGGATCATAATCCTGGGCCAATGCTGTGATTGCCTCTACCTGTATTTCCACTTCTAATAGGCTCAAGACTTTTCCATATTTTCTGGTGAGAGAAAGACGTTGCGGTGCTTTCAACAGCTGACTCAAAGATCTCAGGCTTTCTGTAAGGTTTCTTGGTTTTAAGTTGCAAAGTCTTTTTCAATTTCTCTTCATGATTGTTTGGTCTCATGTTTGCTTCCATTTTTTAGATACTCACAACAAGACTTTGATATGGTTCTCTAACAAACCTGTAGCAAAGAAAAAGTGAATTTTTTTATTATATATAAAAAAGGCAATAAACACTTGCATGTTAAAGAATTTATGTACACAAAATAAATAAATTAATCAATTAAGGCAAAGGGTATGCTCCCTTTGTGTCCTATTTGAGGTAAAATATGGGTGTCAAACTGTGGTACTATGTTTGTTCTATTTTGTGAGCACTTTCCAGGTAGGTCTATGATCTCAGGATTCTATAGTCTCTAGAGTTAAAGGCTCATTTCAGAATGTTATCCACAACAGGTGAACCGCTAGATGTAGGACATTCACGAAGAGTCACACTCTAGACGAGATTTTCGCAATAACCAAACAGGATGTACATCCAAAATGGCTACCACTACACAATCTCTTACCTATCTCAAGTTGCACTTAGAACCCGGTATAGGGCCCCACTCGTGTGTGATAAATGTGTGAGTGTTGTGTGTGAAGGGAGCATACAAACCTGGAATCTTATAACTACCCATGGTAAAATACCTACAAAATAAATACAAACAACAAATATACAAAACCAACAATAGTCGCCTACCCTAAAGTTTTCACAAAAAACAAACAAAAGTCGTCTACCTTATGGTTGTCACAAAGAAATAAAATAATGCTGACAAAATTCTAGCATAAAAAGAAAATAACAAGATAAAAATATAAAATAAATAAATATAAGTAAAATAAAATAAAATAAACTAAAAAGAAGTTATAATAATGTGCACAATCAATTATTTAGGCTTGACTCTCAGAAATCCTAGTGGAGTCGCCATCTGCGCAAGAGATCGCGACGGACGGCGAAAAATTGTTTGTTAAAAATTGGAGTTGCCACCAAGTTTATTTAAATTGGGAAAACATGGAAAAACCCGTTTTGTTAAAAAAAATTGTCTTTGAAACCAAATTTGAATTCGGAGTCGGTTATGCATAGGGAAGGGTAGGACTTAATCCTACGCACCCTAATACACCCGTCTTTAGACGGACCTTAATTGATTTGTGCAAATTATTAATAACCTTTCAAAACATTCATTTTTATATTTTTATTTACAACAAATTTTTTTAAAAAATAAATTGAGGAACACCAAGCTCACAACTTAGGTGTTAAAAATACTGTGTTAACAAACCGTTACGGTTAAATTAACATTTTTATTCAAAATACAATATTTCACAAATGAGTAACAAATTTAAACTAAATATATGAAAATGAAAATCTCTTATGAATTATAAATATTTACAAATAAGATAAAAATTTATTTTGATATTTTTTGCAAAAATAAAATAAAATATAAAAGAGAACATGCTTTTAAAGGAAATTTGGAACATCAAGTCAGCTTAGATGTCCAAATATTCAGTTAACAAGCCGTCCCTAAATTAACTTTTTATTTGAAATAAAATATTTCCTAAATAAATGAAAATTAAACAAAATAAAATATCTCATAAAAAAAACTCATGAAAAATTTACAATTAAGACAAAAATTATAAATATTAGATTTTTGACTTGACAGGGATCGGAATCGCCCGCTCCTACGTATCCTCCCAATGGGGAATTCAAAGTCACGTAGTTCTGTAGAAAATATTTGTGTGTTGATTGATTTTATTAGTTTTTTAAAAGAAATTTTGAATATCAAGCTTGTCAAGCTAAAATATTCCGAATGCAGAATTAATAAGCCGTCTCGACTCAATTAATTCCTATTTATTCATTAAAACAATTCATCAATTAATAAATTAAATAAAATTTCTTTAATAAAACAAACACTCAAGCATTTATCTTACGTACGAAAATGGAATGAATCTTTTTTTTTTAATCTTAAACTTTAAATTAAACCAAATCTTAAACTGACAAGTCTAAAGTTCAAAAATTAAACAAATACTAAATTAAATAAATCCAAATTAAAATAAACAAATCTAAAAAAACTATTTCAATAAAATAACACAAATTCAGAATGTAATTAGAACTAAAACTAAAAACTTATAACTAAAAATTCCTTATTTATTTTATCCAATTTTCACTTAAACTAAATTTACAAATTTAATTTCATTAACTCTCATCTACTCACACACAAACACACACGCTCACACACTCCACCGCTGATAACACATTCTCACACACTAAAAAGAGAAAAACACATAAAAGGAAAGAGAATATGAGAGAGAAGGATTAGAGAGAAGTAAAAAGGGAGAGAAGCAAAGAGAGAGAGGGAAGAGAGATGAGAGAGAAAACGGGCAGGGGAAGACGAGAGAGGAAGAGGGGAGCCGTTGGGAAGGGAGGTGGCCGCGGTGGTTGCTGGCGCGATGGGGAGGAGACCGCAGGGAGGAAGTCGCGGCGCGGTGAGCCTCGCGGTGGGGAGAGCGCGGCCGATTCATGGCGGGGTGGAGGCCGAGAGGAGATGGTGAGCGCGCGGGTAGCGGGGACGAGGGAAGGGGAGGAACCGTGTGCGTGACGGAGACAGCTTCAGCGGCGGAAGGCGCGAGAAGGAGCTGCGGCGGTTTTTCACGGAAAGAAGGAACGCACGATGGCCAAGGGGGAAGGGCGGAGGTTGGGTGGATCTGGTGTTTGAGGGTGGCTCATGGTGGTAAAAGTCGCGTGGGTGCTAGGCGGAAGAGAGGATAACGGTGGTTGTGCGGAAGAGGAGGCGCGACTATGGGATGGCGGTGGGTGGATTGGCTCGCTGGTGAGGTCCGTGTCGGAGACGAAGAGGCCGCGGCCTGCACTCGGCGCGGTGGTGCGACGATTCTCCTATTTCAAGTTCTGTTTTCCTTTTTGTTTGAAAAAATTTCTTTGAAGCTTAGTTTACTTTGGTTAATTTATGGATGATGGTAGTAAGGAAATGATGATGATGCTGATGGTGAGGGAGGGGATGATGCAGTCTTGGCAAGGGTAGACGGTGGTGGTTATGGTGATTCATGCAATGAAGATGGATGATGATGATGAGACCGTGAGGGAAGGATAATGAGGGAGAGAAGGAAGAGGAGGCCGCGCTGAGGGGATGCCGCGGCCTCATTATTATTATTTTTTAAAAAAATTTACTTTACCTCCAAAGATATACCTCTCTGTTGCTATAGGATTGTATTGCTGAAATTCTTTGTATGTGTTTACAATTTTTCTTGTTGATCTATGGTCCCCCCCTTTTCAAAGATTGTCAATGATGGATTTATAGATGTAGCTCTCATTCACCATTACCGTTCCTATTTTACAGCTGCATGTGATAACCCAGCTCATCGATCATCACAGAAAATGGGAGCTCATCACCGAAAGTGGGAGAGGAACATAA
This sequence comes from Dalbergia oliveri, assembly GCA_030441495.1. Lineage (NCBI taxonomy): Eukaryota > Viridiplantae > Streptophyta > Magnoliopsida > Fabales > Fabaceae > Dalbergia > Dalbergia oliveri. The sequence continues at coordinate 11,382,259 of JAMLFY010000009.1, forward strand.
TCATTTTGCAAACAAATGGAGAGGAATCTCATCATTGTGTTTGTCATCCCCATTTTAATGTTGACTCACGTGTATTTGCAGGGGATGTATAGGAATTAGGAGTCTATGACTCCTCTGGACCTCTTTATTTGTTTTTGTTGTTTTATTTTATTCTACATATGAAATGAACTTAAGGAAATTTTTTATTTCTGAATGGACATGGACCAACAAATTGTGGGTGTAATAAAAATGAGTTGGACAACTGAACGGGCTGAAAAAAAGATTAAAATGGGCTGAGGATTTTTTAATTTTATTTTTGGACAATTTGAAATGGGTTGATATGGATTTTTTCAAGGAAATGAGTTGAACAAAACTTTTCTTCAAAAGAACTAAATGCAAAAACTATAAAGGAAATTCATTGCAAATTTTTGGATTTTAATTTTATGGGACAAAATCGGGTGTTTAGGGTTCATAATTCCTGGTAAGGAAGATCATGTTTGGCATTTGAAGAAGTCATTATATAGCTTGAAGCAGTCCAGAGACAATGGTACAAAAGATTTGATCCATTTATGATTGGTATTGGATACAGTAGAAACCAATATGATAATTGCATCTACTCTAAGGAGCTTCCAAATGGTTCGTGGTTATTGTATGTAGATGATATGCTAATTGCGACTCGCAACAATGCTAAAATTAATATGTTGAAAACTGTTAGGAAAAAGTGTTTGAGATAAAAGACTTGGGTGTGGCAAGAAAGATTCTTGGAATGAAGATTCATAGGGAGCGGCATAGTGGTACGTTAAGCTTGACACAACAAAGCTAGATTATGAAAGTGCTACAATGCTTTAATATGGATTAGTCCAAACCTGTTGGCACTCCGTTGGCTACACATTTTAAGTTATCTTCGAAGAAATGCTCGAGAACTGAGGAGGAGGTGGAGCACATGTCTCGTATGCCTTACTCTAGTGTAGTTGGCAGTCTCATATATGCCATGGTATGCATTAGAACAGATCTTTCACATGCAGTAAGTGTGGTAAGAAGATTTATGAGTAACCTGAAAGACACACTGGAAGCTGTGAAATGATCATGCAGGACCTAAGAGGTTCTACTGATGTCTGTTTGATGTTTGAAGGTCAGAAGACCGTGGAGTTATAGGTTATGTAGATTCTGATTATGCAGGTGACTTAGATGAAAGGATGTCATTGGCAGGCTATATCTTTAGTCTTTGGATGTACTATTAGTTGGAAGGCGACATTGCAATCTACAGCGCATTGTCAACTACTGAAGCTGAATATATGGCGTTGATTGAGACTGTTAAAGAGAGCATTTCGGTGTATGGTCTTTTGGATAGTTTTGGGTTGAATCAACATATATTGATTGTACACTGTGATAGTCAAAGCATCATTCATCTAGCCAAAAACCCAGTCTATCATGAAAGGACAAAGCATATTAATGTTAGACTTCATTTTGTCAGAAGTATCAGGAGTGGTATGGTTGTAGTTCAAAAAATAGCCACAACTAAAAACCCAGCCAACGTTATGACAAAATCATTGCCGATTGATAAGTTTAAGCTTTGCTTGGACTTGGTAAATATTTGCAGAGGTTGAAGGCGTTACAAAATGCAAGCCAATGTGGAGAATTGATAGAAAGCACGTGGCTTCCATTTTGCAAAGTGAACAATAGTGGCTTGCAAAATTCAACAACAGGAGGAAGAAAATCTTCCTTAATCCAAAGAAAGCAAATTTTATGGTTAGAATAGTAACGTGCATTTAATGAACATGGTGTTGGCTCCTCTATAAATAGAGAGGAAGTAAACCATAGAATGTATCCTAGCTGAAACACATTTCTTCAGCAATATTAGAAGAAGCAGTATTAGCTTCTTGTAGTGAGAAAAAAATAGAGAGTGTGTGTAAAAAAATTCTAAGAGTATAGCGTGAGTATACACTAGGGTTTTAGGCATAGTCCTTAAGTCTCTATAATACTATAAATTGTAGTAGAAGAAAGTCTCACTTAGGATACACTATATTGTAATTACTCTTTAAATATAATGAAATATTTTTTGGAGTTTGGGTGGTTTTTTCCTCAAAATTATAGGAGGATTTTCCACGTTAAAATTTGGTATGCAATTTTCTTAATTTATTTTTGTTGCGAATAATGACAAGTAAGTCTCATTGTGAAGTACTATTCATGTGCTTTATTTATGTTACTCTCTATAAATTTGGGCACATTTCTCTCATATTCATAAAGTATTTATTACACTTGGGGTGTACCCAACTTCTAATATTCCCCAACAACCACCACACACAAGCAAAGGCTACAAATTGCAAAATAATATTTTGCCAGCTGAAATCAAGCAAAAGAAGTGACTTGATCTCTAATGATAACCTGAAAGTCATTTTTGATCTGTTACTCTCAAAGCTAGTTCTTTTTCTCCCATTAAAATAGATTCGTGTGTTTGGGATCAAAGGGGACCCTCCGCCTCTCCAAGAGGCTTTACAACTCAGTCATTGCACCCCTCACATAACCATAATCTTGCTAGTTGCAACCAAAAAAATAATAATAGAATTTGGGCTTGGGAATACTTCCTTTGGAATTTTGTTCTTCGTTTCAATTAAAAAAAAGATAAAACATATTTTACCCGTTAACTTTAGGTCATGTGTAGTTTATATCTTATATTTTCAAAACGTATATCACACATCTTGAACTTTCCAAACAATACAAAACACCTCTCAGTATAATTTTGACAACTTATGAATGTATGATTTATGTGCATTTAACCCACTAATGTTTCTAATTTGTGCAACCCAACATCCTATTTGTGAACTCTTTTGTACACTTAATCCCTCTAATTTTTTTTATTGTGTGCAATCCGACACCCTATTTATGAACTCTTATGTGCACTTAATCCCTTTATTTACAATTTGATGCCTTGATATGACATAAAGTTTTGCATTGTTTAGAAAGTTAAGGTTTTTTTTTTTTTTGGCATAATTTGAAAATTTTAGGATGTCGTGATCACATTTTAAAAAATTAGAGTATAAATTACATATGACCAAAAGTTTAAGTAAAGTGCATTTAACCAAAAAAAATATTAATCTATAGTTTCATTGTTAAGAGTAGAATTAATCAAACCACCCAGACTTATTAATTATGTGCTTTAGAATATATGAACCGTGACAACCCAATGTTCTAAAATCTTTTCAAAATAAATTTAATTAACCTGCAATTATTTCTTAAAGAAGCGTTCCTTTGAGTTTCCTATCACATCAAAGATATATTGGAGCAAGCATCCCTTATTAAGTCAAAATTAAATTTTGGTAACATTTTGTTTCACTAATAAAATATTTATTTATTCTAATCAAGTTAGTCATTAATTGTTGAATATGCTATTTCAAGTAAAGATATTAATTTAACCATTACCTTTGACTCAAATTTCAAATATCTAAGTTGTGATAACTTAATCCTCAAGGTTTTCTTTTTATATATATATATATATATATATATATATATTCTTTTAAGAAAAATATTTATTTTACTTTATAAATATAATAAAGATAATTTTTTTGGAATAAAAATAGTAAAACAAATTTTCAACTTCCGAACTCAAATATAATATTGAAGACCATTTCCTGTTCCGACAAAAAAGAGGTTTTCCATTGTTTTGTCAATTACAAAATTATTGGTGGTGACTACCTGCATCATTTAAAACAATTGATTTGATTTGTTTTGGTTGTTGTCCCATCGCGATTTCAGTGGTGATAAATTGTTATTTATCCTTGAAAATAATTTATTCTCATAATAATTTTAAAAAAGTATACATGTAATATATAATTAATTAATAATATAAAAAATAATAATTTGTTAAAATTAATTTATAAAATTGTATAAACAAATTACGAAAAAAGCTAAATCATCCTAAGTAGTATGCTATAAGTCATCCTAATTTAAAATTTTACTCATGTATCTTATTAAGTAATTCATAAATATTGTATACACTATAACTCAAATAATTACAAGTGGAGAAATCACAACTCTTATCGGTGAGTTTTTAAATTAGTTATAAAAAAAATTGAAAGTTTGATTTTTATCTTGAAATGGAGTAGTTTAAAACTTATGATCAGTATCTATTCTCTTAAATATATTTATATTATGCAAAGATTAGTTAACATAATGTAGGTAATACCTAGGAAACAAAAGAAAATTAGTTGTAAAAATGATATTACAACACAATAAAATTATTGAATGTACCGCATGGATCACTCGGTATATTAAATTAATGTATTACATGGTGCCCAATTTAGCGTAGAAAAAGTTTACCCAGCTAACACCATTTTCACTGACATGTGCCCAATATAGCGACCTGCTGGATTCTGGTAACATGTGTGGTTATACTTCTGCGCACCTTTGGAGGTCTCTTTCTATGCTTGTATTGTACACTGAAGCAAATACGGTCCCTCAAGAATTTGAATTTTACATAGAACTATTTTATCTTTAAAAAAAAAAATTTATAGTCCTTTAAGATTAAAAATAATTGACACATTAATCCTTTTATTAGTTCTTTATTAATAGATTTACACATGTGACACATCATAATAATAATGTGCCATTAAAATATTAGATGTTAGCTAAATGGTGTTGCTATAGAATATATTGTACTCGTTATATAAAATTATATAAAATAAATCATTTTATGATTTATAATGAAAATTTAAATAATTCATTTTATAAATTTTAATCATAAAAATAAATTATTTTAAACTTTATTCTACTTTAAATAATATATTTATCATAATATTATATTATCAGATTAATATGTAATTTCATTAAAATTTAACGCATAAATCAAATAAATATTGTTAAAATCTTAAGAGATATCGAGTTTAATTTTAATTTTTAAGGAGATTAAATAATTTCATAAAATTTTCTTAAAGGGTTAAACGAGTTTTATATATATATATATATATATATATAAAATATTGTACGGAAGCCGCTTCCACTTTCTCTTACCGAGTTACCGTGCGGTGTACGTGTAACATCATCCCACGCGAAACTACTCAGTGGTTTCCATGTAAGGTTAAACTGTTCCTTTTCAGTACTTAAAAAATAAAAAAAGGAAGAAAATGAAAGGGGGATGCCGTAATTTTGACTTTGGAAGGCAGGCATGCGGGTTACTCCTCAGTATTGTAGAACTTGTACCTATGTGCTTGCAGTTACGTGTCTCAGTCAAATAGTTCTGCTTCTGGCCTTAAGACTCATCATCATAATCAGGTATCTAATTTCAAGCCTATATCTATTACCAAATACTGGTTAGTTAGTTACTATCGTTGATTTTATAGTGCTTACTTAACCTTTAGCCTCTTCATGTTTTGGTACTTATACTAGTTGAAATGATAGTAAGTCTTTTGATGAGAAATCCTTTATGCACATGTAGCTTTATAGGAAACACTTAGGCCAATTTGAAGTCTGCTGTATGCTTTGATCAAATTATTGACACCATGTGTGTAACTGAAGGCTGTAAACACGACTTGGTTGGCTGTAAACTGTAATTAATCTAATCAGCCACATCTTATTTTGTTCCTGCGGAAACTGAATTTGTCATTTTGAACCAGATGACTTATAATTATGGGCGTCAATTCAAGTATGTGCTTGTTGTGATGTGTCTATGGGCTTGGTCTGGGTCCTTGGCCTTTTCAACTTCTGATAATGGGTTGATGAGGGTTAGTCTAAAAAGGAGGAATTTAGACCGTCGCAGTCTTTATGCTGCGAGAATCAAGGAGGCTGCTCATCATGGAGATCTGGGGAGTGCTGGTAAAAATCATTCAGCTGCCAACATAGTATATCTGAAGAATTATCTTGATGCACAATATTTTGGGGAAATTAGTATAGGTTCACCCCCACAATACTTCAATGTTGTATTTGACACTGGAAGCTCAAATCTGTGGGTCCCATCTTCCAAATGCATCTTTTCTGTAAGTTACCGGGTATCTGATGCAAATGAATGATTCTTCAATTCTATTTCTATGTTTTCAAACAACAACAATTATGCCTTTTCCCATTATGTGGGGTCGGCTACGATACTTCATTTTAAGACTGAGCTTATTTTAGAAACAAATACGACTACGTGCAGATTGCTTGCTATTTTCATTCCAAGTACAGGTCAAGGTTGTCTACCACCTATACTGAGATTGGTAACTTTCAATTACCGCAACTTTTAATTTAACACAACATGATTTATTTTTTAATTGCTTCCATTTGCTTTCATGTACACAAACAGAAGGTTGTTTATTAAGCATGTTTTTGTTGTTATGCAAATACTCAAAGTTGGTGTGGGGAAAATTTCCAGGAACACCTTGCAAAATCCCTTATGGCCATGGATCCATTTCTGGATTCTTCAGCCAAGATAATGTAAAAGTTGGGGACATCATCATCAAGGATCAAGTCAGTAATTTGGACTTTTTTTACTTTTCAATAACTATTATGATTGATTGAGTTTCATATGCTTCCTTAGTTGCACTGATGGCTAGTCACTTTCCATTCTCCAGGTATTTGCTGAGATTACAAAGGAAGGATCTTTGGCACTTTTAGCTGTGCCTTTTGATGGGATACTTGGACTTGGATTTCAGGATATTGCAGTTGGAGAAGTCACACCAGTGTGGTACACCCTTGCACATAATGACTTCATTGATTCTTTGTTGAATGATCCTGCTTTATTCCTTCCCTTTCCTTTTTATAATGAATAAACAAGGATGCATGATTAGTGGTGTGATTGTAGTTTGGTGGTAATAGTGTAAGTTTTTATGTTTCAAATACAGTGATTAGTTCTCTGAATACAGGTATAATATGATAGAACAAGGGCACATATCTCAAAAAGTTTTCTCTCTTTGGTTAAATCAAGACCCAATGGCAGAACTAGGGGTGAGATTGTCTTTGGTGGTATTGACTTTAGGCACTTCAGAGGTGACCACACTTATGTTCCACTGTCTCAAGAGGGTTATTGGCAGGTATGTCAAAATTTAGAACTGCATCCATTGCTCTCACCATCAACCATGCGTCCATGCCATGATTAAATCTTGGTCTTTGCATGTCCAGATTGATATAGGGGATGTTCTACTTGCAAATAATTCGACAGGTTCTCTTACATTTCTATCTGGCTTGATATTTACTCTATCTGCATTGTTTGTTATATATATGATTGAATAGTATGTATGAAGAGATTGTAGTTGCTAAGCATTGCATCATATTTTAGTAAGTTACATAACGGTAATTTTTTCATAAAAGCCATTCAAATTTCCACTGCCATTGTATAGAACTAAAAGAAGAGAAATTTGTAGGTGCTCATAGTGCAAGACAAAACATTTGTTTTGCTCCATTTCTTGATTGACACATTAGCTATTGCATTAAAAATGCAGGGGAAGTGGAAAACAATAATGGCCCACAAAACTTATGTGTCAATCAATAAATGGATAAGAATAAGCGTTTTTCTTGCTCTTGGTGCATTTAAATATTTCTCCTAAAAGGATTCGTGCCTCAAGGTTTTCAATTTATCTTGTCCTCTTGGTGTATTTTTCAATGCATTAATGTTTTGACTGCCAACATTTTTGGTGCTTTTCTTCGTTACCTTAGATGCCTGACTGACAATAGAAAATTGTGTAAAATCAATTGATAGGGTTATGTGAGGGTGGCTGTGGTGCAATTGTGGACTCAGGGACATCTTTAATTGCTGGTCCAACTGTAAAATCTCCAACATAATTCTTCTATCTTAATGCGCTTTTTGTTCCTTTTCCTTTGGTATCTCGTTCTTACTAGTTCATTGCTTAGCAGACTGTTGTGACTCAAATTAACCTTGCGATTGGAGCAGAAGGATATGTGAGTTTTGAGTGTAAAAATGTTCTCCATAACTATGGGAATTTGATATGGGAATCATTGATTTCCGGGGTTAGTTCTATGCCCTTCTCCCCTATATGCTCTCAATGTTATTCACAGTTTCATCTGAAGTTTAGCCATTTTTTGCGTATTTTCTTATGTCTGCAGCTAAATCCTGAAAACGTATGTGCTGACATTGGACTATGTTCGCATAATGAAGCTCAGAAAATGCAGTATAGTTTTTCATTTCCTAATTTTGATTCCATTGAGACTCATTGTTTAGTTATCTGTTCTCTTAACAAAAGTCTAACTTTAAGATGCAGTAATGTCATTGAAACAGTGGTGCATGATGAAAATTGGGATGGCTCAACTTCTAGGGAGAGTCCCTTTTGTACTTTTTGTGATATGATTGCCTTTTGGATACAAGTTCAGCTTAACCAAAGTAATGTGAAGGACAAAATATTCAAATATGTGGATGAGGTAATCGTTCTACAATGTCTTAGTTATAATTCCTATAGTTGAATATTCAATCACTTTTTGATTCCAACTCGAATCTAAAGGTTTAGCTTTTTCTCAATTTCCTCATCTAAAAGCTGTGTGAGAAGCTCCCAAATCCAGCAGGACAATCATTTATAAGCTGCCACAGTATTGCTGCTATGCCATATATTACTTTCACAATTGGAAACAAACAATTTCCTCTCTCTCCAGAACAGGTCTGATTATTATTACCATTATTATTATTTTATGTATTCTCCATTTGTTTGATGAACATGAATTCTCTGTTGGCTTTTCATCTCTGTTTTGGCACTGAAAAAAATGAGAAATTGAGCATGCATATAAGCATATTTTATTGATATCAGAATCAGATACCTCTTCACTCTACCTCATTTTTCTTTGGCTCTCACCAACTTCTGCTGGTATTTACTTCAATTCCCATTCATTAAAAAAAATGACAACTAAGCATAGCAGAGCTTAAGTTGTTTGTTAAAAATTTTGATACCAATTTGATATCACAAACCCACATAATCTTGCCCAAGATCTCTCAACACACTAACTGACAAACATAACAAAATAAGGAAAAGAAATACTAACAATCTATTATTTGTTCTTTCTGATAAACTCAGAGAGCATAACACACACAATAGAGGGGAAGTGAAGTTTCTCAATCTGGCTCATTTCATTCCTATATTTCACTCGTTTCATTCATATACTTCACTTAAGAAATACAGGATTCTGATGCAGCCTTCTATAGGCTCAAACTCATCACAAAACAAAATAGCATAAACCACCTAATTTAATGCCAAACCAAGCATGGAAAACATGATTTGTAAGACTCATAAATGCTAGTGCAGAAAATCTTGAGAAAATATAGCTGCTTTATGTTTGTCTAAGTATAGGATGGCTAAATTTTCAACTTCAGCATGATTTGCATTTATTCCATATGCAAGAAATATTGTTGCTTGGTTTATAACCTTCATCGTTTCTTGAAATCCACATTCGGTTACTGTTTCTTAATCTTTTAGATTCTAACATTCCCTTTTTCTTCTCAGTATATACTTAAAGTTGAAGAAGGCAGTTCTAGTGTTTGCTATGCCGGTTTTGTTGCTCTAGATGTGCCTCGTCCACAAGGTCCCCTCTGGTAATGCATTCTTAACATATGATCAATGTTATATCTTTGTACTCATTATGTGTGAGAGACAGTGCCAACTCAAACCCTATCAATCATTAGATGGAATGTGGCACCATTTGAATGGGGTACACACCCCATTCATTGGTGGATATGATGTGAGTTGGCATGGTGTTCCAGACACAATAAGTACAAATAATGCACCACCTTCTTTTCAATGTATGACAATAGTAGTATGTGTGCAGGGTTCTTGGAGATATTTTCCTAGGGTCATATCACACAGTGTTCGACTTTGGCAATCAACGTATAGGGTTTGCAGAAGCTGCACAATCATAGTTTGGTGTCATTGCTATGCCAATTTCTTTTTATATATATATATATATATATATATATGGAGTTTTATACCACTCACAGCAGCAAATAATAATAGCAGTCCCTTAAAAGTAATAATTTCTGTCTCTAGGCCTCCTGTAAATGATGATTGGTATGTCATCTGAATAAGTTTGTGATATTTCTTGAAGTTGAAAACATTGGTAGAAGGGAATAAAAGGGTAATTTGTGGGGATACAAAAAGGTTGCTTCATGTATACATGTCAACGCTTGACATTTTGGCAAAATGAGAGAAATCCCAACAAGTGCACCAGCCGGGAATCGAACTCGGGTCTGTACCGTGGCAGGGTACTATTGTACCACTAGACCACTGGTGCTATTGCTTTTCCATATATTATCATGACTTTATCATTTTTTTTTTTTTTCCGTTTTATCATACAATAATCGTTGAATAACTAATTTTGATGCTTACATTTGAAAAACTTCCATTTTTTCTACGGTAATCACATTGTTTATTGTGCAAGAATTAGGTAATATACATAAAGGAATATAATTTAGAAGAAGTCACGATCCATCAACTACTATAACCTTGTACAGCACCAAAAAACTACTATAACCGTGTACAAATTCTTTGCTGTCAATTGCAATGTACTGAAGATTGTTAATGGCTAAAATGTTGTACACCGCAATTTTCTTGTATGGTGCGTGACGAGTCTTATGGATGATCAGCGGGAATTGGTCAGACAAGCCGACGTGGAAATAAGTAATATATGTAGTAATTGTTTTAAAGTTTTAAATATTATTAAATGCTTTTCGTATACGTGACAAAATGGGACTTGTGAAATAAGAAAATGGGACATAATTTGAAAATAAGTGATTTTAGTCCCTTATATTGACCATAAGAGTATATTTGTGAGTTGATATTTTGGAGGGAAGGGGAGGAAATGAAGGGTTTATAGTATAAAGTTATATTACAATTTCTTCCTTTTCCTCCTCTACTCTCCAAAATCTCAATTCGCAAACATACCCTAAGTAAAACTCTTGATGCTAATCATAGCAGGGGGTATAAATTAGGCTGCTAGAGACTTTTTCTGATTTCAATAGGAGTGCAACTGTACTCCCTTCAGCCTTGAATAATTGTCCAATTTAAATATTTACAAGAATTAATAAAGTAGTTGGAAAAATCTTGATGTTAAGTGAAATTTAGATGTAGTTTAAAAAATTACCTTTATTTATTCTTCTATTTTCCTTAAATGCTTTATCTCTTTCCGCTAACTCTCTCTCGTCCACTATTCAATTAATAGGGGTATGATTGAAAAAAAAACATTAATGGTGCTTTAAATTTTTTAAATGGACAATTATTTAGGGACAAATAATATATTCAAAGTGGATAATTATTTAGGGATAGATCTAGTATTGTTGTTGATAAATAAAATATGAATATAAAAAATGGATATTCAAGAGACAAAGATATTAAAATCTATAATACTAATATTCCAAACTCTTATGAGGGAAAGTTTTCACGTGTCGCAACAAGAATAATTTAGGGCTCACAATTTTTATAAAGTTAATTTCTAATTATATTTTTGAAAAATAAAACTACAATTATTACATATTATTAGAATATCCTCGATAATTGCCAGCATTTAATAGTAAGATTGTAATACAAAAATTAAATATCTTTAAAACTTATCACTATTTAATTGAATATTTAAATATTTGTACTATCATTTAAATAATAAAAATAATAATTTATTTATTTCAAAATTTTAATTCATTGTAATTAAAATTTAAGACAAAACTATCAAATTCGTCCCTCTAAAATTTCGCATTTCGATTAAATTGGTCCTTATAAAAAATAAACTATCAAATTAGTCCCTATAAAATTGAATAGTTGACCAAATTAGTCCCTATAAAAAAACTCTCAAATCAGTCCTACAAAAGTGAATTATCAGATAAGTTAGTCTTCCTCACTTGACTTATCAGATGGACTAATTTGGTCGATTCTTCAATTTTGTAGGGAGCACTTTGTTTGATTTGAAGTTTCCAGAGAGATATTTATTTTTCATGACCATTTTGTCCCACTATTCAATTTTGTAGGACCAATTTGAGAATTTTTTTTCATGGACCAATTTGGTTGACGTAAAATTTTAGAGGGACCAAAATGAGTATTTTGTCAAAATTTAAATATTTGTCCAAATGATGCATTATACAATTTTATAAGCAAATCGTCATCTAAAATATATTTTAAAAAAAATGTTAAACCTTGCTATATATATATATATAATATTTAGGAATATTAAATAATAATTGTAATATCAGGTATTATTTTTTGGTAATTTTAAATTTTTTAGAAAAAAATTTCTCTTGCCAAAAGTAAAAATACATTTAACGACACATATTCTGATATAAAACTTAAATCTTCTTTAAATTAATGCATATTATTTTTACAATCTATCTATACTTGTAATAATAACAATATCATAATAATTTATATTTCCTACAATCATTCAGTCACTGTATCAATACTTCTCTTTCTATGGCTCATTAATAATACAAACTCAAATAATAATTCTTTTTTTTAATATTTACAACTAATAGAATGGTCCTCTATTTATTATATACAATAATATAATTAGTATTAATATGTAGAGTAATAAAATATTAATTAATCTATCAATACGGTTTCCCATAGCTTTAACAATGAGTCATACTAATTTCACATTAGAATTCTTTACTTATAGAATATCCTAAGTTATAAAAATTCAAAGCTTTATATCTATTGAGAGAAATGGGAAAAAGACAATTTTCAATGTCATCAAAATTGATAATGAAAAGTAGTACACCTTATTTTAATTTACAATCATTTTTATCACCATTAGTTTTACATATTTTTTCTCTTTATTATTACGTTTATATTTTTCATCTTTTATTATATATTTAATATTTTTCTTTAGTTTAGGTGTTTATTTTTTTTACAGTTCATTATCACATTTGAATTGTCTTCACCTATTATTTTAGAAGCTTTGAAAATAGTTCAAGATTAGAGGGACAAGTTATGTGATCAAGAAACATCCTTCAATAAACACATTGAATTGTACAAGTTATTCCAAGAAGAATATTATAGTTAAAAAGGATATTAATTTGGCTATAAGTGATATGACTAATTCCATATGGTAATGAAGTTTGAAAGCATAAGATTATAATCTTTTTTGGATATATGCAAAAACAATATGAATGACATAGCTAATAGATATATTGATGGTTAGTATAGGTAGTTTTAATGGTATAGATTTCTAAAATATTAGAGATTATACATGTATATATATTGGTTATCAATACTAATGATTTTATTGGAATGTAATGATCTTGGTATGAACTTATTGGTATATTTCAATAAAAAAAAATCGAATGTACAAAATATTTATGATTATGTTTTCAATTATGGGTTGTTAATTCAAAATTTGAATCAAGATTGTAAAGCTCAATTTCATTTTTTGCCTTTCTATACTATTATTGTATTAAATTTTTTTAATCTTGGATTTAATTAATTTGAATTTAGTTACACAATTTTATTGTCTCAATTTTGAATAGGATTTTATAGATGAATTTTGTGCTCTAATTGAATATAATTGTCCAAATGATATTAAATTTTATGATACTATTTTATATTTTGTTCATTATTTAATTATTTAACTAACTTATTTTTAAAATTAATTTATATATTCAATTTACGATAAAGTATATTTAATTAAATTGTTATTTCTTTTTAGTAATGGCCAACAAATTATTTTTCAATATCCAATATTGGAGGGTTAAATGACTAGTATTTAATGATGATAAATGCAATAAGATTCGAACTTTTACTTGGATTAGATGTTGTTGCTTTCTATTCCACTATTCTTATAGGAATTATTGTGAGAGTTTCTAGAAGTCTGAGCTTCTATTGATTGGTGAGATTTTGACTTTATAAAATAGATTGAATGAATAGACTTATGCCCATAAAGTTATGGGTTTTGCTAATCAGTGTCTTAAAGGAAAAGCACTAGTTAAGAATATTAGAAAAAATAAGATTTAAAATTTTTTAATAGGTCTTATGCTTTGAAAACATCAAAACTTATCCTTCAAACACCAAAACTTCCATTTTTGACTCCTTAACTAGTGCCCTAAGGGCACTACTAAGGCATTGGTTAAATAAACCCAAAAGTTAATAAGTGATTTGTTGTGGGTTTTGAAAGCTATCATGTATTATTAGGTTTACCCGATAGTGATTGTATTGGATTCTAACGTAGGTTGGGTTTAGTATTGATGTGGTTTTCAAGAACCTCTAAAAAAGCCACAATAACATTGTTTAGTAAAATAATACAAAAGTCTCAATAAGCAGAAGCCATAGAAGTTGTAGTTGGTAAAAATTACTCTTAAAATCTAAAATGATTATAATAGAAATTAATGTTAAAGAGAACTATTTTTATTAAAAGTCTTAATGAAACAATAAATTTGAATTTTTATTGAAATTCAAGGGTTACATTAGTCTTTTTAATTTCAAAAAGTAGAAGTTAGCTTTGAAAAATACCACATAAGATGCTCTAAAAAACATTCATGACTTTTAAAAGTTGAAAACAAGCAAACCTCCCCCCCAACTTTTTTGTTTAACAAACAGAAAAAAAAAAAATTATCTTACATTTTTTATATGTTAGAGCACCTCTTTGAGTTGACATTACCAAACCCAGCATAGAAGCTCAGGATGACCTAGGTCTTTGATAAATAAGACTGGGTCACTCTAAATTCATACCACGTTGGCAAAATTTCTACTCCAATCTCGGTAATTCTTGATGGCTCGCTCTTTAAACAAATGAGTGCATTTTCTCTTGCAACAGGATTTAGTGCTCTTCAATCCCATTGATAAATTAAGGTACGCAAGCAAAGGTCAATGTTATTAATCCTTATTCCTATTTGGTTGATGTTTTAATTTCCTAAGTATAGAGATGATAAAATCTTATGGTTATCATCCCTAGATGTTGTTTTGGGATTTTTGGTTAAGGTTACTAATTCAACCAAGAAAATAAATAAAAAGAAGAGGTGACTTCTAACTAAAATTCCACTTTTGTGCTCCAAAGTCAAATATCGTTTCTTGTCACAAAACCCATAGTTTGGATAATAAATTTTACCCTTGTATCTCACAAACTAGAACATAGATTCATTGCTTTGTTGGCCTTTACATTAGCTAATTATTTCTTCAGGTAATTTAGAAAAGCTTCAATGTTTTATTCAAATTTCAGTTTCCACATTGCCACCCAAAGTTACCTCTAATGTTGAAGCAAACATACAAGATTTGATTTACTACCTTGATAGATATTCTTAAATTCAAAACGATTAAGTGAAGAGAAAAATGATCAATTAAAACAGCACCTTAATTATCAAGGTCTACTTTTACAGATGAAATCTTTATATGTGCCCATTAAACATTTGATACAACGTTTGAGGCGGATAATTACATGAACCAAGAACCAAAAGAACTTTTTGTTCCGTAATTTATTTTACGAAATGACAAAAAACTAATGAAAATTAACCAGTGTGTTAAATATATTAAGACGTCTTCCTTGGAGTGATAACACATAGATTCATTTCTCATATGATACTAATCTCTTGCAAATATGTATGTAACATGTTTACCTTCTACTTGCAAGCAAGCCACATTTTCTATTTGATTTCTTAATTTCTAGTCAACTATATATATATATATATATATATATATATATATATATATATATATATATATATATATATAGTGGTGTATGGCTGCGGAGGTGCTATGGTAGTAATCTTTGAACAAGGGTCATGACCACTCTTACTTGATTGGTTGTGGCTATTGATGTCATGAGGGACTCCATTGAGTGAGGAAATGGCTGCAAATAACGCTGCCTTGAGAAAAGGGTCTTTGGCTATGGCTTCACTAACAACATCCACCAGGTCAAGGCTTTTCCTTAGGGGCTATCATGGCTGGAACCTTAGAAGACAAGCACAAACCCTCAGGTGTTTCAGTCCTGTGACCATGCAATGGCAAAAGGAATGTCAATGATTGGCGGTGGTATGATGGATTGGCCCTCCAGAATTGCAAATAGTTATTGGTTGGGTGGGTTAAGTCCAATGTTACTGGGGCATGATGCAGAAGGGGAGAAGGTGGCAATGGTGAAGATCTTGGTGTTGAAGCTAAACAAGTTTGGAAGATAGGACGAGACTTGATCTCCTGCAAATGAAGAAGACAATTTGTTGAAGATCCTTGAATGAAGAATAAAGAAATAAAGGAGAAAAGAATGGCGAAAAGAAGAAGCGAGAGAGAGGAGAAGTAAGAAGTTGTAGGCTCTATTTCAAGTGTGAAATCTAACCTTTAATGAAGATATCTAGCTAGAATATAAGAGGTTTGGGTGAAGGGGTAAGGTAAGCATGATTAGAAAATTCTTGGGTGAAAATGAAATCTCCTTTTGTGGATTAATTGAAACTAAGAAAAGTAAATGGGATAGATTCAAGTTTGCTAAATTTGGAACAAGGGGAATTTTAGATGGGCAGCAATAGATTCTTTATGGGGCTCACCAAAGGGACGAAGAAACAAAGTATGGCTGGCGTTGCAAGAGCTCAAAGAGAGGGTTGATGTCCCGATGATGTTTTTGGGAGACTTTAATGAAGTGCTTAAGCTAGATGAAAGGAAAGGGGCTTATCATAGACATCTAGTAGTCGTGAATTTGGAGAACGGGTTGGAGATTAAAGCCGATTGATATGCCTTTGGAGGGTAGGAAATACAACTGGTTCCATGGGAAATTGTGTAGTAGAATAGATAGCGTTCTGATAGATTTAGAATGGTTAGAAAAATTAAAAAATCTGAGGGTAGTAGGTGAAGAAGCCACATATTGGAAGCCCAAAGCCCTTCCGTAACCTTGATGCATGGTTCTCTCATGAGGGTGATAAGCCATTTTATGATAAATTAAAGGAAATTAAAAGGCCAATCAAGGAGTAGAATAAGAAGGAATTTGGGTCCATAGAGGAGAAAATTAGAGTGTTAGAAGAGGAAATCCTATTATTAGTTAGAGATGGGGAGGAGGAAGAATGGATGAGGTGAAGGAAGCTAGAAGAAGAGTGTAACACCCTCTCAAGTATAACATTATCCTTAAGTCATAACATTAGACTTAGGAGTTGTTACTTATAATTTACCATATCTTTCTTAAATATCTATAGTAAATTTGATTGCTTCATATAATAATTAATTTGTAATTCTACAAAAACATATAGAAAGGAAACAAAGTATTGTTGAATACAAATTCAAATACAAGGAAAAACTCTTCTATGAGCTTTAATGTACATTTGTCTCCTTATATATATTTACAAACATGTATACATAATAGAAAAAAAAATTGATGAGGAACTTCAAATATTGAGCTTCCATAGTAGCCGCCTCATTGTTCTCTTGAGAAATTTGGAGATGACAAAGGAACACAAACAACATAGGGGTGAAGATTGTGAAATTCTCAGTAGGGTATCTCCAAAATACATAATAACATCTATGTCATCGTCATCATCCCAGTCATTTTCTGTTTGTTTATAAAAATGTGATCATACAACATATATCAAAGATTCTTTTTAAGGTTCAAAACTATCCTTCCAAAGTGGGTTTCTTTAAATATTCAATCACTTAGTACTTATATATCATAATGATCAAGCTCATAATAAATCGTCTTAGACAAATAATTTAATGTAGCATGAGTATGCACATGATAAAAGTAGTGATCTTTTATGCAAGATGTCATTACCCGCAACAAATTAAAAATATTTTGTTAACTAAATTATATCAAAATGCAGTTAGGGTGCAATCCAGGTCATCTTACATGGAAGTGTTCTAATTTATTACCTGATTTTGGGGGGGGGGGTTTGAGATTATCAAGAGCAAAATTAAACTAAGAAAATATAATGGGAGGAATTACTCGCACAAGGATTCCCTCATACTAAGAGTTGTACAATCATCAGTTAAAGATAAATTCATGGCAGTGGTCACTTTCATTAATTATGCTTTCACACAACAATGATGCAATTCTACTTAATGGTCACACAAACGTACTCCCACTAAGGGTTTGACTAACACATGAACTAGTGATCCACAATCGTGATTCTATGAACCTATGCCAGTTTAATTATCAATTGTAGCAACCTAATTCCTAAATGGAGTTAATTCCAATCCTTTACCTATTCTATGTAATTTAATCAATTGACCAATTACCCTAATGGAATCCCAATTATGCATGCAAATGAATACACAATCAGGCAACTCTCAAAAACACAATTGCAATAATTTCCAACGGATAATAAAGAGAGAAGACGTGAGGGAAAGAAAAACCAACCATAAATTGCAATTAAAATTTCTAATCTCAAGAACAATATTAATCTTCAGTTATCCTTATACACGGTAAAATGATTACTCCTCCATAAGGGAGGATCACAATCGTTGTTAAGGGGGAGTGCAAATTACATTCCTAAATGGGAGCCAAAACAAAGATTGGAAGCTCCCAAAACCTAGAGAGTAGAGAAAGAAAAGAGAGTAGAGAGAGAAAGTGCTCGATGACTAAAATAAAAATAATGAGTCAAAAAGTGTCTTACAATATTAGACCTAAACTATTATAATGTAGCATAAAAATACATTGAAGTAGGTCCATAGTTACATAGCTGATAAACTCGTTAATGGGTCTGGGCAGGAGTCACTTATGATCGCTATAACGGTCCTACCATCACAATGCCAAAAATTGCTAAAAATTATCCACTCTGTCAAGCGCTATTGCGGTTGGTCTTGACTTTTCATGCTTAGAGTTTTCACTTCTCGTCCAACCAGACCATGTTGCTTTCATCTGTCAAAGGTCCCTGAGTCTTTTTTCTTGCTTTGGCACACCAACTTGGGAAGTTCTTGCTACCAAACAATGCTTACACAAAAGATCAAAAGCACAGGTAACTTCCAAATACAATTATTCACTGAAAAATGGTGCTTATAGCCATGAAATCACTCAATGATGCATAATGAGGACAAAGTACACATTCACCAATAAACCATCAATTAAGCACAATTCAAATGCAAAATATTCAGAGTTAGGATGGAAAATGGGTGCATAAATACAACCCATCAATCTTTAGTGAAATTATCTTTATGTGCCCTTGATATGTCGAGAGGATCTCATATAAATCTCTATCATTTTTACATGCCCTTGACATATCAAAGGAGATCTCTGATTTTACTTAGCACATAATATAGAGGACTACTTAGGACAATTGCTACTTTAACTTGTCTTGGCCCTTGAGCTATGGTGGCTTATTTCACTCCTAGGTAATAGATTGCTTTTTAGGACTGAACTCATTTCTATACATGATAATTAGATGTACTTTCCCAACTCTCACTCAGATATATTCCTAGTTAGGTTTACTTTCTTCGACATACAGATTACTTTCTCCTGCCAAGAAAACATATTCTTGATCTTTCTCTCATATGGAGGCAATTGTCAAAATTATTCACAATTATATGCACATAGCATCATCATCAAGCTCACATAGTATAAATGAGACCAAATCATTAATATTTTATCATAGTTTCAAAATTAGCATGCTATCTAGAATTATAGCCTTAAAGAAAATTATAGATAAGCTACTAAACATCATCAAAAGAGAAAAACAAATTTTCAGTAACATGTCTATGAGACCCTTGAAACATTTCAAAGCAAAATAAAGTCTCTAGCTGTATTAATAAAATTATACAATTTTGGAGGTCAGAAATCACATAATTCCAGCTATAGTCAAAATCCAATTTTATTACCCTATCAAATGAATATATAAAATCCTAAAAAAATTCAAGGTTGGACTTCAAGATATTCTCAATACCATGTAAAAATTTCAAGTCAGAATTTGATCATTTGACATAGTAACAAAATTAGGGCTTCAGAATTGGTGTCAGGTAGAAACCCTAACTAGCTCAGTTCTTGAATTTTTAAAAATGGAAAAAATGTTCAAAATGACTCAAGAAAAATACTAGAGACACTTTAATATATTAGCTTCATCATATAAAAATTTAGCTCACAATAAAGTCTCCAACTATGTGAATAAAATCATACAAATTGAGCTATTCTTAAATTGATAATTCTAGCAACATAGTTCATAACTTATTTTGACAAAAAGGATTTTTTAATATCATTCAATCACTCCACCCAATTAGACACATCAATACCTATATATTATCAATCCGTACAACCAAAATGTTTAAGCCAAATCAGTTAGAAAATTTCAGAGCAATTTTTGAAAGAAGAGAGGCCAAAGAAAGCCCACTTAGCTTTTGCAAGCTCTAGCTCTTATTTTTGACTTCCTCCAAAAGCTTTATCCCCAATTTTTGATCTAATCCAAGTAAACCCTCCTTTAGAACAACAAGAACAGTAGTATAACTGATGGTATAATGAGATGAGATTTCCTTATAAAGAGTTGATTTGGGGGTTACAAGGGATAATATGTAAGTTGTGCTTTGATTATGGAGCTTTTGTATGTAACCTAGGATTTCAAGTTAAGGTTTTGTGTTTTCTAGAGGAAGAAGATGAAGATGGCTATATTTAGGGAGTTCTGGCCGAAATTTTTGGAAAGAAATGATAAGTTTTGTGATTTTTTTTTCATTTAAGATGACATATACATTAATTTCTATTATAAAAATTGTTTCCTTAAAGTTAAATTGTAATTTTTTTGTAAGACTCTTATTGGCTCTTGGAAAAGGCAATGGTGTGGCCTTTCCTAAGCCACACACTTGTCACATTAGGTGGCAAATTACATTGCAAGTTTCATACGGCATAAGAAATTACACATTGTGATTTTACCAAATGGATAAAATATCATACTCGTAAAACATATATTATCTGAAATTAAATTATGGGTCTAAAATTTTCATTTATAACCCTTTCTAACATTAATCCTATAATTTCTCATTATCATTATGATTAATTCCATTAGATTCATAAAAATTTTGATTAATAAAGCTCAAATAAAATTTCTTGAAATAAATTTTGAGGTGTTACAGAGAGCTTTACAAAGTGCCTTGGAGAAGTGGTTTGAGAGAAAAGATTGCTATTGGAAACATATGTATAGATCTAAGGATACAAAATATATGGATAGAAACACTTTATGTTTCCAGCTATCACATCGGCAAAAGGTAGGAAAAAAGAAACTAGATAGTTGAGGAACAATGGAGTTGAACCCGATTCCCAAGGAGAAATAAGAATGAAATTAGGGGATCCTACAAGAAGTTGTACAAAGAGGCAATTGCCCCTGAAATTAGGTTTGGCTAGGGTTTGGTAAATAGCATTTCTAGGGAAGAAACAGGTAACTAGAGGTTGATCTATCTAGGGAAGAAATTAAAAAGGATATGTGGGATTATAAGCCTTCAAAAGCTCTAAGTCCATATGGTTTTAACTTTAACTTCATAAGGAAAATGTTAGATGACATAGGTGATGATTTCTCAGAATGGTGGAAAGTTTCTTTAAAGAAGAGTTGATGCCAAAAAGAGGAAATATCACATGTGTAACTTTAATCCCTAAGGTGGAAGGAACAAAATAAGTAAAGGAATTCAAACCAATTAGTATGGTAGGGAGTGTATATAAAGTAATTTCAAATATCTTAACTAATAGAATGAGGAGTGTAATGAACCATCTTGTAAGGGAAACCCAGAGTGCATTTGTTAGAGGAAGACAAATTACGATGGTGCACTGATTGCTTGTGAGGTTGTCCATTGGCTAAGAGGACAAGGAAGAGGGGGTGCATTATTAAATTAGATTTTCAAAAGGAATATGATAGGGTCAAATGGAGTTTTGTAGACTTTGCACTCTAAAGGATGGGTTTTGGATTGAAATGGAGAAGGTGAATAAAATCTTGTATGCTTTGATGTCAGTGATGGTTAATGGGACTCCAACAAACCCTTCAACCTCGAAAGAGGGTTAAGATAAGGTGGTCTTGTCTCCCTTCCTATTTGTCCTTGTCGTGAAAGTTTTGAACACGTTGATTGAAAAGGCAAATTATGAAAGGGTTACATTGAAACCCTCAAGGTAGGTATAGATAAAGTGAAACTTTCTTATCTACAATTTAAGGATGACACCACTATCTTTTGCCCCAAAATGAAGAAACATTTAGGAATATAGGAGGCTTATTTAGTGATTTGAGATGATGTTAGGGCTTAATATTAATTTTGGCAAATAAGCATTGATTTCTTGAGGTATGATGAATACTAGTCAAGGAAAATGTGTGATTGGTTGAATTGTAGTAGAGGAAAGCTACCGATGATGTATTTGGGCATCCCTTTAGGTGCAAATCCTAGAGAACAACAACTTGGAATCTGATGATTAGTAAGCTCGAGAAAAGGTTAAGTCGGTGCAAATCCAAAGTTTTATCAAAGGTAGGGAAGTTGGTGCTTATCAATTCTGTTCTTAATAACCTTCTATTTTATTACTTAGAATTATGTTCAAGATGCGTATAGGAGTTGCAAAAAAGACTATCTCCCTAGAATAGATTTTTTTTGGGATAAGCTAAAGGAAAAAGATGTATGGCTCTAGTCAACTAGGCCCAAAATGTCATCCTCCCTTTTAAGTGGTGGTGGAGATACTCTAAAGAGGAGTGCCCATTATGAAAAAAGGGTTGTCAACTCGTGTAATGGGCTAAACCCAAATTAGCCACTTGATCTTCAAAACATTAGGAATAAGGTAGGATTTGGGTGGAAATTTGCAGCCTTAGATGTGACAATAAAGCTTTGATAAAATTTTTAGTAGAAGGAATCCAAATGGAGATTGTAGAAGGATCAAAACTAGCTTTGGAATAATATTAGGGTCATGGGATATAAACAAAGAGAAGCTTTTTTGAGATTATAAGGCCTCTCAAGAGCAAAAGAGGAGCCTTGTGAGTGAATGTGTGGTTTTGGGATAGGGTAGAATGGATATGGAGCTTTCAATGGAGGAGACAGACATTCATAGAGAATTGGATATCTTGCAAGAGTTCTAATCTTAAATTCAGCAAGATTAAATTGGAATTCCAGGATAGGTTGGTATGGAAGTTTGATAGGAAAGGAATATTTTTAATGAAGTTTGTGGCAAATGCTATGTTGGAAGAATATAGAGATATAGGGGGTAAATAGCCACAGCTTTTGTAAAGCGGTATGGAAAAGGGGTTGTACGTACCCCTTAGAGTTGAGATATTTTGCTGGTTTGTTGTTATTAATAGAGTTAATACTAAAGTAAGGCTCCATCACTACAAGAAAATCAGAGACTAGTGACCAAAATTTCAGTCGCTAAATGCAATAAATCGGTCACTAAACCTTTTAGCGACCAATTTAGTGACCGATTTCTGTGATAACTAGATTCAAAGTTGCTAAATTATTAGCGACTGATTTTTCAATCACTAATATTTTGTGACCGATTTTGTGATCAAATTTCTCCTCAACCAATTGGAAGAAGGTGCCTTGATAGCGACGATTTTCGGTCATTAAAACTTTGTGATCGATTTTGTGACTAAGTTTCTCCCTCAACCAATTAGAAGGTGTCTTGATAGCGACCGATTTTCGGTCACTAATATTTTGTGACCGAATTTCTCCCTCAACCAATTGGAAGGCATTGGCTTTATAGTGACCAATTTTTCAGTCATTAATTTAGTGACCAATAAATTGGTCACTAATGGTTGTTATAAAAAAAATTTTTTGAACTCCCATTTTTATACACCTAATTTGCATATACATAACACCAGCAAACAAACATGATTATACATGAATCGTACTAAATATCATTCCACTAACTAGTGAAGAGATTTTCCATGCCTTTTCAAGAAAAACAATACTTCCAAAATTTCAATCCTTGCAATCAGTGAATAAGTAATGCGAATTCAAAATTTACAAGAATTGTTCTTAATCCAAACTTAATATTGACTCCATATAATTTGTATTCAAAACAAAGAAGGTACAATTATATACAAACTGAAAGCTGACTAACATTGTTGAAATAAATTATTGGATTTGGCCTTAAATCATCCTTG
The DNA here is from genome assembly GCA_030441495.1 of Dalbergia oliveri. Taxonomy (NCBI): domain Eukaryota; kingdom Viridiplantae; phylum Streptophyta; class Magnoliopsida; order Fabales; family Fabaceae; genus Dalbergia; species Dalbergia oliveri. The sequence continues at coordinate 11,406,128 of JAMLFY010000009.1, forward strand.
ATTAATTCTACAACCTGCAATTTAGCGTGAAATATATACGTATTCATGTACAAATCTTCTTTACTAGAGCTATAACCTATAACATTTTTTCTTCTAGTTGGTAACTTATCTCTTACGTCTGTCTAGTCAACAACTTGCTCTTCATGTACCTCCCATATTCAAGCTTTACCATCTATGGACCCAATGATGAAGTAATGTTCGTCAACAGGGTTGAATTGAATGCAGGGACCTTCGTGTAAATAAAAGATTCAATAATTATACTTGTAGGACAAAGAGATGCTAATGTTTCATATCATAGTAAATTGTGGAATAAAGCACATGCCATAAATTATTCATAATTAAAAGAGGATTATAGAAGAAGGAGATTGAAAGGCGTAGTTCTCCTATACTTACCATACTCTTTGTGATGGAAAACGTTAGACATTGATTACAATCAATTTGCCACATGCAAACAGTTTTATTAGTAGAAGATGAAAGGAGAATCTGCCAAGGGTATTTTAGATTAGATTTAACTAAATTGCAATAAAAACAAATAGAAATTATCACATAAGTGGGAGAAAAATTAATAAGTTTCAGCAAGTAATTAACACCAAAAATTAATAAGTTTCATATACTCTAAATTATTTATCTATGCCAGGTTACTGATCTACTAATAATACAACAAGCTGATAGGCTAGCAGTTAGCTTATGCCATATTCTAAAATCAATTACTATCACTATCACTGCAGATCCACATTCTTTACAAATGGCATTTAAAAAAAAAGAGAAAAGAAAAGAAAAACCTGTTTGTGATGATTCCAAACATGAGAGTATAAGTTGCTTTGAACACACAATGATAAGGAGTTTCTAGATTTAATCAAAAAGCATAATACACAATTTTAGACATGAAAGCATACATTTTCCTTGCAACCAAGATAAAAAATATAAGCCAACTTGTATAACACTTTGTTTTAGGATATACAAGAGCATAAGCGATTGGATAGAAAAGGATGGATAAAACCATACTGATTGTTTCAGCTTTGACTTTCCAACACCATGCAGTTCGCATCCCGTGATAACTTGTAGTGTCTGCAGATGAAGAAAACATAAAATGGTAATCGGGTAAAGAGAACAAATGCAAATGTAAAATCAATAGGACAAGCCATTTAGTCCGAAGTCACAAGAAAATGTGAGAGACCATAGATCCTCAAAATGTTTCACAGGGCACATATGATCCAAAAAGATGGTGAAGTTTAAGAATTCTCATTGCCGGTTTCATGTGTGCCCATGCAAATCAATAGTTATCACATTCTCTATACCCTTGGTTTTTGCATGCCACTAACAATAGCTTAATATAAGCAAGAATACATATGGCTAGTGTGAAAAGGAGAGCTTCTGGGTTTCCTTTTTATAGGAATCCACCCACCTAGCTATAAATATGTCATGGCTTGCCTTAGTAGCGCTTTCTAAGCTAATTATAGAATTGGGCCATGTCCTTAATAGCAAACAGTAAAAGTATGTCACATATGTCATGACAACAAACAAAACCAATGGGGTCTTATCCCACCTAGGGATGAGTATTCAACTAAATAAATGAAAGAAGCCAATTGAAAAAAATAAAAGAACAAAGAAATCAAGGAATTGATATAGACTATGAGTGAGACATTTCATCAAACACAACATAAGCTCAAACAACCCAACTGCATTTGAAATTAACAAAAAATGGGTAACATAGACTATATTTCCTCCAAACATCAAATCCACCGTTAAGATCTAAGGAATCTAAGACAGGAATCGATATTCAAGATTCATATACATATTTGAAATCAAACGGATAGAAGAATATGAACATAGAAGAGAGTAAAGGAGTTAGATCAATTTTGAGCAAATGAAAGTGCACGAACAATTCAATGATTCTGAAATAATAGATCAAGAAATAAAAGAATTCAAAATGAATAATTTAAATAATAAATAAATATACAATGCATCATTAATTTACACGTAACACCTCTCACCTTTACATATGCAAGTGGAACACTTACACTATTGAAAGAAGTCAAAAACAACAATTCAATGGAAATTTATTACTAATAAAAAGAAAGCTCAAGAATTGCTCTCAACGAGCATTGCCACTAACTGCTGTTTGTTGGCAATTCTATTAGTACGTACATATCATTACTATTACCAACAGCAACACCAATATTATCACCATGAAATGGCACGTTTAACTCAGAAGGCTTTCTTCTATGCTTATTAAATGATTCTAAAATGCAATCCCTAACAATTCAAAATATGAATTTGTATATGTGAATCATTTACATCTTCAATTCTAGAAATCGGAATTAGGTTTTACAAATCAAACTTGTAGGAAGAGAGAGCAATACCATTGGCCCGAAAATTTTCAAACAAACAAAGAGAAAAGAAAAATCACAAAGGGAGATAGACACAAGTAAACTATTTGTAAATAGTTTATTCATTTTTTATGTCATCATCTTTCATGTCCCAAGCAAAGCTGTTCCAGGAATACCTTGTAACCCAACACCCTTTCATCTACCCGTGAAACCATAACCAAAGAATCAACAATAATAATCCATTTCCTAGCATCAAACACTAGCCAAAAAATAAAAAATAAACCAATAGCAGACATAATATCCTCAATAACCAGCTGAATCCATAAAGAAATTCAAGACTTAATCATTCTCAACCAAACTCAACAAAAAAAAAAAAAAGAGAAGCTGAAATGGAGGAGGAACATCACCATCACCGTCGCGGGCACCGTGAAGCCTCCACGCGACTTTGAAAGGCTCAACCAAGCTCGCATTGGAGACCGGAGAGCCACACCATAACCATTGCGCTACTCCCTGAGATCGTGACCGATGCCTCCGGTGAGCGCGTGTTGTACCACTGGTTAAGCTAATCGCACCGCCATGCTTCGCTCCATAACCACCACATGCATCTATCTCTCGACCGTTCTACTCCTTCCCCCTCTTTCCTCCGGTCGGCCTCCACTGTCACGATCGCCACCGCGCCGCACTCCTTCCTACTACCGGCTTCTGCAAACCACCACGCCATCGTGAGCCCTTAACCTCGTCGTGCTCTCTCGAACACCCTTACGCAGCCCTCCTACCCACGTCCGCGGGCTGCTCCTAGCCTTTGCTCTCTCGCCCTTGCTCTCACTTTCCACCACCTCGTCTCTCTATTTCTCCGTCTCTCCCCTTCTTTCTTTGTGTTTGTGTGTGTGTGGGTGTGGGTGTGGGAGTGGATGTGGGTATGGGTTTGAGTTGTTTGGCTTAAGAATATTGGATAAAAATTGGTCACTAAATCAGTCACTAATTGAAATATTAGTGATCGATTTAGAGACCGATTTTTATTCAGAAATGATTTTGCTATGAATAAAAATCGGTCACTAAATCGGTCACTAATTGAAATATTAGTGACCGATTTAGCGAATTTTTATGCAAAAAATGATTTTGCTTATGAATAAAAATTGGTTACTAAATCGGTCACTAATATTTCAATTAGTGACTGATTTAAGACCAATTTTTATGTAAAAATGATTTCTGGTATGAATACAAATCGGTCACTAAATCAGTTACTAATTGAAATATTAGTGACTGATTTAGTGACCGATTTTTATGCAATAAATGATTTATAGTATGAATACAAATCGGTCACTAATTTCAATTAGTGACCGATTTAGTGACTGATTTTTATGCAAGAAATGATTTATGGTATGAATAAAAATCGGTTACTAAATTGGTCACAAATCCATCATTTTAGTGACCAATTTATTTCGGTCACAAAATTGGTCACTATTTGACACATTTCTAGTAGTGTTAAGACTTGTGTAGGCTCACCAAACCCACAAACCTTGTGTAATAAGGAGGCAACAGATGATTTTCATTTATTCTTGACATGCATTGTTCATTATATTTGGGGTCATTGGTTGAATAGGAGAAGTCTGATATAGGTGATGCCCAGGAACCAAATAACTTGTTTTGAAGCATGAATGGGGCGAATATAGAAAAAAGAAGAAGAAAAAAATGGTGGAGATCCTTTTTTGTAACTCTTTGGTGCGTTTGGGGACGTAGGATAGCATAATTTTTAATAAGAGAGTAAGCAAGGAGGAGACATTAGAATTTGCTATCTTTTGGCAAAACCAGACGGGAAAAGAAGGATGAAGATGATTCAGGGTAGAGGGTGAAGAAGCAACTTGCATGTTCAATTTTTGGCCAAGAAGGTGTATTGATACTTCATTCACTGCCTTTTCCCAAAAGTTCCTTCCATGCTTATCCCAGTTACCCTATTCCTAGTTGCAACACCTTGCTCTTCAATCCAGAGAAGCGAAGGTGAAGAATGAGTGAGGTGAGTGTTTGCATCTATAGAATTGAGTTGAAATAAAGCTATAAATTACTATGCATATTAATTGTACCGGAAGAGAGTTGTCACTATTTTTCTCACATTACACTATTAGTTGAATTTGAAATTTGAATGCCCCTTATTATAATGTTACACTAACACACCTCATACATTCCTCTTTCAATGACACTCCTCCATTCATTTTTTTATTTTCCTATGCCATTAGGTCCATCAAATTGCAACTTCAAGCTTCACTTTCAATCCAGGAAGAATTTGGCCAATTTCAAATATTGCTAGACCTAATGGAAATTGGAATGGTCTAAGTAAATGCTCTATCACCATTCAAATAAATGCTCCATCACACCATGATATAACTGTATATAAGGCAATCCAACATTTTTGGGGGAACATGAAATCACAATGGGATGACACCTCAGATTTTGGCACTATCCTTCATTGCTAAATAGTCAGTTTTTAGTATATAGTATAAGATATATATATATATATATATATATATATATATATATATATATATATATATATATATATATATATATATATATATATATATCTGTGTGTGTGTGTGTGTGTGTGTGATTTGTTTGCAAGATGTAAGTTTTTGTATAGTTACACCCTTTAATAACTTTTTATGGGTATAAAATTTCATTAATCAACAGTTAATTCAAAGTTTATATTTAGAAAATCAAATATATCAAATTTCATGTAGTTTTAATGTAATTTGATATTTTATTATGCCACTTTTTTGACGAATAATATATTTTAAAAAATATAAGTAAATATTAATAATCAAAATATATGTCTATTGCTGTCAAATTTTTCTGAAATTTGGCATGCTTAATCGGCAATGTAATATCATATAATTCAATGATCCGATCAATAAAATTCAATTTCTACAAAGAGTTATTGAAAGATATAAGTGTATAAAACTTACACCTAGTATAAACGAATTTCCATACACACACACACATATAAAAAGAAAGAAAGGAACCATCTAATAAGATCACAACCTTTGACTCAAAACCAAGTGCATCCCAGCCTATGCCCATACCACGAAAGGAAACAACAAACTCTTTACTCCGTTCAATAGACACCCCGAAGTTGCATTTGACACATGCCAACGTTATTAAATTATCTGTAAAAACCAATGCAGATTCGAACAAGATTTTATGATCTCCTAATAGCCACTTCATATTAATTGCATTCATTAATACTATTTAGAAAATGTCCTTAAAGTTATTTTAATTGTTAATTTTTTTATTTGTGATATTTCTAAATGTCCTTAATTAAAAATTTATTTTATATTTATAATTAATATACTATTATTATGATATTTTAAATTTATATTTAATAATTTTACTAATTAATATTACACATAAAAATTAACTATAACTGCAAAAAGTAAGTTAAATTAATTGGATTTATTGAGATAAATACATATGATTTTGTCTAGTATGTCTTCTAATTAATTTAACAAAGATTTGTACTATTTTTTTATATTGTTTTGGGTGTTGCACAGGAAAATATCACTTAAAGACTTTTGATAAATTATGTCTTTTTGGATGGAATTGCAATATTACAAAAAAAATTGTATTATTTTTTGCTTAAGTAAGACTTGAAAAAAGGTATATTTTATATTTGATTAAATTTGTGAGTTAGTTGAATTTTATTTTATTGTATTTTTTAATTCAAGTTAAATATTATGTTTAATTATAATTTTTTAATATTAATTATTGTAATTATTATGATATTGATTATAATAGTGTAACGTTTATTTGTTGATTATTATAATAGTGTCAATGTATAAATCTAAATTAAATCTAAATAAAAAATAATAGTCCAATGAATGCACAATATTATTTAATTGAACGTAAATAAACAAAACGTACAAAACACCAAAGGCTACTTAATTTAATTTTTTTGAAAGAAAAGCCAACTATTATAGTAATCTCAAAGATATTTTAGTAATAGTACTAATAAATATAATTAATTAATATAGAGTATCAATAGATAAATAGAAGTGGCAATAGTCATTTCCTTAAAAATATGTAACATGAGCAAAACCACATGCCGCAACACCCAAGTCAACCCTTTTGGCCTTACTTGAATTGAAACTTGCTTAGCCTCTGCTTGATTTTGGTTTTCATTTTCAATTTTCAGTTTTAGAATTTTATAGGAAATAAAACTGGAAATTGAAATTTAAAATTTTTAAAATTGTCAATATTTCCTTTATAAAATCTAAAAAATTAAAAAACTAAAAATAAGAATGAAAAATTAGAAACTCAAATCAAGTAGGCCTACACTTTTCATATTTTTTGAAAGAAATAAATAAACTTACCCACTTTGCTTCTTTGGTGAAGTTCACCACTAGAATACTTCATCCCGAAGTATTGCTTTCATTTAATACGTTATTAAAGCAATTGGCTGTGAGGTGCGCGTTGATAACCGTTTGGTCATCTCGCGCATCTCTCAACTCAAGGAATTCTGTTTGAGCCCCCTGTCTCCTACTTTAGTTAGTTTTGCGGACAATTTCTTTTAAATACTTTTTATAGTATTTTTTTTAAATAAATTCATGATAAGATTAATTTTGATATACAATAAAATGCTTCTATTTTTGAGACAAAATAATATTCTTTCCAACAACTATTTGCTAATTGCATGCATAAAATAAATAAACACACACATATATAATGAAAACTTATAATAATACACACATTTAATTATTTAAATTAAATTTAAAATTTAATTTTTTTATTCTACCAATGTAAATTATCAAAGACTTAAAATTCAACCAATTACTTTATTATACATATATTATAAGATATTAATTATACATATACTTATAATTAATTAATTGGTTGAATTTTGAGACTTTAATTATTTATATCGATAAATAAAATTAATATGAAGTTATGAATTTAATTTCTATACACTGATAGTATATTGTCAGTATATAGAAATTAAATTCTAAAGTTATATTTGTCATGAACATGTTTTTCACTTTTTTAAAAATACAAAATGTTATTACATTAATATTTGTTAATTTAAACATTGCAAGTCATATATAATTAGCAATTAATTTAAATATACTCATAGTGTAAAATTTTTTACACTGGTATCTAATGAAATTCTGTCATATATGACTTATGAAGTGCTGAGATAAAAGTGAACCATATTTTGTTGATGTGATAAAATGTGATTGAATGAGAATTTAATTTCTATATGCACTATCAATGTAAAATAATTTACTTAACATTTAATCAGTTCTGCCACATAAGTAAAAATGGTTTTTTTTAGATTGTGGGTATAAAAGTCAACCATTTTTACTTACATAACAGCACCGAATTGGATAATTTTACATTAACAATATATAGAAATTAAACTGAATTGTATAAAAAAAAATTAGCATCTTTACAAAAAGATACTGACACCGGCTTTGAACTAATTTGTTAGCCACTTGGTATCTTTACAATGGGAATAATATTAAGCTGCATTCAATTTATTCAATAGGAAGACACATGATTTAAATCAGATAAACCAAGTCACAATTTCACCAACTATTGGGCTGATTCACCTATTATGGTATGATTTTGATATTTGCCGGAGGTCAGGACACAGAAGCTTTGTGTGATTTAGAAGATATAAGGAAATTTGTACCGCGACAATTAGCAGGTTATCGAGAATTTTGGCAGGCAAAACATCATCATGAGAGTTGACTAGTTGAGATACCATGGGTACGCTAGTCTTAATTATTAGAATAATTAGCAATTGAAAATTGATCATTCTCTTCCTTGTCTCAAATCATCTGGTGGCAAATGCTATGTTGGAAGAATGTAGAGATATAGGGGGTAAATAGCCACAGCTTTTGTAAAGCGGTATGGAAAAAGGGTTGTATATACCCTTTACAGTTGAGATATTTTGCTGGTTTGTTGTTATTGATAGAGTTAATACCAAAGTAAGGCTCCATAGGTTAGGACTTCTATAGGCTCACCAAACCCACGCACTTTGTGTAGTAGGGAGGTAGCAAATGGTTTCTATTTATTCTTGACATGCATTGCTCATTATATCCGGGGTCATTGGTTGAATAAGAGAAGTATGACATACGTGATGGTCCCAAACCAAAGAACTTGTTTTGAAGCATAGATGAGGGTGAATATAGAAAAAAGAGGAAGAAAAGAATGGTGGAGATCCTTCTTTGTTACTCTTTGGTGCGTTTGGGAATGTAGGATAGCATAATTTTTAATAAGAGAGTAAACAAGGATACATTTAAATTTGCTATCTTTTAGCAAAACTAGCAAGGAAAAGAAGGATGAAGATGATTTAGGGTAACGGGTGAAGAAGCAACTGGCATGCTCAGTTTTAGCTAAGAAGGTGTATTGATACTTCATTCACTGCCTCTCCCCAAAAGTTCCTTCCATGCTTATCCTAGCTACCCTATTCCTAGTTGCAACACCTCACTCTTCAATCTGAAAGAAGGGAAGGTGAAGAATGAGTGGGGTGAGTGTTTGCGTCTATAGATTTGAGTTGAAATAAAACTAGCTTTATAAACTATAAATTACTATGTGTATTAATTGTACCGAAAGAGAGTTGTCACTATTTTTCTTACATTACACTATTAGTTGAATTTGAAATTTGAATGCCCTTTATTATAATGTTACACTAACATACCTCATGCATTCCTCTTTCAATGACACTCATCCATTCATTATTTATTTTCCTATGCCATTAGGTCCATCAAATTGCAACTTCAAGCTTCATTTTCAATCCACGTAAGAATTTGACCAATTTCAAATATGGCTGGACTTGATGGAAATTGGAATGGTCTAAGTAAATGCTCCATCACCATTAAAATAAATGCTCCATCACACCATGATATAACTGCATATAAGGCAATCCAACTTTTTTTGGGGGGAGGGGGAAGGGGGACATGAAATCACAATGGGATGACACCTCAGATTTTGACACTATCCTTCATTGCTTCAATATAGATTTTTAGTATGTAGTATAAGATATATATATATATATATATATATATAATCTATTTATACCAGGTGTAAGTTTTTGTATAGTTCCACCGTTTAATAACTTTTTATGGGTATAAAATTTCATCAATCCAACAAGTTAAATTCAAAGTTTATATTTTAAAAATCAAATATATTAAATTTCATGTAGTTTTAATGTACTTTGATATTTTATTATGCCATTTTATTTTAAAGAATGATATATGTTTAAAAATATAAGTAAATATCAATAATCAAAATACATGTTTATTGCCTCCGGATTTTCTAAAATTTGGCATGTTTGATCGGCAAGACTTGCACCTAGTATAAACGGATTTCTACACATACACATATATATATATATATATATATATATATATATATATATATATATTATTACAATATTACTGTCTGTTAGTTAGTTAGAGTTTTTAATGTAAGAGAGTTAGTGTCAAGATAGTTTGTTACGGTGGTTATGTAACCACGGATTAAGTGTCAAAGTCATTGTATATACTAAGACTTCATTCATTAATAAAACTAACTTCACTTCCACTGTTCTAATATGGTATCAGTGATGAATATTCTTTGATCTCCCTTCCGCTTTTCTTTCTTCTCTGTCCACTGAGTTTTCTTGCCTCCTTCCTTGCGTTCCTTCTTGTGAAGTTCCAAGTGTTATCTTCCATGGCTCAAGAATACTCAAACCCTTACTTTCTCCATTCTTCTGATCATCCTGGATTAGTTCTTGTTTCTCGCCATTGACCGAACTCAATTACAATTCTTGGTCAAGATCAATGCGATTGGCTCTAAATTCCAAGAGAAAACTTGGTTTCATTGATGGTTCCATTCCAAAACCAGGACTTATGCTGATCCAGAATCACTTGCTTCTTGGGAGTGCAACAATGATATCATTACATCTTGGCCTGAATTCTATTTCCAAGGAGATTGAAGTGTTATCTATGCTGATTCTTCTGCAACTCTTTGGAAGGACCTTAAAGATCGTTTCAGTCAAGCAAATGGCCCAAGATTGTTTGAATTGAAGAAGTCCTTGGTAAGTCTACAACAAGGCACATCAACTGTTAATCAATATTTCACAAAAATGAAATGTCTTTGGGAAGAATTAGTTGCTCTTCGACCCACGCTGCTTGCACTTGTGGTGGTGTGAAAACTTTGCAAGATTTTCTCCAAACTGAATATGTCCTTACATTCCTCATGGGATTGAATGATTCCTTTTCTGCTACGTGGTCAAATTCTTGCTATGGAGCCCATACCTCCCATTAGCAAAGTCTTTAATCTGATTCTTCAAGAAGAAAAACAAAAGGCCATTGCTACCACTTCCTCTGCACAATCTGTTGCTTTTGCTGTTAGAGGTGCTCCTCCAAATATGCAGATGGAAAATTCAAGAAAGACAAGAAAGATAGGCCCCTTTGCACCAATTGTGGTTTTCTTGGCCATACAAAAGACAAATGCTATAAGCTCATAGGCTATCCTCCTGGGTATGACAAATCCAAAGGAAAAAAACCACTGTCAACCATGTCTCCATTGCTGATGCAACTTCTGCTAAACCAAATGTCTCTTCACAATTAACCCCTCACAAGTTCACAACTACTTTCATTACTCCAGACTCATAACAATAGTGGTAACATGGAGAATGCTACATCTTCAGCACCTTCAGGTATTAATATTGATTTCTCTCCAAGTGCTGCAAATTTTGACATTATATCATCTCATTGGATTTTAGATTCTGTGCCACATCACATATATCAAATTGTTCCAATTTTTTTTCTTCCCTTACCAATGTTACCAATCACTTTGTGAGTTTACCTGATCACACAAAGATAAAAGTCCATTCAGTTGGCAACATATATCTCTCATCCTCATTGGTATTGCATAATGTACTATATGTTCCTTCCTTTAAAGTAAACTTGATTTCTTCAGTGCGTTGCTAAATAAATCTTCTTGTTCCATTACTTTACTTGCTAATAATTTTTTTATTCAGGACCTTGCTTCTTCGAAGGTGATTGGCAAGGGTGATATGCATCAAGGCCTTTATCTTCTACAAAGTTGTCCTACAAATAATACTAAGCCTCATATTGATAGTTCTTTTTGCACCAGTTCTGTTAATACAGTTTCTTCATATACTTGGCATAAGAGATTAGGACATTTATCTCATAATGTTTTACAGAAACTTTGTAATTCTTTACCATTGAATAATAAATCATCCTTCAATGATTTGGATTGTGATATTTGTCCTCTTGCTAAAATGAGAAGATTATCTTTCACTTCACATAATCATGTTTCTGATTCTATTTTTGATCTCATTCATTGTGATATTTGGGGACCCTATCATGCTCCCACCCATGATGGCAAAAATTACTTCCTTACTATAGTTGATGATTGTAGTAGATTCACATGGACTTATTTTCTGAAATTCAAGTCTGAAGCTTCCACCACATTAATAAGATTCATCACTCTCATTAAAACTCAATTTGGCAAAACTATAAAACAAATCCGGTCTGATAATGCAAGGGAACTTGCCATTACAGATTTTCTTCAAGAAAATGGCATTTTACATCAGTTTTCTTGTGTTCAAAGACCTGAACAAAATTCTATTGTTGAAAGAAAGCACCAACATCTCCTTAATGTTGCTAGAGCACTTTTTTTTCAGTCAAAAGTTCCTGTTAATCTTTGGGGAGAATGTGTGGCTACAGCTACCTTTTTGATCAACAGAATTCCTACTCCTCTATTAAAGTTCCAAACACCTTATCAAGTTTTATTTAAAAAGGAACCTGATTATTCTCTCTAAGAGTGTTTGGCGCTATGTTATGCTTCAAGTCTTCCTGCGGAAGAACAAAGTTTAGCCCCCGTGCCATCCCTTCAGTGTTTATTGGCTATCCTATTGGATACAAAGGATACAAACTCCTTAATTTAGCCACAAAGCAAATTTTTATTTCAAGAGATGTACATTTTATAGAACACATTTTACCATTTGCTTCTGTCTCAACATCCACATCTGTACAACAAAATGCTGGTATAGTTTTACCTAAACCTCCTTTTAACTTCCCACAAGATCTTGTCAATTATCAGCCTCCTCCAACCCCAACCCCTAACACAGATATTTCCACCTATTCTAATCCTCAACACATCTCCTGAACATAATCCCGAACCAGCTATTAGAAACCTTAGAAGATCAACTAGATTATCTAAACCTCCTGCACACCTTGAACAATATCAATGTTACCAAGCCAAAACATCCTATCCTATTTCAGATATCTGTCTTATTCCAAATTATCAAATAGCTACAAAGACTATATCTTCCAAATATCAGTAGTTGAACCCACATACTATCATCAAGCTGTAAAATTTCAAGAATGGAGGGCCATGACAGAAGAACTGAAGGCTATGGAAGATAACAACACATGGTCCATTGTTCCCTTGCCACAAGGACAACACACTATTGGTTGTAAATGGGTCTACAAAATCAAATACAAGTCCAATGGTGACATTGAAAGATACAAAGCTAGGTTGGTGGCCAAAGGATACACTCAACAAGCTGGGTAGATTTCCTAGATACCTTCTCACCAGTGGCAAAAATTACCACTGTTCGTATCCTTTTATCCATAGCTGGTAAAAAAGTGGCATTTTCTTCAATTGGACATTAACAATGCTTTCCTAAATGGAGATTTGTTTGAAGAAGTGTACATGGAATTACCTCTGGGATATTCTAAACAAAAAGAAAACCATGTTTGCAAGTTGAACAAATCCATTTATGGATTAAGACAAGCATCAAGACAATGGTTTCACAAGTTTTCCTCTCCCTCATAGACATTGGCTTCACACAGTCTAAATGTGACTACTCCCTTTTTCACATTGGTAATGGTGATTCTATTGTTTTCCTTCTAGTTTATGTTGATGATATAATCATTTCTGGTCCAAATCAAGAACATATTCAAATTATTCAACAAAAACTACAGAAGCTTTTCAAACTGAAAATTTTAGGAGATTTAAAATACTTCCTTGGCCTAGAAATAGCTAAATCTGAAAAAGGAATTTGTTTATCCCAAAGGAAGTATGCCCTTTCTTTACTTGAAGATAGAGGTTTCAAAGATTCCAAGCCTCCCTGTTCCAATGGATCCAGGTTTGAAGCTTTCTGCGGTGAAGGAAATGTTGTGCAGAATGTGCTTCATAGAAGAATGATAGGCAGATGTATCTCACTATTCCAGACCAGATATAAATTATGCAGGAACAAGATTAAGTCAGTTTGTGTAAACCTCGTGTACCTCATGAACAAGCCTTACATCATCTGTTGAGATACATCAAAGGAAGCCCAGGACAAGGTTTATTATTTTCTACTGACAGCAACTTCAATTTAAAAGCCTATGCAGATGCGGATTGGCTAAATGTCCAGACACTAGGCGTTCTACCACAGGCTACTTAGTGTTCTTAGGAGATTCTTTAATTTCCTGGAAAACTAAGAAACAACCTACTGTGAGCAAGTCCTAGGAGAAGCTGAATAGGGCCCTCTTATGGCAAGTGAAATAACATGGATTTCCAATCTATTTCGTGAGTTCAAAATTAATGTAGGCTCAACCACACTTTTTTGTGACAACCAATCAGCCATACACCTCTCTTCCAATCCAACTTTTCATGAAAGGTCAAAACATATAGAGATAGATTGTCACTTCATTAGAAAAAGTCTCACAAGGCCTTATCAAGCTTATTCATGTCAAATCCCAACATCAACTAGCAGACCTACTCACAAAGCCTCTGCCTACCAATCCATTCAAGACACTCTTGTCCAAGTTGGGAGTCCTCAACATATATCTCCCAACTTGAGGGGATATTACAATATTACCGTCTGTTAGTTAGTTAGAGTTTTTAATGTAAGAGAGTTAGTGTCAAGATAGTTTGTTACTGGTTATGTAACCACGGATTAAGTGTCAAAGTCATTGTATATATTAAGACTTCATTCATTAATAAAACTAACTTCACTTCCACTGTTCTAATATATATATATATATATATATATATATATATATATATATATATAAAAGAAAGAAAGGAACCATCTAATAAGATCACAACCTTTGACTCAAAACCAAGTGCATCCCAGCCTATGCCCATACCACGAAAGGAAACACCAAACTCTTTAATTACTCCATTCAATAGACACCCCGAAGTTGCATTTGACACATATCAATGTTATTAAATTATCTGTAAAAACCAATGCAAATTCGAACAAGAATATATGATCTCCTAACACCCACTCCATATTAATTGCATTCATTCATACTATTTCGAAAATATTCTTAAGGGTATTTTAATTGTTAATTTTTTTTATTTGAGATATTTCTAAATGTCCTTAATTAAAAATTTATTTTATATTTATAATTAATATACTATTATTATGATATTTTAAATTTATATTTAACAATTTTACTAATTAATATTACACATAAAAATTAACTACAACTGCAAAAAGTAAGTTAAATTAATTGGATTTATTAAGATAAATATATATGATATTGTCTAGTATGTCTTCTAATTAATTTAACAAAGATTTGTACTATCTTTTTTTTTTAATATTGTTTTGGGTGTTACACAGGAAAATATCGCTTGAAGACTTTTGATAAATTATGTCTTTTTGGATGGAATTGCAATATTGCAAAAAAAATTATATTATTTTTTGCTTAAGTAAGCCTTGAAAAAGGTATATTTTATATTTGATTAAATTTGTGAGTTAGTTGAATTTTATTTTATTGAATTTTTTACTTCAAGTTAAATATTATGTTTAATTATAATTTTTTTTAATATTAACTAGTGTAATTATTATGATATTGATTATAATAGTGTAACATTTTTTGGTTGATTATTATAATAGTGTCAATGAATAAATCTAAATTAAATCTAAATAAAAATAATAGTCCAATGAATGCACAATATTATTTAATTGAACATAAATAAACAAAACGTACAAAACACCAAAGGCTACTTAATTTAAATTTTTTGAAAGAAAAACTAACTATTATAGTAATCTCAAAGATATTTTAGTAATAATACTAATGAATATAATTAATTAATATAGAGTATTAATAGATAAATAAAAGTGGCAAATAGTTATTCCCCTAAAAATATGTAACATGAGCAAAACCACATGCCACAACACCCAAGTCAACCCTTTTGGCCTTACTTGAATTGAAACTTGATTATGACATGTTTTTATTTTAATTTTCAGTTTTTATTTTTTATTTTTTAAAATTTTATTAAGAAAATATTAAAAACAGGAAATAAAAATTGAAAATTAAAATTTATAATTTTTAAAATTTTTAATATTTCGTTCACAAAATCTAAAAAATTAAAAAATAAAAATAAAAATTAAAAACTAAAAACTCAAATCAACTAATTTTTTAAAAGAAATAAATACACTTACCCCCGTGGGTGAAGCTCACTAGCAGAATACTTCATCACGAAGTATTGCTTTCATTTAATACGTTATTAAAGCAATTGGCTGTCAACTGTGCGTTGATAACCTGTCTGGTCATCTCGCCCATCCCTCAACCCAAGGAGTTCTGTTTGAGCCCCTTGTCTCCCGCTTTAGTCAGTTTTGCGGACAATTTCTTTTAAATACTTTTTACAGTATTTTTTTAAATAAATTCATGATAAGATTAATTTTGATATACAATAAAATGCTTCTACTTTTGAGACAAAATAATATTCTTTCTAACAACTATTTGCTAATTGCATGCATAAAATAAATAAACACAAACATATATAATGAAAAATTATAATAATACACGCATTTAATTATTTAAATTAAATTTAAAATTTAATTTTGTTATTCTACCGGTGTAAATTATCAAAGACTTAAAATTCAACCAATTGCTTAATTATACATATATTATAAGATATTAATTATATGTATACTTATAATTAATTAATTGGTTGAATTTTGAGACTTTAATTATTTATATTGATAAATAAAATTAATATGAAGTTATGAATTTAGTTTCTATACACTGACAATATATTGTTAGCATATAAAAATTAAATTCTAAAGTTATATTTGTCATGAACATGTTTTTCACTTTTTTTAAAATACAAAATCTTATTACATTAATATTTGTTAATTTAAACATTGCAAGTCATATATAATTAGCAATTAATTTAAATAAACTCATAGTGTAAAATTTTTTACACCTGGTATCTAATGAAATTCTCTCATATATGACTTATGAAGTGCTGAGATAAAAGTGAATCATATTTTTTTGATGTGATAAAATGTGATTAAATGATAATTTAATTTCTATATGCACTGTTAGTGTAAAATAATTTTACTTAACATTTACTAAGGTAATGCCACATAAGTAAAAATGATTTTTTTAGATAGCAGATATAAAAGTCAACCATTTTTCTTACATAACATCATCAAATTGGATAATTTTACACTACTAGTGTATAGAAATTAAAATGATTGAATTGTATAAAAAAAATTAGCATCTTTACAAAAAGATACTGACACCGGCTTTGAACTAATTTGTTAGCCACTTGGTATCTTTACAATGGGAATAATATTAAGCTGCATTCAATTTATTCAATAGGAAGACACATGATTTAAATCAGATAAACCAAGTCACAATTTCACCAACTATTGGGCTGATTCACCTATTATGGTATGATTTTGATATTTGCCGGAGGTCAGGACACAGAAGCTTTGTGTGCTTTAGAAGATATAAGGCAATTTGTACCGCGACAATTAGCAGGTTATCGAGAATTTTGGCAGGCAAAACATCATCATGAGAGTTGACTAGTTGAGATACCATGGGTACGCTAGTCCTAATTATTAGAATAATATCAATTGAAAATTGATCATTCTCTTCCTTGTCTCAAATATTCCGGTGCCTTCAACGACACTATGTTAACCATTCTGAAGAAATATCAAGGAACATAAAGAGATCCTGATGAAGGAAAATATTCCGCAAGCAGTTGATGAGTAAAGTCAAATGGGTAATCTTCTGTGTCAAACGGTTTATTTGAACTTAAGTGATTTATAATTTTTAAGTGAGCATGCATATTGTATTGATATCGTCAGATACCTCTCTACCTTATCTTTCTTTGGCTTTCACCACTTTCTACCCGTATTTGCTCATATTCTCTTACATAAAATATGCTTGACGAGTAAACATAGCAAAGCTTAAGTTGTTTGTTGCCAAATCCATATTTGGTTACTGTCTCTTAATCTTTTAGATTTTTAATATTCCCTTTATTCTTCACAGTATATCCCTAGAGTTGAAGAAGGCTGTTCTAGTGTCTGCTATGCCGGTTTTGTTGCTCTAGATGTTCCTCATCCGCAAGGTCCCCTCTGGTAATGCATTCTCATCATATGATAATAGTGTTATAAGTTGGTCATGAATCTCTGAAAAAATGAGCCAGCTGAATACATTTTCTCTGTCTCTTCTTTAAGTGTATGACAATAGTTTTATGTGTGCAGGGTTCTTGGAGATATTTTCCTATGGGCATATCACAGAATGTTTGACTTTGGAAATCAATGTATAGGATTTGCAGAAGCTGCATAGTTATAGTCATAGTTTGGTGCCATTGCTATGCCAAATTCTTTATATGAAATAAAAACAAGGTGGAGATTTACACGATTCACAGCTGCGAATAAATAATGGGCTAATGGCAGTCCCTTAAAAGTCAGAAGTTCTCTGTCCTAGGGCCTCATGTAAATGATGATTGGTATATCTTATGAATAAGATTTGTGACATTTCTTAACAAGGCACGTGATTAGATTTCGCAACATTGGTTAAAATGGGAGAAAGGCATAAAATTGATATTTGGGGGGATACAAAAGTGTTGCTTCATGGATATGGGTTAACGGTTGACAGTGGCAAAATCAATAAATCAGATAAATCTCAGCAAAAGTCCACATGCACCAGCCGGGAATCGAACCCGGGTTGTACCGTGGCAGGGTACTATTCTACCACTAGACCACTGGTGCTGTTGTTCTCGTGTTGTACACTTTCATAATTTTCTTATTTTTCTCTGTTGTTTTAAGAAAATGTAAAGATTGGTTTTCTATTTGTAGATACATAAAATAAATCAGTATGTGAAACGAAACTGATGGTATCTTTCAAAATAATAAGCTTTTACTATTCAATTACTAATTTATTTTAGGCTTACATTTTAAAAAACTTCAATTATTTTTCTACAGTAGTCACCCTGTTTAGTGTGCAATTCATATAACTTTAGATATAGTATTTAAGAATCATAATAAGAAAGGTTTGAGAAGTGTCATTCATTGCGCCAACTTGAGAATTTCCCATAACAAGAAAACAAGAAAGAAAAAGTTACTTATAATAAGTTTTTAATTATATATATATATATACACACACACCTGCTATCTCACTCAATATATATATATATATAGACACACACACACACACCTACTATCTCACTCCCATTATAATAGGGGTGAAATAGAAGTCGGCTGTCAGAGTCTTTTGATCTAACCTACATTTAATCTAGTTTGATTTAGCTTATTTTATAAACAAGTTAGGTTAAAGAATTATTTGGGCACATGAACTTATGATTCTTTTTGTTAATTTTTAGATAGTCAAAAGTCAAACTACTACTATTTAGGTCCGTTTGGATACTATAATTTTTTACTTTTTCTAACTTTCTAAAAGTTAAAATTCATATTTTTACTTTTTGTTTAGCAAACAGCTATTATCTCTAAAAGTTATTCTTAGTGCTTTTTGATAAGTTAAAATATCTAGCTTTTTAAGAAACATTTTTAAAACACTAAAATTAAAGTAAGAACTTTTATTATTATATATTTGAATATAAAATAACTTATTCATAAGTTACTTTCAAAAGTTATTTCTATAAGAGTTTAAATAAGCTATTTACCTATAATATACCTCTTAATAAGAGGTTTCTTTTTCCCTCTTAATAATTGTATCTATAAGAAATAGCTTATTTAAGCTCTTATAAGAAATAACTTTTGAAAAGTAACTTATGAATAAGTTATTTTATATTCAAATATATAATAATAAAAGTGCTTACTTTAATTTTAGTGTTTTAAAAAGTGCTTCGTAAGAAACTAGATATTTTGACTTTTCAAAAATAAGAATAATTTTTAGAAATAATAAGTGTTTAGCTAAATATGATAAAAAGTCAAAATATAACTTTTAATTTTCAGAAAGTTTAAAAATATAAAATTATAGTATCTAAACGTAAAAATAACTTATTACTTCCCGAAAGAATGTTTTAAGTAGGAAGCTAAAATTGGTGACTTTTACTCCCCGAAAAATCACTCCACCATCGCTGCTCCTACTGTTGTCACTCCACCACATGCGTCTGTCCAAGTATTGTATTATTTTTTATTTTCTAGGTTTCATCAAGTCACTTTGTATTTGTACTATTTCTATATAAAAAATAAATTATAAAATAAAACAAATAGAAACTCAATTAATATTTTAACATTTTTTTGTAACAGATTAAATATTTTAAGGTAAGTTGATGTTAAAAATAAGAATAATAAATCAAATATTTTAACTATTTCAATTTAAAGAATTTTTTATGAACAATTTTTTTTTAAAAAGTACTATTTTACCAAGTTGAAGAGGGGGGGAGGGGGAAGGAATTAATTCTTATAAAATGAATTCACTATTAATAATGAGTTGTTATTTGAAATAATTAAAAGGATAATCACTCATTATAATTATACATTTCACTTTTATAATTATTTTATTTTTATAGGCATTCTTTAAGTTTTTTATATGAAATTAATTTTGATATATTATTAATATAAAAAATTTATATTGTTATTCAATCATATGGTACAATATTTGTGACTTTTGAAATAAATGTGTAAATTATTTTATTGGTAAACGTATGCAAATTTTTACATTAACATTATATTAAAATTAGTTTCGTTTTATATAACAATTAGTTAGTATCACTTTTATAATTTTTTTATATTCCATAAGTCTTAATAATAGATCATTGTATTGTTTTCAATATGTATATAATTTATGAAATGTAGTTTATAAACAATTCATTCATGTATCGGGTTCACACACTAGTATATAATATTTAAGAACCTTAAACAATAGATATTATGACATAAGGTGTAACCAGGTTAACTCTGCATTAAATACATTTATTTAAAAATAAAAAATAAAATAAAATAATGTATATATAATATTTAAGAATCTTAAACAATAAATATTAGGGATAAATGCATTATCTCCTGAATTTTAGGTCATGTGCAATTTACCTTTAACTTTTTAAAATGTGCATCGTACCCTTAACTTTTAAACCTACAAAACACCTCTCAGTATAATTTTGACAACTAATAAAAGTAAGATTATGTGCACTTAACCCCTGAAGTTTCTAATTTGTGCAACTCGATACTTTGTCCATGAATACTATGTGCAATTAATCCCCTAATTTTTTTATTGTGTGTAACCTTACATCTTGCTATGACTTAATTTTTTTGGTGATTTTTTTGCACAGTTTGAAAAGTTAAGTGTCATAATGCACGTTTTGAAACGTAAGAGTTTAAATTGCACATAACCTAAAATTCAGGGGTAAAATATATTTAACCCTAAATATTATGCCACACACATGTAACCAGAGATAAATTCTGCATTAAATACATTTATTTAATTAAAAATAAAACATAAATAAATAAGCTTAAAATATAGATCATTAAAATAATTGGATTTTTAATATTTAAAAGCATGGAGTATCTTACCCTAATCATTAATTTTTAAAAAAATAGAAACGAAAAATTTTAGATGTTATGAAGAAAAGGAAGAACAAAGATTACTTACAACCAAGATGCCATCTCTGTGAAATTTATGCATCGTTTCTTGTCACAGCACCCATACTTTGGATTACATAACAAATTAGTACTTGTACCTCAAAAACTAGAACCCGGATTCATTACTTCTTTGTTTTGGCCTTTACATTAATTATATTTTCATCCAACCAGAGAAAGCATGAATATTCAATTTAGATTTCTATTTTCAATTCCACGTTAATACTTGTTGAAAAAGCTTGAATAGATATCAGTATTTTAGCTTAACAAATAGTTTTCTCAAAATCCTTACATTGTACAAACAGAGGCAGTAAGCAAATAACAAAGAGAAAGGAAAGAGTATACCATAAATCGTGTAAAACATTGTCCTTAAGGGTTTATTTATGCCTATCCGGAGCTAAGCTCAATGGAGATGGCATCTACGGAGAAATCCTCCAAGATTAGATGTGGGTCTCCTGAGAAACGATCTTCACCATGTTTTCAGTATAATGAGTAGCACAATCCTTTGATGATGAAAACGCACGTAGACTATGGGTGAACCTTTGTGGGTGAACAGAAAGAAAAAGCAAAAGTAGTAAAGTGGAATAGCAAGAAGATTGCTTGAAAATGAAGTATAAGGGAATTATTTTTTCAGTCTTTTTGGTCTAGGCCAATAGGTTATTTATTGGGATCAAACGGTAACAAATAAAGCGGATAGTACCTAGGTGCACAATGGCTATTAACTAGGTACTCTAGTTATGGAGTTTCAACAAGAGGTACTTGAATATGCCGATAGTTGTATTCGAGTACGTGAGCAAAAATCTAAAGAGGTACTTAGGTATGCTAGTGCTCATATTTGAGTACATAAACAACAAAATTATTTTTCTTTTCAAAAATTAATTTCCAAAAAGGATAAAATGGCTTCCAAGCCAACACACTCGCGGATAGGACAAGACGAGATAGGGTGGAGCAAGCATGTGTGTGTCTTTTATGTAGTCCCAAGTCCACACTACTACCTCACTACTATAAGTATCTACTTGTTGGTTACAACCATATCTAAAGCCTTTTTAGGATACTTAACCAAGCACTGTGGGATTTGTTCCCTATACAAAAACACTAGATTCATACTAAGTTTGAAACACACTTAGACCCACAAAATACAACAATCCCCCACATGTTTCAAATTTAATGGAATAACTCAAAATGTTGTGCATCTGTAGATCTCCAAAGGATTTGAACCTGCAATTGTAGTTCTTGAGTTCCTAGTTAATTCAGAAAGTCTCCTATTATCCTAGGGAATTTCTGGACTATGATAGAATAATCCTTAAGGATAGTTTACTGCACGCCTCATGCTTAACACATCTTCTCCGTTTTAGTTTCTTATTTTACGAGATTAGAGATTGTTTTGTAACAACCTTAAGGATTATGGCTCACGATGCCAAAACATGACAATGACATTCCCATTATAAACACAGCAACTTTTTATCACCTACATTTGACCATTACCTGACGTCTCTAAAGTAGAAATATTTCAAGGTCAAAACTTCTAAGATGGCAAGAGACTTTTATTTGTCTTGGACATGCATGGAGTAGCTGATGGTTTGGAGAGTCCTTAGCCTGATACATTAATAAGCTAAAGAAAATGGAACATTGGGTCAATTCAAATAAATTTTGTAGATATACTATTTTATCTACTCTATCTAATGAATTGTTTGATGTCTATTCCTCTTATAAGGAAGCAAAGGCAATTTGGGAGTCCATGATTCTGAAGTACATAGCTGAAAATGTGGGGAAACAAATGTTTGTGACTGGTAACTACTACTAATGGGAGATGGCAAACAATAAGGATATTCAAGACCAAATCAACGAGTATCACAAATTATTGGAGGAGTTGAAAGCAAAAAACATCCAACTACAAGATGAATTCGTAGCTAGATTGCTCATTGAAAAATTACCAGAGTCATGGAAAGACTACAAGCACTAGTTGAAACATAAAAGCAAGAAACTTTCTTTGACCAAATTGATCAAGCATATAATTATAGAGGATACAAACAGAAAGGAGATTGAGGAGGCAAGAGCAAAGGTATTGGTTGCAAGAGCAAATCTAGTTCAAGCCCACAAGAAAAGGTATAATGGTGGAAAATTTAATTATGATTACAATAAATCAAATTTTGTTCTAAGAATTTCTAATCACTTTAAGAGAGGAAGTGGAGGTTGTTATGTGTGTGGACAACTAGGGCATTGTGCTACAGTGTCATAAGAGAGCAACCATGATTCGAAATGAGAACCCTTATAAACCAAGGGCTAACTTGGTTGAAGGAAATGATATAATTGTTGTGGTTGTCTCTCAAGTATTGATGATGGCCAGTGTGAATAATTGGGTGGTAAACTCTGAGCTACCAGGCACATATGTGCTAATAGGAATACTTTTGCCTTTTACACTTCTATGGGATATGAAGAAGAACTTGTGTATCTTGGTGATTCTAGAATTGCAAGAGTTTTAGGAAAAGGGAAAGTTCTTCTAAAGCTCACATCTAGTAGGACTCTGGCTTTAACGATGTTCTACATGTGCCTAGCATAAAGGCAAATTTGGTTTCTTGTGGCCACTAGGAAAGGCTGGTGTCAAGATATTTTTGAATCTAACAAAATTGTCATGACAAAGAATAATGTGCTCATTGGAAAAGGCTATTGTAACCAAGGACCGTTTGTATTGAATGTTTCAGAAATAATAAATTGAAATGCATTTTCTTCTACTTGTTTGATTTTATGAACATGTGACAAAGAATATGTTTAGATTAAATTATTTTAGTGCACTAGTTTACATTTGTGCAAAGTTACAAAAATTGTTGTATTTTGAACAATTATATATATTTCAAAAGGTAAAATAATAATAATAATAATAATAAGAGAAGATTTCTATTGATAAGCAATCTTCCTTATTTTGCAAGATTTATCACATCAATGTCTTGTTTTTCTTTTAATTGCCAAGAGTTAATATTCTATCATCATTTTATTATTTGTGCTAGTTTTACGAGACTTCAAAATTGTTTGGAAATTGTTTTACGATCATCATATTACTTTATAATTACTATTGATATTCTATATAGCAACCTGTGTTTATAGAATCTTTAGATATTATAATTATATTGAGATCAGATAAATTAGTGTAGTATTATAATTATTGTGATCCATTAAACAATGTTTAATATTACTGTTAATACAAAATAATCTATTAATATATTTTATATACTACTCTAAATATCAGTTTTTTTTGTGTGTGCCTTTAATTCTGATTTATACCTTTCTACATTGATGTATATATGAATAAAGGAAGTGTATTAAAATTATAAAGAAGTGTGTGATAGTGTAATCTCAAAAGCAATATGTTGAGAAAATAATAATAATAATAATAATAATAATAATAATAATAATAATAATAAAAGGTTTCATGTGAAATATGACTATGTGGCCTAATATGAGTTGTATTGATTAGTCTATTTTATCTTCTGAATTTTATGTTGTGTGTAAATTAAGTAGATATACAAAATATCCAAACAATGAGTGTTGGGACACATTGGCTAGATCAATAAAATTTCAAGGAGATATTATACATCTTAATTTATATTGAGGGATATCCTGATGTACTTGTAGAGTACTCTGATGACAATTCGATCAATGATTTAGAAAGACTAAATCCAAAAGTGGATTTATTTTACCATTGGTGTGTAGTCACTTGGAAATCATCCAGACATGAGTTTAAGATATAATGTGATAAAGTAGCTGCTAAGATTAGAAGGAGTTATATCTATGGAATATTTGAATTTTTATAAATGCCACATCGAGGGAATGAGACTTAAGCTAATATGAAAATTAGCAGTGATGGATCTCAACCTCTGTGAATGGAGATCCTAGGAATAAGGTTCATATGGGTAATAACAAGTCACTTGTTAGTTCTAGGTAGCACTTTATGTGTTCTTCCTATGGTGTAAGAAATATGAGTTGTGTTAGACTGTATATATGTGAGGGTAAGTGA
This sequence comes from Dalbergia oliveri, assembly GCA_030441495.1. Classification (NCBI taxonomy): domain Eukaryota; kingdom Viridiplantae; phylum Streptophyta; class Magnoliopsida; order Fabales; family Fabaceae; genus Dalbergia; species Dalbergia oliveri. The sequence goes on from JAMLFY010000009.1 coordinate 11,431,320, forward strand.
AATGCTTTTAATGAATTCCATCGCCCTTATATGGGTGGTATATAAAGTGCAAGGATACACTTGATGAAAATCACCTATATGAGTGTAGGAGTGGGGTCGCTCCTATAAGATTGTGGCTAAATCTCTAGAGCACTCATGAACCACCAGGCACATGTATGGCCGAAAAGCACAAAACAATGTTAACAACGATGGTGATATGTTTTGAGGGTCTAAATGTGATCCGATAGGAATCTAAGTTACGCAAAAAATGTTTGGTTCATAGAAGTAGACAAAACTTCACCAATACATTGTAATTTCTACCTGGGGCTGGTTCATAGTCCAAAAGACACTGGATTTGAAGCATTTTCACCCATATATAACCCATGGTTTTATTTATTTATTTATTTATTTTTAAAGGAAAAGCCTTTTGAAATAGGTGGGAGATTGTTGGATTTTTTAAAATTTAAATTATATATTTCAAAAGGTTTATTATTTATCTACTCATTATTTTTTTTATAAGCAGGATTGAAATGACTAATTATTCAAAACTAAAGATTACAAATCCTTTTCAAAGTGAATCATGTGATTAAATAAAATTGATATTATATTATGATTAATGGAACATCATGATTAGTTTCCAAAATTTATGTGTGCGATATACTAATCACTAATACCAATTGTAACTTATCATGTTTTTACTCTATCCTTAATTCCGTTTTAAATAGAATATTCTGAATGTTTTAAGACAAAAAGACATTGATTTTGTTTTGCTATGTTACTATTAACTACTACCATTTAATAACCATAAAAGTGATATATATGACTATTTGTTTCCTTTCTAAAAAGGATATTGTGGTCTTATTTTATACTGATACATACATATTTTTTTCTTGATATAATACTCTTATACTATTATTCTATTTCTAGGTTATCAATCAGAACATATCTACAATTGTAGTTCTTGAGTTTCTGGTTAATTCCAAAAGAGCACGTTGTATCCTAGGGATTTCTGACTGACAAAATAATTCTTACAGGACGTGCACCACATGCCTTAGGCTTAACACATCTTCTCCTTTTAGTTTCTTATTTTGCAGGATTAGGATTATTTTGTAACAAGACATAGGTGGGTGACAACCTTATGAAAGTGTGGTAGAGAAACCTCTTTGAACCTTGCTTTTGAAATAACGATTAAAGCATGTCCACTAGCCACATAACCTTCTAACAAGATTTAATGCTCTTAGCTATTTTGCGCTTTTAGACTATGTGCCAATAATCCTAGGTTCATGAGAGCTCTAAATTTGTATGCCACAACTCATAGGAAACAGCCTCATCTCCATTCTCACATAGGTAGAATCCATCATAAGTATGCTACAGGAGACACCTCATACCCACATTTGAGGGCTATGGACCCATTAAGAGCTTTAGGCTCATCCTCAACCATCACTTGGAGTGGTTTCATCATATACAGTAGGGAGGAACTCTTCACTAATCATCTCAAATGAATGGTGAAATACAAAAGAAGCGGCACCCTCTCTAACACTAATGTGACTTTGTTTACCACATTAAACCACCTTCATGGGATCTCCAATCACAGTGGTTAGGTTTTAATCACACCACCTCATGAAATAGGCATAAGTCTCACCCCTTCGCTATTTCACTCACTAGCATCTTAGCAAGTGGCTATGTCAAAGGATCAGCCAAATTCTTTTCTAATCTCACACAATCCATGGATATCATATTATTTCAATTAGTTGCCTAACAATATTATTGATGCAGGTTATCGTTACCCACAATAAATTCAAAATATTTTAATTACTAAATTACACAAAAAAAAAGTTAAAGTGCAATCAGGTCATCTCACACGGAAGCAAAATTAAATTAAGAAAATATTATAAGAAGAATTACCTGTACAAGGAGCCCTTTAGATTAAGAATTGTTCAATCATTGGTTCGAAAGATAAATTCATAGCGGTGGTTATTTTCATTAATTATGTTTTCATACAACAATGATGCAATTTTACTTAATAGTCACACAATCGCATTCCCACTAAGAAATTGACCAACACATGCACTAATAATCCATAATCATGGTTCTATAAGCTTATGCTAGTTAAATTACCAATTACAGTAACCTAATCTCCTAATGGGGTTAATTCCAATCCCTTACCAAATGGATGTAATTTAATCAATTGACTAAATATCCCAAGGGAATCCCAATTGTGCATACAACTCACAATGTGGATGAACACACAATCAGGTTACTCTCAAAAACATAATTACAATAATTTATTCAATCAATATTAAAGAGAGATAACAAAAGGGAAAGAAAAACCAATCATAAATTGTAATTAAAAATAAGAACCTCAAGAATAATCTCAATCTTCAATTATCCTTGCACAGGGTAAAAGGATTACTCCTCCATAGATGGAAGATCACAATCAATGTTGAGAAAGAAAATTGTAATATCAAATGGGAGCCAAAACAAGGATTGGAAGCTCCTAAAACCTAAAGAGAGAAAGTTGAAAGGAAAGAGAAAGAAAGTGCTTGGCAAAAAAAAAAATGAGCCAAAGGTGTCTTCAATTATTGACTTATTCCTATTTATAATGTAGCAAAAATAACATAAAGGTGGGCCCAATAAGGTTAAATTGTACTCATTGACACGGCTTAGGCGCACGATCGTGGGGCGATCATTGACTGTTGGGTGGTTAATTGAAAAAAACTAGAACTCGTGCCTTCTCTGTTCACTGCCAGGGTGGTGAATGACCTCTGGGGTTGTAAATGACCGCGAGGCAGTCTCCGCTTCAATTGCTCTTGTGACCTTCTCGTTGATCACCGGGGTGGTCAACAATGTAGTAAGGTGCGCCTGAGTCCATTTTTTTCCACTCTAATGAACCAACCTAGATGTCCCTTGACCAAATAATACTATAAAGAGATTAAAAGCAAAGGTAACTCCAAAATATAATTATTCATTAGAAATAGTGCTAATGGCTATGAATTTATCCAAATGATGGACGATGAGGTCAAAATACAAATCCACCATTTATCAATCAATTAAGCACAAATAGGATGCAAATGTAACATCTGTCACATTTGGGTACGCTACGTATCGTCATCCTTAGGGAGGGGAATGAAGCATGCCTTATAAGGGTGTGGATACCTCCCCCATGCAAATGCATTTTCCCATTGAGAAGGAGAAGAACAAATCCACGAGGGCACCCAGTTAAGCCCCAAAATGGACAACATATGCATGCCAAATGTTACATTCACACTAGGGACGATGATACATAGCACGCCCAGGAAGTGATAGATGTTAGATGATATTAGACCTGTCCTGGATCAGTGTGCCAAGCCAGCGAGGATGCTGGGCCCCATAGGAGGGGTGGAACTAGTCCCATATCAGTTGGAGAAGGAACGAACATGTCTTATAAGGTGAGGATACCTCCCATGCAGACACGTTTCCCTCTTAAGAGGAGGAGAGCAAAATCTGTGGGTGCAGTTAGGCCTCAAAGTAGACAATATTTGCATGTCAAGTGTTACATTCATACTAGGGACGGCAATACATAGCACACCTAGATATGACAGATATTATAGCAAAATGTGTAGAGTTATAAAGGAAAAAGGGTGCATAAATGCAACCCATCAAACTCCTATGTACTTAAACAATTACATGTTCTCATGTAAGAGACTCATATGTTTGCAACCCTAGAGTTGGGCTCTAACTCTAAAGAAGCATGATGCATGAAAAATAACAATACACCAATCCAATGGACCTAGAGATACAAGCAATAAGCTTTCATATCTACAATAAAAAAGGATCTCAACAAGCAAGGTAATAAGAACATAGCACAGGGTAGAATCCACATACATAATGCATAGATCAAGTATAAAAATCATCCAAGGGTTAGTGTTTGTCACTCATTCACTCAGGTGTTTTGGGCTAAGATGCATACTCAATTACTTCAAATGAAAATGCATTACCATAGACTTGCTATGGGTCTATTCTCTATTTATCACACACTTGCATACTAATTAACAGGACTTGCTTTGGGTTGTAATAGGGCTTAGGTGAAGGTAGGAGAATATAAAGGCCAATAGAGCTAAACCTCTAGCCAAAGAAGAGTAAATGCATACACCATGTGCACAATCGCCTAAGGGTACACTTTGTCCAACTCAACCATTCACAGGCCCTTAATTTGCAATGTGGCACACCTTCAACTAAACTTTTTCAACTTCTTTCTTTCTTTCTTTCTTTTTTGGTTTCTTTTTCTTTCTTTCTTAGTGTGCCACTTGCTAGAAAAAAATTTTTTTGGTCACTCACAAATACACATTGTCCCTCCCCTACTTATGCTCAAACACATGTAAGAAATGTGTAAATGCTCTCCTAAGCCTAAAAGTTTACGAATTTTCTTAGTTTTTTTACTTTTGGCTAAGGATGTGCTAAAACAAAGAATGGATAATAATGCTCAAAGGGGCTAGACAATGGTAATATGCAAAGGTTGACTATATGGTCAAGAGGCTAAAAACAAAAAAATGCGTCAATCACCTTCGAGCATGCACATGGGAACATATTTTCAAGCAAAACCCTAACCAAATTCTAGATGCAAATCCAAAGAGGGAACCACACATGAACAAACAAAGGATGACACATGATAGTTGAAACCGATCAAAAGGCTTAAAGCTCACTGTTAAAGTGCATGTACTCAATCCAAACAATACAATGAGTCACCAAGCTTGCAATACAAAATAAAATCAATACTGAGAAAGTCAATACAATCCATGTGGTGTTAGCCTAAGCATGTAACCTCTAAACTATCAAAGGAATAGTGTAAGACTCAAAATAAAACAAAACATGATACAAGCCTCAAAACTAAAAATAAAAATAAAAATAAATAAAAAGCATAGATATAAAAGAAAAAGGAAAAAAGAGTCCTTCATGGTGGGTTATCTACCACCTAACACTTTATTTTTACGTCCCAAATTTGGATGGTCAGGAACCTCATGGAGGGTGTGCGCTTCAACCTATAAAACTCCCACCTCAACCACTAAATCCCTAGGAGCTTCATAGAGATGCTTTAGTCGGTGCCTATTAACTTTACAATAGATCTTAAACTAAGGGTCCTCTAACTAACCTGCCACAGGGGTGTGCACAGGTGACCAAGAAAGGCCCTTCGACATGGACTTTGACCTTTAAGTCATCAATTTCACCCAGGCTGATCAGGAGTTCTTTTGCCCCTCATAAGGCTTCTTTCCTAGTATAGGCTAGTCATGAGGAACTTTAGAAACTAATGACTACTGCCTTATAGGGTACCTATATTCTTAAAGCTCAAAAAACTCTACAATAATAGACTCATCATATCCCATAGGAGAAGAAAAAAAGAAAGAAAGCGAGGGGTATGTGCATCCTTACTAAGTAAACTACCACATCTATATTTACTAGGGAGTCAATAACATCAATGCCAAACTCAAAGTGTTCTTTAAAGGGGAATTTCATAGCATCAATTAAACAAAATTGGACTTTCATGTCCCGATACTCCATGGATAATGTACCAACATAAACATCAATCTTGGTTTTAGCGATTTTCAAAAGGGTCTACCCAAGATTAATGTATGCTGGTTAGTATTAGTGTCATTCTCCATCTTAAGCGCATAAAAATTAGCAGGAAATATTAAATCATTTACCTTTACCAGGACGTCTTCCAATACCCCCTTTGGCTTTGTGATGTTAGCATTAGCAACCTGGATTTCAACCCAATGGGTTAAGCTCTCCAAAGTATAAGGACCTATAGAGTGATTTTGGCATAACATTAATACCAGCTAAGATCAGCCATGGCTTGCTTGATTTGCAGGTTCCTAATGGTGCAAGAAACATTGAATGTGCCTGGATCCTTGCACTTAGGTGGCATGTTACTTGACTTGGTAATGGAGGAAGCACTCACCCTTATAGTCACTTCTCCTTCTCATTGCCCTTTAGTCTCCTCTTATTAGTGCATTGATCTTTAAAATTTGGCATGCTTTGGGATCTATTTGATTGCATCCAAGAGAGGTATATTCACCTCCACTTCTTGAAAGTGTCCAAGAGCTCTTTTTTAACTCGTTTTAGCTGGCTTCTTGGATTTTTGTATTCTTTGGGAAGGGTAGTGGAATAGGCTTCTCCACTAGCTCAACTGACTTCTTCTATTGAGGTGAGGTTCAAGCCGTTGCATTATAGGCTCATATATCTCACCATGTTCATCAAAACGTTACTCAGGTGGACTAACAACCTTAGGTAATACTGCACTAGACTTTAAAGTAATGGCACCAATATTCCCCTTGAGGTTGGGAATAGTCCGAAGGTATCTAAGAAGGACCAAGTTGCTAGATATGTGACTTCTGAACATCTAGCAACTGGTTGATTTGTGCTTACATCTCAAACATCATCTTCTATTGGTTCATCACCAATTTTATCATATCCTAAAGGGAAGTCTAGGAGGAGTCCGAGATGCAAGTTTTGAGGTTGTTGAGAGGGTAAGTGGAGCAATGGTTGCTGGTAGACAAGTTGGTTGCTATACTATCTTTCCTAGGGTGGGATATACTTTTGTTGTTGTTGTGATGAGTTGTTGCACCTCAAGGATGATATCTCCAACTAGGGTTATATGTGCGTAAAGGTCATACCCCTGCTAATTGTTTTGATTCTGAGGCCTACCAAGGAATACATTGCTAAAAGCAACTAAAGTAGGGTCCTCCTATAGTTGTAGACATACATAAGTGGAATGGGTATTACAAGAGCAAATACCACAAGCGTCGAAGATGAAGGAACCTATTTTGGATTGATTCAAGGCAATCTTTTCAAAAACTCATTATCTTGTTTAGTTTCTTCTCCACCCCTGATTATATCTATTGGAGGTACGTCACTCATATTATAGGTGTTAACACTAGCTCTTGAACCAAATTGTTGAGAATTTTTTGTCATATTCTCTATCAAATCTCTAATTACAGTAGGGGTCTTGTCAACCAATGCACTCCTGCTTGTAGCATCAATCATGCTCTTCTCCATAATACATCCCTTATAGAAATACTAAAGGAGTTGCTCTGGAATTGGTGCCTGGATAGCTACACACAATCTTTGAACCTCTTCTTTTATTCATAGAGAGATTCACCCTATAACCTCCAAATGCCATGAATATCTTTCCTTATACACCACTTTGGAGGCTGGGAAACTTTGCTAGGAGATACGCTTCAAATGACCCAGTTGTCCCATTCCATGGGAAATATAGAAAAACCAATCCTTAGAGGTCTCGGGGAAAACAAGAGGGCCCTTAACTTGATTTGGTCCTCTGTTACCTCAGGCTTCATCATAGCACAAACTATGTGAAACTATTTGAGGTGTTTATGCGGATCTTTCCAGGTAACCCATGGAACTTAAGCATATCCCAGGAGCCCAGACTCTAGCTCAAAATTGGGGTAGGTGATCCCATGGCGGTAAGTAAGGTCCCAAGCCGCAAGCTCCTTCAAAGTCCTACCATAGTTTTCCATGTTACTTGAGACACTAGCAAACATATCAGAAAGTCAAGGAGAATTAAAAAAAATAGCTAATCCCTAAGATGTATCTGAAGAAGAGGAATAAGAAGAAGAAGGTCTGTTAGGTAATTTAACTTACTCCCTCGCAGCCTTCTCAAGTTGCCTAGCAGTTTTCTCAACTTTAAGATTAAAAATAGAAGTATAGGAAAATTAGGAAGAAAGCGGGTCACAATTAAATTACAGCAGCAATTAAATACACAAGGAAAAAAGATATCAAAAAAATTAAAATTAAATTAAATCAATGTTTTTAAATAGATAAAAAACAAAAAGGGAAAATAAAAAATATGAAAATAAAATAAAATATAATAAAAGAATTAGCTAGCACCGCTTCAAAATAACAATGCCAAAATTATATGTGAGTTATCGCTATCTACAACAAATTAAAAATGTTTTAATTACTAAATTACACAAAAAATGAATTAGGGTGCAATCTAATTCTTACGTGGAAGTGTTCTAATTGATTCAAGAAATTGGGTGCGATAGGGGGTTTAAGTTGTTGGAGGCAAAATTAAATTGAGAAAATATTATAAGAAGAATTACCTGCATAAGGAGTCTTTAGATTAAGAATTGTTCAATCATTGGTTCAAAAGATAAATTCATAATGGTGATTAGTTTCATTAATTATGTTTTCATACAACAATGATACAATTTTATTTAATGGTCACACAATCGTACTCCCACTAAGTGTTTGACTAACACATGCACTAATAATCCATAATCATGATTCTATGAGCCTATGTCAATTTAATTACCAATTACAGCAACCTACTCTCCCAATAGAGTTAATTCCAATCTCTTAACAGATGGATATAATTTAATCAAATGATCAAATACCCTAATGGAATTATGCTTACAACTCACAACGTGAATGAACACACAATCAGGTTGCTCTCAAAGACATAATTACAATAATTTATACAATCAATATTAAAGAGAGATGACAAAAAGGTGAGAAAAACCAACCATAAATTGCAATTAAAATAAAAACCTTAAGAACAATCTCAATCTTCAGTTATTCTTACTCAAGGTAAAAGGATTACTCCTTCATAGGTGGAGGATCACAATCAATGTTGAGGAAGAATGCAAATTGCAATCACAAATGGGAGTTAAAATAAGGATTGGAAGCTCCAAAATCCTAGAGAGAGAATAGAAAAGACAAGAGGTAGAGAAAGAAAGTGCTTGACGGCAAAAATAATAACAATGAGCTAAAGCCATCTTCAATTGTTGACCTATTCCTATTTATAATGTGTAGCAAAAATAACATAAAATTGGGCCCAATAGGGTTAAATCGCACCCATTGACGCTGGGTTACAGGCGCAGATCGCTGGGCAGTTAATTGAAAAAATCTAGAATTCAGGTTCTCTGTTCACCTCCAGGGCAGTGAATGACGCTAGCGCGTCTATCGCGACCATTGTAAATGACAGAGGCGATCTATGCTTCAATTTCTCCTATGGCTTTCTCGTTGATCGCTGTAAGTCAACAGTGTAGTGAGGTGTGCATGAGTCCCTTTGTTTTCTATGCTAATGCACCAATCTAGAAGTCCATGTAACCTAATAATACTCACAAAAAGAGATTAAAAGCATTTGTAACTCCAAAATATAATTATTCATTAGAAATGGTACTCATGGTGTAATATTCCAATTTCATCTAAGCTAATTGACTCGAATGAATTCGAGTAATGGATTTACCGACTAGGCAGTTGATCTTGATCCCATAGTGGAAAGGGTCAATATTGGTGATTTATTGTTGATTAATGACATTAGCATAGTTAGAAGACACAAGAATAAGCAACAATAAATACTATTACAATGTAAACCCTAAATTAAGCATATTGGACAAGGACAATTTATTTGAAAGGTTAAATTCCCTAATCAATATTAGTAAATTATATTAATCAAATAGATAGTAAGAAATTGATTTGAAAGATTACTCATAATTAATGATAAAAAAATGAGTAAAACTAATAGAAATTAGACAAATGTCATGAAAAATAACATAATGTTAGAATAATCAAGTGTATCTAGAAAAAGATGCAAATAATTATAAAAAATGCCATTACTTAGTGAAATTATGAAAATACCCTTGCTATATAAAGGAAATTACCAAACTACCTTTACCTTATCAATAAATGACAAAAACACCCTTATTCTATAAATGAAATTATAAAAATACCATCTGTCATTGTCTAATTATAAATATACCCTTGTCTTGGTTAAAGAAATTACTCGATGCCATGACTTTAATAATTACAAAATAGGCTAACATGTTTGCATAAAACATGGACCATTTTCTCACATAAAATTAGGCTTACATGTTTGCATGAAACATGAAGCATTTTCTCACCCAATATTAGGCCTACATGTTTGCATAAAACATGGAGCATTTTCTCTCCAAAATTTGGCCAACATATTTGAATAAATCATGCTCCAAGCATCTGTTGGAAAGCTAAGACACATAGAAACCCATCCATGTATGGTGTGCATAAATTTTTTTACCACAAAATTACTAAATGAGAAATAAACGTGCGGGTTAATATGCTAGAAAGTTAGAAAGGGTATCTTTACAAGGATACTATAGCATAATCATAAAAGTGTTTTTAATGAAATTATCTTTAATGAAAAGTTTGATGAGTTAGGAATCTAGAAATACCTTTAAGAGTCTGAGATATTAAGTATATAGAAAGTTATAAATTTTTATGTAAAAGATGTTAGAACTATAAATAGAATATTAAAGTCTTATAAAGAGAAAGTTTTAAGAATTTAAGTTGAAATAATCTTCAAGAAGTTATATATATATATATATAAGTTATAAAGAAGGATAAAAATATATAAAGAACCTCTAATAATATTTTAAAATGCATTAGCTTAGTCCAATCCTAGATTTTCGGCATATAGGTAGGAGCATGTTTACTTTTCAATGAGATATTGATGATAACATGTTTATGGATATATGCAAAGAATATGATGTATGCTTATGTGATCAATTACATGATGATTTATGGCATGTTATGATTATAAATGATTGATTGAGACAGGAAGCATATTTGGGAAATTCCATTCCCAGTCTTATGTTGTCAGATTTCTACCAAATTTGTTTACTTAGAAAAATTATGGAATTTTGAGCATGTAATAATGAATGATAAGTTATGATGTTAGCCATATTTATATGCTCATGTTTGCATCTCTAAATGACATGCTAAGATTAAAGGTGACATAAGACCCATGAAAATGATCCTCTAGACTCCAGGAATTAATGGTTATTGAGGTGATCCAATAAGGGGATCCTTCAAACTCCAGGAATTAATGGTTATGAAAGGTGACCCAATAGGTGATCCTTTAGACTCCAAGAATTAATAGTCATGAAAGGTGATCCTATGACCCTATCCCTCACTCTAAGAGTAAAAAATTAGCTTATTAAAAGGATAAGTCAGACTAGTAATGACTAGTTAGGTATGAGCTCATAACCTAGAACTCTCAAGAGGAGAGAGTATTAGGGTGGCCCCTTAAAAAAGAACAAGAAAGTTAAGTCACCTAAGAGAGTAAAGAGGAAAGATTATATTAAAATGAATTATGTTCCTTATATTATGATAATTCATTCAAGTCTTGTGGTATGTTGCATAAGCATTGACATGCATTTCATAATATGGTATACTGCATTCATGACATTAAGATTCATGCTAAAAGATACGAGCCTCGGATAATGGTATTTGAAACTTAATAAATGAATCTTATTTATGTCCACTATTTTCATAATGAAACCGAGGTTCCTAAGACGAAGATGATGACATTTGTTTGGAGGTGAAACCCTACTGAGATTCTTGTACAAGTTTCTCATTCCCTCTCTTTCTTTTCCATCTCGTCTTCAGAGGGCAATGGCTACGTTCATATCTACGTTGATGCTCCCACCTGGGAGATGCACTTTGATCCTACCGACTAATCTTATCATTTTGTGGGTCGTCTCTACTTACCGACCTTGCTCATGTACTCAATACCTTCCCCCTCTCAAGCGTCGTTAGTAGGTGTTGATGGTACACTTCTCGGAGTGCTTGTGAATATCTTGTTGAAAGAATAGCTTTCTTTTGATATTTTTGTTAGAGATTATCTACTCTAGGCATATCCCAATAGGAGTAGTGAGAGGAGATATTTTAGTAGGTTGTTTTAGTCCATATACTAATTATGTCTTTTTAGGATGGCTATACGTAGCCCAACCTCTGGTAGGCATGATGCCCTTTTAGTAGTTTATTTTGGTGCGTGATGTAGAACGGTTAATACTTATTCTATTATTATATATGATGATGTGATTATGTTCATGCGATTGTTATGTTTGTACTTGTGCATGCTGTGACATCTTTTATTTCTCCTCTATATGTGCAAGACAGATGATGGGTGTTACTTAGTACGCACGACTCACGTTTTGTTTTCAAAGTTCAAAAGAAAAAAAATTCCGTATTTTTACTAAAGTATTTTCAGGAGTTAACAGCAAAGACTGAAACAAAAGAGTAAATTCTAATAATTAACTTAAATGTGTCCTAGGCATGTTGGGTTAAATATTAGGGTGTTATAGATGACTATGAATTTATCCAATAATACATGATTAGGACAAAATATAAATCCATCACTTATTAAGCAATTAAGCACAAACAAGATACAAAATGCCTAGAATTATAGAGGAAATGGGGTGCATAAATGCAACCCATCAACTATGTCTCAGGCTTATATGTTGGTTTTTCCTATTATAAATTTTTTTATTTGCTCAAGCTATAGCAACCTAACAATCACAGTGAATAACGTAGACGTTTCTATTCTACTCTGCAAGGGTATATCCACCAACACATTCCTTCGCCATTTGGCTTCAGATCCATCCTTCTCTAAGATTATAAATTCTAACTTCATGGTGGATCTAGCAATACAAGTTTTCAAAAGGCAGCCCCTCTTGCCAACATAAATATATACCTGCTAGTAGATTTTAATTCATCATAGTCAAATCCAATTTGCGTCAATATAACCTTCTAACATATAGGGATAACTAGAATATACTAAACTATACATGGTACTTTTAAAATATCTCATGATTCTATTCAAAGAAATCCAATGCATGTCACTAGGATTATGAGTATATCTACTTAATCCATTCATAGCATATGCAATATGAGGTCTAATGCAATTCATCAAATAAATCAAGCTACCAATAATACGTGCATACTCAACTTGAGATATACTATCACTATTATTCTTAACAAGATGCAAACTAGGATCATAATGAGATTGAGACAAGATAAAACTATCATCCTTCTTAATCAATTTAATTCCAAGAATGACATTTGCAACACCCATGTATTTCATATCAAAATGAGAAGATAGAAACCTTTTAGTTTCATTTACAACATTTAAGCATGTTCCAAATATCAATAAGTCATCCACTGCAAGTATAAAATGACACCAACATTGTGATCAAACTTACTATATATATGCATATATCCAAATCATTAAACACATACTCATTGGTTTTCATAATATGACAAAATTTTCATGCCATTGTTTCAGAGTTTGCTTCAAAGCATAAAGAGACTTAACAAGTTTACATACCTTGTTCTCCTTGCCCTTTACCACATATCCCTCTGTTGTTCCATGTAGATCTCCTCTTCAAGATCACTATTGAGGAATGCAGTTTTGACATCCATTTGATGCACTACAAGCTTATATATATTTGTACAATGACAAACAAAACTCTAATGGATGCAATTCTAGTAACCAGAGAATATGTATCAAAATAATCTATATCCTTTTGTTGTTGATATCCTTTGGCTACTAACCTAGTTTTGTATTTATCAACACTACTAGCCAGTTTTAGTTACTTCTTGGATACCCATTTACATCCAATTTGTTTTATTTTAGGAGGTAAATCTACCAATTCCCAAGTGTGATTAGCCATTATAGATTCAATTTCAGCATTTATAGCATCTTTCCAAAAAGGTGAATCAATAGAAGTCATAGCATCATGATAAGATATAGGGTCATCAGAAACAAGATAAGAAACAAAGTCATAGCCAAAACTATTTTCTTTCCTATCTCTTTTACTTCTTCTTAATTCATTATTATCCTCATCAACAACAACATCATGCATATCATGTGATTCACTAACAAGCTTTTCTTTCATTGGAAATATATGCTCAAAGAAAGATGTATCGCATAATTCAATTATGGAATTATGCTCTAACGCATCACTTTTCACAATGAGAAATATATATGCACTATTATTTTAAGCATAACCAATAAACATATAATCACATGTTCTAGAGCCAAACTTCCTCTTTTTAGGGTCCAATAATAATATCCATACTTTAAGATGTTTTAAAATTAGTTGTTTTCCAAACCACAGCTCATATGGTGTTTTGATAAGTTTTTTATGTTATACTCTATTTTGTATGTAACAAGCCAAAATGATAGCTTCCCCCTACATAGACATAGATAAATTAAAACTAAAAAGCAAGACAGTCATCATTTCTTTTAAGATTCTATTTTTCCTTTCTGCTATGTTATTAGATTTGGGAGAGTCTGGTGGTGTCACTTCATAAATTGTACCATTTTGTTCATAAAACTCATTAAAAGGATTACATTCATATTTACCACCTCTATCTATTCTTAGCCTTTTAATTTTCTAGCCCAGGTGATTTTCTACTTCATTTTTATACTTGATAAACATTTCACATGCTTCATCCTTGGTTCTCAACAAATACAACTTAGTGTATCTAGAGCAATCATCAACAAAGATTATGTAAAATCTTTTACCACCTCTAGTTATTGTGTGTCTTAAATCTCCTAAGTCACTAAGCATAAGTTCCAATACTCCACTTTATCTTGTAACTTGTTTGTGTGGTTTATTGATTAATTTAGTTTCCACACAAATCTCACACTTATTCAATTTATTATTATCCAACTTGTTAATTAGTCCTATTTCCCTCAATTTTAATATGTAAGGTACATTTACATGTCTAAGTCTACCATGTCACACATCAAGAGAATCTAACAAGTAATGAAAAAGAAATTCCTTGATTAACATTTGAAGTTACATTCAAGACATACAAGCTATCATTAAGATAACCTTTACCTACATAAATCTCATTCTTAGACAAAGTTGCAATATTACTATCAAAGGCTATCTGTACATTGGCATTATTAAGGAGATGGCCCGACACTAGACGATGCTTAATGGTGGGGAAGAGTAGTACATCAGATAGCACAAGGATTTCTTCTGGATGTCATTTTTACTGACACCTTTCCTCTCCCAAGGACCGAGATCTTACTCGAGTCTCCTAGGTACACATAATCTTTCCCATCATCCATGTGAGAAAACTTGAAGAACAACTCCCTTTTATCACAAATGTGCTTTGTCGCATCGAAGTCCACAATCCAACCTTTGGCTTCCTTCACTAGATAATATTTGGATAATGCCACCATTATATCATCAGCTTGGTGTTCCACCACATTTGCACTTGCTTTGGATGATCCTCCTCCTTTGTTTCCATTTCCTTGGTTGCTCCTCCTCAATCTACAAGTTGATGCAAAATGACTTGTTTTGCCACAAATAAAATGAGCACCTTTCTTCTTTTGTGGTTGGTGGTTAGCATCATGCTTAATATATGGATGTCTCTTTCCTTAATAAGATCGTTTACAAGCTTAATAAACCTATTAATTTGTGATGTCACAGTTTATTATCTACCGTTTGAAAGGCATTAAAATTGTGAACTAAGAATTTCATAGCACCCTCTTTCTTATACAAATATTTTTGTACCAAACACATCCCAAATATCCTTAGCATGAGTATAATGATAGTATATATCATACAAATCATTAGATAAAGCCCTCAATATTTATCTCCATTTTCCAATCCTTCAAGGCTTTCTCATAGTTTTCATAATCAGTTTCAGGTTTGGGATCAGTTAAAATGAAATTAATTTGAAAAAAATCTAACACCTCAAGAATTCTATTTTGCCATTGTTTAAAATGGCTTCCATCAAAAGGTTCAACCTTTGAAACATCAGGAATTACCTTAGTTGCAGCTAAAATACTAGCATTCATTTTAAGAATATTGGAAAAGCTTAAAAATATAAGCATTTTAGTATAACAAATAGATTTCTCAAAACCCTTACAATGTAAAAGCAGAGACAATAAGCAAATAACAAGGAGAAAGGAAAGAGTATACACAAATCATGCAAAACACTATCCTTAAGGGTTTATTTCTGCCCTACCTAGAGCTAAGCTCATGGAGATGGCATCGATGGAGAAACCCTCTAGGATTATATGTAGGTCTCCTATGACAGGTCCACACAACGTTCTCAACACAATGAGCAACACAATCCTTTGATGATGAAAAACACATGTAGGTTGTGGGTGAACCTTTATGTATGAATAAAAGAAGTGGCAAAAGCAATGAAAAAGAAGAACAAGAAAAAGAGTGTGTGAAAATAAAGCAGAATGGAAAATATTTTTTGTGGCTTTTTGGTTTAGGCCGATGGGTTATTTATTGGGCTCTAATGGTAACAAATAAAACGGGTAGTACCTAGGTAAGCAAGTTATGGAGTATTCAATGGGAGGTACTCAAATAGGTTGATAGTAGTATTCGAGTATGCTAGCAAAAATCTAAAGAGGTACTCAAGTATGGTAATGCTAGTATTCAAGTACGTAAACAACAAAATTATTTTTCTCTTCATAAATTAATTTCCAAAAAGGATAAAATGGCTTCAAAGCCCATACACGCGGACAAGATAGGATAAGATTAGGTGTGGTGCATGCTTATGTGTCTTTTATGTAGTCACAAGTCCACACTATTGCCTCAATACCATAAGTATCTACTTGATGGTTACAACCATATATAGAGCCTTTTTAGCATACTTGCCTAAGCAGTGTTAGACTTGTTCCCTATACAGAAACACTAGATTCATGCTAAGTTTGAAACACACTTAGACTTATAAAATACAACACCACTTACCTGGATTTCTCTGGATGTTAGAATTGGAATTATATTGTGGAATTTCAATTTTGATTCTAATTCCAAAAGAATTGGAATTGGCTTATAATTTTAAAGTTTAAGTTTATTCTCTTACTAAAGAATTGGAATATGATTATTAAAAAATAAATGAGAAAGAGAAAAGAATTATAGAGGCCTTAACGGTGAGAGAGATATTTATTAAGTCTTGAAATTGACAATTTATATAGCATCTTTAGGAATTAAGAATGATCAATTTTAGTTGTTTTTAAATTTTGTGGAATTGGATTGTGAAATTATAAATCCAATTCTAAGATTTAATTCCATGCCCAATTTCATATGCCAAATGTATACTTATACCAAAGCAAAGTACAAGATAATTACTTCCTTGATTAATCTTCTTAAAATTCATGACTAAGAGTGAAGCGAAGAACAATCAATTAAAATTTAAAATGGAAACTTCTCAAGGTCTTCATTATTGATTGAAATCTATTATCTATGTATATCCACTAAATATTCTATATAACGTTTGAGGTGAAAAACTACATGAACCAAGAGCCAAAATAACTTTCTATTCATTATATTTATTTTACAAAATAACAACTAGTGGCAACTAACCAATGTGTTAATATGTATAAGAACATTCTCCTTGGAATGAAGACTATCAATTTTTGATATATGATACTAATCTCTTGTATATATGTAACATGTTCACCTATCTCCTGGAGCAATGTTATTCTAATTCCTAAAATTTATTGTTCATTTGGACACTAACTTTATCATCATTGGATGTGATAGATGAGTAGAGATAGTAGAGACCACTATCATATCCAATAATAATAAAGTTAGTGTCCAATTGGACACCCACTTTTGGTGTTAAACTAACATTTTTTATTATGTGAGCATGAAAGCCACATTTGCTGCTTGATTTATTTATTTCTTCAATAACTATATGATTACCCCCTAACTCAATTGAGTAGTTTATGGCTGCTGCGATCCCATGGTAGGAATCTTTGAACAAGGTTCATGACCACTCTTACTTGATTGGTTGTGGTTATTGTTGATGTCCCAAGGGACTCCATTGAGCGAGGAAATGGCTGCAAATAATGCTGCCTTGAGAGAAGGGTCTGTGGCAATGGCTTCACTGACAACATCAACCAGGGCAAGGCTTTCCTCTGTAGGGGCTATCATTCTTGGAACCTTAGAAGACAAGTACAACTCCTCAAGTGTCTTAGTACTATGGCCATGCAATGGCACAATAGGGAATGTGAATGATTGGCTATAGTCTAATGAATTCGCCCTCTGGAATTGCAAAGAGTTATTAGTTTGGTGGGTTAAGTCCAATGTCACTGTGGGGCATGATACAGAAGGGGAGAAGGTAGCAGTTGCAGTGGAGGGTGAACTAGAAAATGAAGGGAAGTAGAATGAATTTGATAGAGTGGTGCCATGTGAGCTTATGATTGAGCCAGAAAGGAACATGTTCAGTGCTGCCGATGTTGAGCTCGCCAATGGTCTAGCTGCAGGTGGGAGTGGATGATTATGCTTCCCTTCATAGGTTGTAATGATAATAGTCTCATCCTCAAAACACTTTTGCACCTGTTATAATGTAAATAAAATACCATATCTGTTAGTACATGTTTGCATTAGTATATTTTGTATTCAATATGGCTTTATAATCAAAAGTTATTTGAGTAAGTTGACAATTTGTCCACTCATCAAAATATCTAGAGATAAAATAGTTTCTTCTTAAAAGTTTATTAGAGATCTCTTACCATTTAAAATGTGCAACACTTGGTGTCCTTAAATTAATGCATATAGTACACTTTGGTCCCCTAATTGTGTATGTTTC
Organism: Dalbergia oliveri; assembly: GCA_030441495.1. Classification (NCBI taxonomy): domain Eukaryota; kingdom Viridiplantae; phylum Streptophyta; class Magnoliopsida; order Fabales; family Fabaceae; genus Dalbergia; species Dalbergia oliveri. The sequence goes on from JAMLFY010000009.1 coordinate 11,449,689, forward strand.
AAAACCAAAATGTTTCACATTATGAATGACGAGCGATATCAAATGAACTATCAAATATTGAAGGTGTACTTTGTAGCCTATAAAAGATTTTCCAACTACTCTTAAGCATGTATTGATGTTATCAGTTGGAACAACTATATATGCTAGAAGTGCTATGTGTGTGTATGTGATTCATTGCTAGTTTATGGAAATAGTTGGTCATATATGTGTATAGTTAACTTAATATTTATGATGTCCTACTCTAACAGCATAGATACATCATACATCAATAGTTAACAGAATTTGGTCATTCATGTTCATATATTGTACAAAGGAAAAAGCAAAAGTGTAGCTATGTCAAGAAAATATATACTATGATGGTGACTCCAAGAAAAATAAAAAAGTATACATAAACCTGCTTACGAACTGGACATGATGTTCCCATGCTGCAACGATAGTAGGCACGGGGACAAGGGTTGCCCTTTGCTATCTTTTGTCCATACTTTCTCCATTGGCATCCATCGCCCATCTAAAATGGTAGTGCATAATCATATGTACAGTTATACTCAAATACATATTTTGATTTTAGTGATAAGCACAGTAGCGGTGGCTCAAGACATTTGGGAGCCTCAGGCAAAACTATTTAACTTTTATTTTTTATTATTTAAAATAGTACATATTAATTTTTCTATGTTAAAAATAAATATTTTATTATATGTTAGTTTGATTTAGATTAATATTATGTTGGTATTGCCATTTTTAATTTGATAGCAATTTAATGTATTTCATATTCTAAGTTTATAAATAGACATTAATTCTTTATATATATATATATCATATAATTCTGATAAATGTAGTTAGGCAAAAAAATGTAGCTAGGTAAAAAATAGGATAAGAATTTAAGTAGAGTAAAAATTTACTTATAGAGTGTATTTGTTTTAACGTTATCTAATTTATTTCTAAGAATAATTCCTTGGAAATTATTTATTCTCAGCTTTGATATATGTTCTATAAAATTATTTACGGGTATTAATTATTCTCAAGAAAGATATATTCCCATATTTGATGAGATTTCATTCCCACAGAAGAGAATGAGAATAAAAATTTCTCATGACTTAGGAATAGTGATAATCATTAAACAAGGACACTAAAATATCATTCAATTATTATACTTCTCTCCACAATATTAATATCATTAAATATGTTATGGATATTTTGGAAATTATGATATATATTGTCTAAAATATGTATTATAAAACAAACAAATTTTAAACTTATTCCCAAAATTTAAAAAATAATCTCAGGAATAATGTTTAATAATAAATAAACAAGTGATTTTAAAAATATTTAGGAATGACATTCTTGGGTATAACATTCCTAAGAACATGATTCTTCAAACATCAAAGCAAATGCCCCCTTAATTCAGTCAAATATTTTTATCTCTATATTTACCATTAATAGAAGAATTAAGAGATGTAGATTTTAACTTGAACAAATTAACAAATATTATAGAAAATATAGTGAATATGAGAATAAGAAATCATATGAAAAGTGACATGAAATATAGGTTATAGTAAATCTCAAGTTAGAGAAGTGAGTGTGCATATTGCTTTGGGTATATCAATCAAAATTTTAAAGATAATAAAATTTCAACCTATATACTCTTTGAATAATTCCTAACCTTTAGCTTAATATTAATGGCATAGAGAATGTGTGCTTATTATTATTATTATTATTATTATTTTATACATTGAATGCAATAGGGTTTGAATGAACCTCATGCCATACCCAAGTCCCTCACTACTAGAAAACGTGTGATATATTATAATAAACATGCAATTGGAAATGATGAGGCGATAAAATAAGGTGCCTAAAATCATGAGCATAGATGGGATGGGTTGGACCAGATTGTTGATTGAACCAAATTCAAAAAACTGAGCCATCTTTTAGAGCCCAACACAACCCAATAATGACCCAATAGAGATCGGGTTAAATTGGATTGACTTGACCTTCAAACAATATATAAAGAATTAAACCTTATACATAGTAAATTTATAAAATTTTAAAAGTAAGATACAAAATTCAAGAGATACTTTGCAATATAATTCAAAATAAACCACATCAATACAAAAGTAATATCAAGCTATATAGAATATATGAATTGAAGTACAAAATATTATTCCCTCATTTTCACTCCATCTATCTAAAAACAAAAAAGCACATAGATTAAGAAAATAATAAATATATCTTGATATTGGCAAAAAGAAGTATAAGGGGATTATATTAGCCTTATTAAAATATAAATTTACATGATTAGAATATTTTTGAAAAATGAACACAATTAATTACACTAGGGGTAGTATTGGAAATAAAAAATTTAATGCTTCTTCATATAAAAAATAGACAGATGTTTTGCCAAAAAAAAAACTAAAATAGAGCAAATAGAGTGAAAAAGAGGGAGTATAATTTATCACTAATCATCTTTACAAAAATTAAGCTTTGAGTCAGGTTAGGTCTAAAATATGTCTTGAACCCAACTCAAAAAATATACAAAATCAAATTTTAGAATCCAAATCTGGCTCATTAAGCTTCGGATTGAACCGATTGTTATATAAAATACCCCTATCTGAAAAAGTGGCCTTAGTTACATGTTGCTAGTAAATAACAGGATAGAACAATAAATATTATGATTTAAAGAAAAATAGAAAATTATTAACTAATACGCTGGTAAAAAAAAAAAAAACAATTAGGCTGCAAGGGAATTTTCTTTGGGAACCATGTACACATAATAACGATATTACTATTGTGTCTTGGGAATTAATCACATTTTGAAAATTGGATTGGACGTTTAAGCAGATATTGATTTAAAAGTTTAATGTGTATCACGTGAAATGTGATGCAACAATTAGGCTTAGAGCATATTACATATCACTCATTCCATACCCATTTTCCCCAAAAGGAAAGTGAAGAAAAATGTTATTTGTATTCATTGGATATGAAACCGTGCTAACTTAGACTCCATCCACCATCGAATGGAGTATGGACCTTATTTGAATATATTCATACCCATCCAATGATGGATAATGTGTAAGTTGGCATAATGTCCTACATCCAATAAGTACAAATAATACAAGTCAAAGTGAAAACTCTACTTTCTAAAACAAATGTGGTCAATTAGAGGTGTTCACAACCTGGCTCTGCATTAACCCTACCAAGTCCAAAGCTTATTGGGCCAAGTTTAGGTTTCTAAATTTGATCTAGTGCACTTTTCGCATTGGGTTCGGGTTACACTTTAGGTTGGCCTAATCAGCCCAAAGTCAAACAATTCTATTAGAGATAAATTATAAGATTTTATACTTCAATTAAAACATTTTAGATAACTTGATATTATTTTTATAGTCATATGGTTTGTTTTGAAATATATATTACAAAATATCTCTTGAATTTTGTTTCTTACTTAAAAAGTTCTATAACTTTACTATGTATAATGTAAAAATCTTTCTAGGTTATTCAAGAGTCAGGTTGACCTAATATGACCCGGTCCTTTGTCAGGTCTTCGTTGGGTCAAGTTTGGGCTCTAAATAATGTCTGTCTAAAAATCGAACCTGGTTCAGGTTTAATCTAATTTGACCCAACCTGTCCTTTATACGCCCATTATTATTTCTTCAAAGTCTTGTTCTTCTCCCTTAATCAATTTATGCTTGTGTGTGTGTTTCCTTGTTCACACCCTTATCTTGCCTAAAGGAGTCACAATCACTATGTTTATGATCCTCAAGCATCACTAGCAATGACCATTCATGTCGTAGTAGTAGAAGTTTTTGGATAAAAGTTACCCCTTATGGAAAGGAAGTATATGGGGGTCAAATTACAGGCTTATGCAAAAGAAAATTCTAGAAGTCGCAATGAAAAGAAGGAGGAAAGGGTGGGTTGTAGGGCAATATTACATTCTAGAAAGACTGTTGGCCTAATGAAGAGTGATTGAGGGAGAAATTTCCAAGACTTTATGGGTATATTTGGATTGGTGGAGCATGGTGGAGCGAGAGTAGAGTATAATGGAGTGGAGTGAAATAGAGTGGAATAGAGTGAAATAATTACTCACCTTCATTGTTTGGGTGTTTTGTGTTCCATCCCATTCCTCCCAATGTGGGGAAAAATTTGTGAAGAGTTGATGAAATTGAATAGAATAGAATCCATCCATCTTGCTCTATTCTATCCAAGTTTGACAAATCCAAACAATGAAACAAATAAAAATCTCATTCCACTCTACTACACTCTATCCAATTTCACCAATCCAAACATACCTTATGTGATTTCAACACAATAGCAATAATGCAATATATCTTAAATGGGGAGTTTGGAAAGGAATGTGTGAAGGTGGAACTTCCAATGAAAAATTTTCTCTTGGGAAGAAAGGAAGTTGTCTGAATTGCAATTTATTGAGCAATATAGTATTGTTGAAGATATGGATGATAAAATGCTATCATGGTTTGATACCTCCAACAATTAGTCGATTAAGTCTTTTGTTTTGCAGGAATCTAAATTAATGACCTCTGCTAGGATTGGTTGTCATCGGGCTAGTAAGACATGAAAAGGGTTCTCTTATCCTTGGGTTAAACTTCTTGTAAGATTCATTCTCCTTAATAGACTACATACTAAATCCATACTACGTAGACTGATTGCTAGTCTGTTAATTATGCTATTTGTGTGTTTTCATTGGAGGAGGAGGAAACTATTGAACACCTTTTTAGTAGTTGCTTCAATTTGTGAAAATAATGGATTGATTGTCTACATGATGCTTTCTAAGCAAGCCTAATTAATATGCTCTTTGATGATTAGATATATAGGTGCCCCCTTAATTTCTATGGCATTGAAGGGGAAAAAGTGTTGAGCTCTTTGCTTTATGTAGTGTGCTAGTTTGTTTAGAATATTAGGAATCCCTTTATTATCTTTGAGAATCATACACTAATGTGGGAGGTGAAATCCAAACTGATTGAAATTTGGCTAGGCTTCTTATTAGTTGTGCAAGTTATGTACTACCCACAATTGTGATACTGGGAATTTTTTTTTTTTAATATAAAGGCATCAAAGCTATGAATTCTTCATGAGGATCAAATACAAAACTTTCCACTTAAAGGGTATAGGAGATGACCACAACTACTAGGCTGTAGGGTCAACCTCAGTGATTATGGGAACTATTATGAGCATTAATGTACCATAACATGTGCTTTAACAGATACATGATTCACCCAAAGTAATGAATTTTGGCAAAACAAAAAACGGTGCTTATAGCAGGTCGAATTCTAGTGCAAAGGAAAGAGCTAGATTCTATCAAATTTATTTCTAGTAGGTCTTGTTTTATTAGGATTTGCATTATGAACCTCTCAAATTTTATTTTGTTTTCTCCTGATACAATGTTCGATTTGTCTGATGTTTTGATGTAACTTGGTTTCTTAATATAATGAGGCAAACTAAATTGATGTAAAATGATCCCGAAACATCAAAATAAAATTTGATAATTTTTTTTCAAGACATTGAAGGGTGATACAATAGTGATAGTTTGCAATCAGAGTGAATTGTGATTTAAGATTAATCTTACATGAAAATTTCCACCATTTTTTATCATAATAAAAATGAGATGAAAATTTTTATGGATGAGCTTCTTATGTGAAAATATATATAAAACTCATCCATAAAAAATTTCACCCTTATCCCTTAAACCAAACATCTCTTAACTAGGTGTTTGGAATGTTTTGATGAAATGAAATTAAATTGAATTCTATTAAAAATTGAGTTCATGACAAAATTGAATTTAATTCTTATGTTTAGAGTAAATCAGTAAATTAAATAATTGAATTTAATTAATTGATTTTGAATGTGTTTAAAAATGAATTGATTTATTTAGTTTTACTATTTTGTCCTTCGTTAATAGGTCATTAACAAAACATATATTTAAATAAAGTTATTTTGGTAATTCCAATTTTTTGATCTCAATTCCAACACCAAATTAGACCCATTTGAGTGTGATTTACTTTGGAGATTTTGATGGAATTGAATTTCTTAAGCTTTCAATTCTTGGATTAAGTTTAGTTACAAATCAGGGAATTAAATTTCAATTTTTGAGTGAATTCAATTTCAGGGGTTTTCAAACATCTAAAGGTGTATTTGGTTTTGGGTATGTAAAAATGAAGAGGAATTTTTCATAAATGAATTTAATATGTAATTTTATATATGAAGTTCATTTATAAAAATTTTCTCCCCATTTTCTCTAGCTAAACATACTCTAAGCTTAAATTGAATATCCTACTTTAAAGGATTCCTCTGACCATCTTTTGTTATTCAAATTGTATGAGAGCCCTTTTTTTAAAAAAAAGACATTAATAATAATAATAAAGTGATTGCTTCCATCTAACAATAAATGAGCAGTACCAAAACATATCATTATATGACATGTTTTTATTGGTCATTTTATCTATGTCAGCATCTAGTCAACATCTAATTAGCAAATTTAAATGTTGGAACCTATAACTCTTTATTTATAATTTGTTTTCAAGGATCATTTAGCAAATACAAACACTTACTAAAATTTTCAATTCTTCCATCCCCTACCTTGGATTCCCAATTTGATTTCATCTACCTCTCTTCATTGCCCTAGCTTGGGTCGCTCACACACCTCTCTTCAATCCCCAATTCTTCTATGCCCTTGTTGCTTTATGTTTTTGGATACCTGGCTCGTCTTGATTAATTTTTGTTCCAAATGATGGGGGTTGTGAAGCTCTTGAGGGCATTTATGAACGATTGGAAGCCATGGATGCATCAACTGCCGAAAAACAATGTGCTGCTAAAATCTTATTCGGTCGTGGTTTCAACAAGCAGATGTAGGCAAAAAAGACATGATTTTTCTAGTGGCTAGAGAATGAGGATTGCGCTATTATGTGAGATAAGAACCATCGATATCACTTTTGAGGAAGAGAGGGTCTGGCAGTATTTCAGAATAAGAAAAATCTGAAACCATCTCGGTTGCTATGAAAAAGTGAATTTTAACATTGTTTGGTTTAGTTATTTGTTTATTGGATTCACTTTCTCCACTTCTATTTCATGGCCTAGAAGAATTGGGGATTGAAGAGGTGTGTGAGTCAGACTTGGGCAATGAAGAGGGTCGATAAAATCAAATTGGGATTCAAGGATACGAGATTGAAGAGTTGAAAGTTTTATTAAGTTTGTGTATTTGCTGAATGATTCTTGAGTATAAAATAGAAATAAAAAATTATAGGTTCCAATTTAAATTTATTAATTGGATGTGTTGACTGGGTACTGACAAAGATAAAATGATAAATAAAAACATGCTATATAATAATACGTTTCGGGTCATTTATTGGTAGTACCGAAACAATCACCTAATAATAATTCATAAAATGCTGTAAAAGTCCGTACCAGGGAAAAATCTGATCGTGCCCTTATGGACACTCTAGCTTTCCTGGAAACCTCGATTGCTTGATCGTCTTTGCGTTTTGCTTCTTCAGATGTTACTTGGGTATTGATTTCATCTTCACCACTGTGCATATATGCAAGGTTTCTGCCTATTTCCTTAAAGTTTTCCGCTGAGGCAAACCCTTCTTTGGTGCTGCCATCAGACGGGGAAGGATCACCGATATTTAAGAACTGCCGGGTGGATAATACTGGTTTACCCGCATCTTGTGTGTTTCCCTTCAAATTTATGAAGAAATACATTATTTATTTTTTTGGAATTTTTTTGATTATGTAACAAAGTGCAAACATTCGACATCAAAAAGTTCGATGAAATCGGGCTGTTAAGCCCCGTAGTGAATAAAAAAAAAAAGTTTGATGAACCACATTCACCACAGTGAAAATCTAACTAGCAACAGTTTATATATACAAGAAAGAGATGAATTTGGGTATGCATGATATCCTTAAATCAAACTTATTGCCACCATATAGTTTCAGAAGTATAAAAATATTCTGAATTATTTATTATTTTATATATCAATTTATGACTATCATAGATTAGATAAAGTATCATATACCTTTAGAATATGAGAAACATTTTACTTTATATCATTCATTATTTAACACACTTGTTGCACTAAAAATATTGAGAGAGTAGCGGACAATAATATGAGTCACAAAACTTATATGTTAAGTTATGAATTATATAGAACAAATCTTTAATCAATGGTGGAGATAACATGACAAGACCATGTGCAAATCTTTACTTGAGAGTATCTCTCCATACAAAAACTTCTCTTATAACTCACTTCTCAATATATTTTAGAAAAAATTTTAGGTGTTTTGAGAGTATAAGAAAATATTTAATTGCTTCATTTATTAATTGACACACTAGTTTTGTGAATTATTATTGTCTTTCATTTTTTATATATTTTTTTATAACAACTAACATGTCAATTAATAAATAAAATAAAATAAATATTTTATGCCTCTAAGAACAGCCAAGTATTTTTTTAATATAATAATTGAAATATCAAATAATAAATAATACACATCATGTCATTTTTCTTACTTTAATTAATATTATACAAGAATTTCAAGGAGAAAAAAGGTTAACTAGCCACATTACAAAAAAAAAAAAAGGTTTAACTAGTAGCTACTATCATTGGGGTACATTTGATGGATCATCATTAGGCGCACAATCCATGTCAAGTACAAAAACTACAAACAGTAATACTTATTTTATTTTATTTTATTTTATTTTCAGAATTGTTGTTTATCTATTAGTCTTTAACTCTTTCTAGCAAGGAGACCTTGGCCGGACATTATTGCAGGTATTGAAAATATATATGTTGACCAAGTTAATGAGCGTTGTTGTCAAATATAATAAAACTCAAAGCAAATGTAATATAAAGGGAAAAAAATGAATTATTGCCTTTTTTTTATTTGTCTTGGACAAATGAGTTATTAATCAAACAAGCATATAGATAGAAAACCAATTTTAAATCAAACTCACCTGCAATTCATGATTATTTCGAGGTGATGTAGATATTTGATGCTGCTGCATCGCCAACTGTAAGCGACTCTGAAGAGCAGTGTAGTATTCATTAATCTGATTCACCCTAGCTCTTAGATTCCGATTCTCCTTCTTCGCTTCCTCTAGCTTGATTCTCAGCAAACCTATCTAAAAGCCACTCACAACAGGACACTACTTATTGACAGTCCAACATAATGGACATCAATAAAAGATTAAGCAGATAAGAAAACATACAGCAGCAGAAAGGTAGCCCAGAAGGATTTATTATACTCACTTGGGCTGGAGGCTGTCCTTCTCTTTGCGGAGCCATTTCTGAGTTGTTCAGCCTCAAACTGAGAAGAGTAGATCCTAGCTGCACAATTCTCACGCCCATGTAGGTTAGCAAAGACCATTTAATAGCTCAAAAGTATGTTATATATATATATATATATACAAAAATTTTGTTAACAAAAGGTAAGCTCAGCTAGTAAAATTCTTTGTAGATGTGGAATCAAATCTCCCTAAGAGTGAGTATAAGTCACTTATCCTAGATCTATTTTCTTTGGGAAAAGGATAATAGTAACTAGTAAGAGAGGGGAGACATGTTCTAAATTGCGATCCGCAACCAGGTGGATGCAATATTATTGTTGAGGTGCCTTTTGCAACTACATCATACCGCAGCACTACATCGCAGGAGTAATTGGGGCTGCAATTGAACAACTATAGCCAGTAATTACGGAAGCATAAACAACATCGCTTGTATGAACACTTACAGTATTATGAATGGAGGGTTTCTCGGTCTTGTACGGCGCATCTGTATTATTATCACATGGCCTTTCGTCAACCACCAGCAACTTTTTCATGTTTCCTTCCATTTATGTGGCTTTTATATATGCGGATCACCACTACTCAGATGATGATATCAGATATACCTTCTTGTTCGCAGGGTGTTTATGGATTCATTTCCATAACAGAATTCATATTACTTGCGAACTAACTTTCTAAGCAGTACTATATAATGGCCACGGGCAGCGTATGCGAATAGAAATTCTAGAGACAATTACTGTAGTCTTTATTAAGTCTACTTTTCTACTAGCTTCGTTTTCCACATTGAATATGTTTCACTTGTTAATTAGGCACTTTTCTAAATTAAAAAAATTAAAAACGACCTTAAGTACGGGTAGAGGAAAAAGAATAATGAGAGACAAAAGAAGGAGAAGCTAGCTAACAAAGGAATAGAAAAATAAGGGTCTTATATGATGAATTTAATTTAATTTGTTTGCTTAAACAATTCTCTTAAAAAGAAATGAGGTTATAGTAATTGGAGATGACTTTTGTTTTTGTTTCTATATATTTTGATTACAAAAGAGACTCTAGAATTGGTGAGATAAAGGAAATAGTCGACTAAGCCTAAGCGCTGAGACTCAATAGTGATTGAATCAAATATATGCAATATCTTGCGTAGTTTATAATTATTTTCCCTCATTTTTCTCCTTTTTTTTATTTTTTTCAAATGAAGTTGATCATTCCCTTGTACAAATGACAGTTTCCACATTTCTAAACAAAAATTTTCCAATTAAGACAACTTAATGTGTGCTTTCTAATTCAAAAGGCCGGTGTGCCTCACGATCTGATGTCCTCTTTTATATTTTGTACCATTTGTATTTTACGAGGTCAAATGTTTCTGTGCGACAGGTTGGGCCACGCATCATAGAAAAGAATTCTTGTATAAATATAAATCTAATAACTTATATTTAGATATACTCGTAATAATAAAGAAAGTAAGAACCATGATTAAGAATTAAATTTATAGAACCCACTTTTATCGTGAACATATCTAAATATCTCTCAATCAAATATCTTTAAAAATGTTTGTTATACAATAAAATTATATAATAAATACACACCACATATCTTATAACCAACTATTAGATGTGACTAGAGATCCTACTTATCTCAATCACTTATCACTTCTAATAATAATAAAATATGTGATATATATTTATTATGCAATTTTATTATTCATCTAACATTACTAATATCTTAAGAATTAATTGTGAAAAAAGCAATCATATTGCAATTAATGCAAGCCAACGGTAGAAACGTCCCCGTTCACCCAATAAAATGAAAGGGACAAATTTCTAGATGACCTCGTTTCCCTTCTTCCAGGGTATGGAAAATGAGTGAGAAGCGACAATTGCCTATTCATCGTGACTCAGGCTGCCTCCCTCACTTTCCATTATAGAAGATATCAAACGAATGAAAATAGAAACGGCCAAAAGAGAAAACGGTGTCTACATTTTAAAACCGCCTCTTTCTTCGCAATTTTAGTCTACTAACAATTTGCATACATTCAAATAAAGATATCATAGACTTATGCGCAGACAATTCAAATTAGCACCTATAAAAAAAATTAAAAAAAGAAACTAAACTCATCATCCTGCTTCTGCTTGCATCCAAGAAAATGAACTAATTGTTTTTTAGCAATAAATCCTGAACAGGGTTCTAAGTGTCAGTTAATTTGCACCAAGGCCTCTTACCTTTTAGTTTGCCATGAATAGATAAGATTTAAATATCTTAAGGAGTTTCTAACATATAAAACCATTTACATATCTTTATCCAACCACTTAAACTTTTAAGGTATATGGTTGAGGAGGTATACACGTGAAGGAACATACTAGATATAAATATTGGGATTTAACCCAAAATCTTACACTAAAAAGAAGTAGAAGCCTCAAAAGAGTGTTGACGTATAAATATGAATTTTGTTTGTTGGGTTTAAGCATCCTCCCATAGTGAGAGTGATCAATTGTATGAATAGTTGTTAAGAACTATCCATGTGATGAAATATTTTATAAAATGATTTACAATTTTAGCCACTAAGTTGTAGATAATAAAAGATTTTAAAACTCCTTATAGGGGTTATGAATGCTTGTAGGTCAGAGGGACCAAACCACATTAAATTTTGTGTTTTCATTTTTTTGGTATTTCTTTAGCTTCTAGTGCCCAACAAGTGACCAGAGCAAATTGTTTGGGTCAGTTGGACTTAGTCGAGTATTGGAGAGAATAGTAGTTTTGGATCCACATATGGGTTTTTTGTGTTGAAAGTTTTCTTGCAATATAGAGGTCAGGTGATGTTCCACGAGGCGAAGGTACAAGTGAGGATAGCCTTTATCAAAGTCTTCTAGGCAATGTTGAGGCCAAGCGACATGTTCCGTGTGCATCGGCGGTACAAGTGAATAGAGCAAGTATAACTATTGTTTATACCATTGACTACTGGGGAAATACAAAGTCTTTGCAAGATGATTTTTTATGGAGATAGTTGTTGGCCAGCTTTTAGAACTTTGGTTTAAGAGGAGGATTTGTTTAAATTTAACCCAAAGTTCTACATCAAGAAGAAGTAGAAGCCTCGCAAAAGTATTGGCCTATAAATATAGCTTTTAGTTGTTGGGTTTAAGCATCCTTCAAGGCTGGGAGTAATCCATTGTTTTGGTAGTTTTTAGGAGGCTGTTCACGTGATAAAATATTTTGTATTGATGGTTTTTAACTTCAGCCGTTTAAAAATTATAGATAATAAAAGATTTTAGAACTTCTTATTGGGTCATGGATATACGTAAGAGGATTGAACCACATTAATTTTTCTATGGTTATTTATTTTTTGTGTTTCTTTAATTCCATTGCCTACCAATAAAATTATTAATATATCTCTATCCAACAACTTAAACTTTTGGAATATATGGTTCATGGAATAATTAATGCTGATTTGATACTCCTCCAAGAAATTAAAGTTATCTCCTAAGCAGCACACATATTTTAAAATGCACATTATAATTATATCCGTATTGCAGATATAAGAGAAACTCTTTTTGTTTATTCATTCAAAGACATGGCACGTAACGCAACTATATATATGATACTAGTTTCATGTTGTCAGATTATAAGGATGGATTGAATGTAATGCATCCAAATAAATAAATCTAATGAGCCAGATGTTGATAAGCTTAACCTTAGGGAAACAAAGCACTTCAAATAAGGTTACTTTTGCTGTGTTAAGCTTAGCATAAAAAATATATAACGTTTGTTTTACTCCATAAAAAATGTCCTTCGTTTTGATATTTCCCCCAAGGTTTTGACGGAGAGTCAATTATAGACTAAGTACCCACCCCACTATGTCCTGATCAATACGTAAGCTTAATAAACTCTCAGCTGTTTGTGTATAAATTATTGAGCAGGAAGGAACCCTGAAACTTCCTCAAAATACTGTTTAAACTTCAGCTATCAACCAGTGTGCTATTGATAATATTATTCTAAGTACATGGCATTACAAGGGAAAATATCTTAAAATATTCCTAATTAATAGCCTTCAAATTTGTGATTGTGGCGTTTTGATTATATAAGGTTGTGTTTACTTTAACTTTTTTTATATGAAAAGTTTTTTTTTTTACTAAAAACATTAATTTTTTAAAATTTATTTGTCCTTAGCTTCTATTAAAGAGTTTAAATAAAACAGATTATTTTTTAATTTATATAAAAAAATCAATTTTTTTCAGTAAAAAAGAACAAAACAACGCACCCTAAACAGATCATTTTTCTTATTCAACCAATTCATTGAAAGAATAATTGATGATGTCCTAGAAGACGACTTGGAAAAGCATTATTCTCTGCGCGTCTGCCCCGTGTTTATGAACTTTGACTCAATATTTAACTTCGTACGTAAATCACCTTAATCGGTTCAGTAATAAATAGTTATTACGCTGGAAGGACTAATTTCGTATGCTCAAGTTGATTATGAAAAACTTCACCCTGAACAAATTGTTGAATCCTAAACGATAGAGCAATAAAAATAGGCATTTATAATTTTAAAATGAAACACAAACTATCACTTAGTTATGTTTCTAGTTTAGATTTTGAAGGGAATAAGGAAAGGAGGACTTATAATATAATTTTAAATTTCTCCTCCTTCTCTTTTCCTTCAAAACTCAAACTCACAAACATATCCTTAGTAGCCAAAGATTTGAGTGGGCAGTCTACTATACACCACCAACTATCTCTTCCCATTCCTGGTTGTCATCAATGGATGGGCACACGCTCACCACCCTCAGAGCTCTGGCAGGTCGCTGGGACCTAGCCTCTTTCAGGCACTGCGTGAACTCATTCTACGACAATATGAAATAAATGAAATATATACAAACAACTTATTTAGAAATTGTGTTATGAACTTATGTAAGTCTGCTTGAAGCATGCATCGATCAACCCATACAATCTTCTCTCCCTTCCGCATGTGGATCTCCTTGAAGAGCTCGCTCTAGGAGGGTGGTCTCTTTAGGAGTTTGGCCTATAATGCAAATAACGGGAAAACATTAATACATATAAAAAATACATTAATGCAAGAAGAATTAATAAATTTAAACCCTACACAATGAATGACATAGTGACTTACCATGCAAATGGGTGGATTTTGTGATGCTAGAACCACCACAATGGAGGGAGCCACCCTTCGGCGAGTATCTTCTCACCACACCTTATTGGACTTCTCCCTAAACTTACAGAAAGTCTAGTACCATCACAAAAAGTTTAGGCTGGCCTCAGTCAGCCACTTATGAGCCTCATCCTATAGCCCCTTAGCTGCTCGAGTCTTAATTAAAGGCCTTGAACATGTAATCCTCATCCTTGGGTCAATGATGAAAGTGCTTTTCACATGAAAATATAAAATATTTAGGGTAAAATCAATTACTAAAGTAAATCACACAATTTTAAAATAACTTATTTCATTTTCCTTTCCATTGCAAATATCACCAATGTTTCCCTTTGTGAATTTGTCTAAGCTCTCAATCAGCCTAGCATACTTCTCCTATGAATGTTTTCAATCACCTTGTGGAGACCAATCGAGGCTGGAAGCCAATTGCATAACAGAAAGTATAAAACAATATATATATGGGTTGGGATCAAGTTATGCCAGTATGACTTTAAGCAAGATTTTAATGTTAATAACTTTTTATAAAATACTTTTTTTGTCAATGCGACCATTGACTTTTAATCACCTATCATAAAAACCATTAATTTGTGACAAATTTAAACTAAATTGAACATCAATAAGAATATATTAACAATGCTCTTATTCTTGCTCATTTTATACATATACATTATGTTGATTTTGATGTACTTACTATACCAAAAGATTTTAGATTAACTTGAAATTTTGTAGGCGTGATCTATATGATGTGCATTTCTAATCCAACGTGGTTTTGTTAAAAACTAATCCAATAAAAAGTTATTTAAGGGTGTAATAGTTACTTAAAGTTACACCGGTGTAACTTTATCATAACCCTTTATATATATTATTCTAAACATATATCAATAAAATGTTCAAATTATTACGATAACATCAAAGAATTGAAAATTTAAATTACTTACCAGGACTTCTTAGAGCATTTGAGTTGCATGAGGGGCTTAATTACGTCTTCTGTGAGACGCCAGCGAGGAGCCACCAATTGCTCTCTCGATTTCCCCTATGAGTCCGGCATTGGGTGAGCACATGAGCGGGTGGTGGTCGTCCTGGCGATGGTGGAGGCATACATTGATGCTCTTGGTCATGTGCCCAAGAGTGGGTATCATTGTGAACTCCTGTTGGGAACTTGGCTAAGAAGGTTGCGATATCGATGGGGGTAGCATAGAGGAAGAAGTTGAAATGGAGGTGGAAATTTAAGCCGCAATGGTAAAGGTATGACCAGAAGGAATGGAGGTCTGATAGGATGGAGCACCTTTCTTTGCCTCTGCCTTTGTCTATCATATCTAAAAAAAATAATAATAACATAATAACATGTACGAAATACAACTTAAGCACTAGTAAAAATAATATAAATACAAATAATTCATCAAGTACGATGTAGACATCAATCTTGGCTTTAGAATTATTAGGCATCAAGGATTATACATGTTAAGAACAGGTAAGGATTTTTCATGCACATATTAGGAAGGAGATTGTACAATGTAACAAAGACAAGCCAACACCAATATGATTTGCTGAATTGATTATTCAGATTAAATCCATCTACACAAAGTCCAAATCTAACATTGCGAGGATCCACAACAAAATCAGATAAGTTTTATCAAAGTGTTGCTAGGCTTCACCATGAGAAGGGGGAGTCATTGTACCAACTTTGTTGTTCTCAAAATGCCATCTCATGTGAGGTGTTGAACTCATAGATTCATACAACCTTTTCAACCTAAGAATTATAGGCAAATAATGCATTCTTTTATGAGGAACATCTTTATACCTCCCATTTCAATATCTTTTAGGTTTGGATTTTACAAAAATTGTAGTGTTTTTGTACTAACATACACTCCTTCAAAACAACAATCTATTTTTTTTATCTCGGCCCAAGTTTTGAAACTAGTTTCTTGGCCTAATAGCAATCCTTTGGAATTGAGCTAGATTGTGGCTTGACTAATCTCACTCAATAACGTTGCCCATTGGTCAAAGGAACTTTTACTTTGGTTACCCTTTGAATTTATAACTAACATTCTAATTGTTAGAGACAACTCTGATTGTATACAACCTTCCTATAAAGGCACCTTTGCAGCCTCAAGTAAAAGAAAAAAAATCTCTCGACTTTTGGATTAGGAACCTCAGAGTTTCATAATCAGCATGAAATTGAGAATCATCCACGCCATAAATCATTTCCTCATATCGTCTAGAGTTATCCTTCCAATTAATATTTTCCAAGTCATACTCATCTACATGAACCCCACTTGAACTAACTCCAATATATAGTTATATACACCAACATATTCAAAATCTTGTGTAACAACTACACCATTCACAGTTTAAACCCAATAATTTGTCATGAAGCCATCCTTGTATAGATGATACCTAATGGTGTCAATATCAAAATATTTCCTACATCTACATTTATCATAGGGACCCCTAACTTACTATTCATTTATAAACTATTGTGACCGACAAACAACATTTGTAACCTCCTCAACTCTCACATAAAATATGGGTTTACCCCCTTGACTATCGTGCAACTTATCATACATCCATAGTCTATTTGCTTGAAACATGGTTCTTGAATGAGAAACTTAACCTAAGAAATTCATTGAATGCTATCAGAAACTACAATTTTATGAGTCTCAACCAAATTTTATTTAATTCAAATTTAATTCTATAATGCCTCTTTTGAAAAATTTTATTTAATTAAAGTCTTAATTCAATAGAGTCTCCCCTTAAATTGAGAGTCTCAACCAAACTATATTTAGTTCAAATTTAATTCAATAGAGGCTCTTCTGAAAAATTAGGAATCTTTACAATATTTTATTTAACTCAAATCTTAAGTAAATATGGCAGCTCTTTACATTAGGATTCTTTAAAATTTTTATTTAATTCAAATTTAAATTAAATAGAATCGTCCCTTAAATTAGAAGTTTTATCTTTTAATTAAAAAAATTTGACAAAGCCTCCCCTTAAACTAGGGCACCACACAAAACTCATTTCAATCAATACATGAAAGTCCAATAAAGTAAAATTAAAAAAAAAATCAATCAAACAAACAACACAATCAATCCTAAAACCATTCTAGAGCACACCCCTTAACTCCCCATCATACACATCTTGCAAACTCCATAAGCACAATAAAACTTCATAGCATACAATGGGAAATAACACTAAGCATTCCCCACAGAAGCATGTAATCTCCAACCCTACAAATCCAATCTAAAAATTTTAGGTCAGTAACCTAACATAAACTTAATTAATATAGCATAAAAAAATACTAACCTCTAAGTAGCCTAAACAGCAAACATTCCAATTGCACTCCAGGAAAATACTCCCACCTAACAAACTGAATGGCAAACAACAAGATAATCAAATTAAATAAAGATTAAAAACAATCAATATGAGCAACTAATTGTAGCCATATATATAATAAAATATATATAAAACTAAATCGATTAAAATATTATACCTTCGATGAGAATCATAGAGACAGACTCTGATAAGTCAACAGCGGGGTAGGCGGTGACAATGACCTGGAGAGAGAAGGGAAAAATGTTAGCAACTTATGTAGAAAAAAGAACTTAAACAAAAAACTAATAAACCAATTAAATTAACGACCAGTGAATGAGGATTGAAATGGTGGTTTCCAACGGTCCAACAGCGTCGAAAATCTCTACACTTAGAGAAAGAGAGGGATAGGAGAGATTGAGAGTCTCAGAATAAGGAGCTAAACATTTTTTCTAAGGGGCCAAAGTACTATTGAAAGATAATACATATATATACATATATCTTTTAATTTTTATTTAACCTAAAATTATACAAGAAAGTTACAATATTTGAAAGAAAATATAAAGTTTTAAGTTGGTCCATAATAAAAATAGTGGTGAACAAATTGGCCCCTAAAAGCAAAATACATTTCATGTTCTTCTACAATTAAAAATGCAGGACAAATTAGTCTTTCATTAGCATTTTGATGGACTTATTTGTCTCATTCATGTTTTTATTAAGGTTTAATTTGAACTATTTCATGAATCATTGAATATCAATTTGCCCTATGAATCCTTCAAAAGTATCAAGGCAGACCAATTTATCCTCTTTTCTAATTGCGAGGGACAACAAAACATTTTTTTAGGGAACCAATTAGTCCAGTGCTATTTTTGTCAATGATTGAATTGGGGGTTTACTTGAAAAGAAAATACGAATTTCACAATCAAAATGCAAGAAACACATATATGCATAATATACTATCTATCGTAGTATTTAAACATTTAACTAAGTTAAAGGTTTATAAGAACTAATGTTAGATATTTAAATAATATTTTCTGATTTAGAATAAATAATTAAAAAATAAAAAAGGAGTGAGATACCATAATAAAAGAGTGAGTGATAAAAGTGGACTATTAAAATATTAAGCTAATATAATTTCTTCAATTTTTAATATAATATGACTATAAAAAAAATTAGAGTGTATATAAAAAAAAATCTTTTACTAAAGAAATTAGAAAATTCAGGGGTTCTATTGCCCTTCCTGGACTACATGAGGAACCACCCTTTTCCGTTAGTAACTTCCGCCAATAACTCGCATGTCTCCAATAGTAAAAATTAAATTCTAATAATTACTAATGTTATTCACTACTATAAAATATTGTCTCTGTGATTTTTTAAATTGAATCTTACTATATGAAAGTTGTAAGAGTAATGAACACCAATCTTATGTTAGTTGTATGCCTTAGAGCTAATAAATATATGTATCAATAATTCCTTTTAATGGCAGTTTATTATTCTTTTATCCATATTTTATGTTTACTAGAATAAGTTCATAAGATACTTGTTATATACTTTATTCTCAAGAGTTGAGAATATGAGTGATGGAGTAGTCTAGATATCTTTAAAATAGTTCACGATTATAGGAATTCTAATTGGACGTTATTATTTCGGAAGATCTTCACCTCTGCCCGTTTCCATTATTGGTATGAGATACTAATAAAGATGGAATAGTGAGTCACATACTATACAACATTAGATGTCAAAACAGATATGTGGACACTTATAGGATAAGTGGGTTGAACGTGACAAATAGATAAAGTTCACATGGTAATTTTACTAATGTCAATGAAACATTATCTAGATCATATCATGCATATAATCCATAGACCTAGATGGCACGGTTATCTTGCACATAGGTAACTATAGTTTGCAACTATCCGTATACTCATGCCTTGCATTAGTATTAGGCTGTGGCTATAGTTGGTTATGTATGGAGATAGGTGACCAGTTAAGATGAGATTCATTACCTCATGTAAATGAGGATATGTCCTATGGATAAGGGGTTGTTCTTGATCATGAAATCCTTGGCCGAGATACTTGGACTTAAACAGAAAAGAGTTTCTAGTTCATGTCATATTGATCAAAGAATGAAAAACTAAGAGAATCCATATGATCTAAGCTATAGGATTTGACATTATCCATGACCCTGCTGATTGGGATCCTATAATGAAAAGATTTGAGTGCATGGAAATATGATTATTGGTTCACTAGAATGTTCTAATTGATATATTCGTCACTATTTGGGTAGTCATGACATGTTGTGCTAGGTGTTACCCATGACTTATGAGAACCAAGGGTATTTTGGGAATTGTACTTTAGGTCCGAAATGAGTTTCCAAAATCAAAAGTTTGATTTTGTGATCTCATTGTCAATTAGTGATGAACCTAGTTAGTCACACACAATAGAACATGTATATGTCAAAAACGAATTAATTCTAATTAATAGTTAATTATAAATTAATTATCGAATTGGACTCATGATTAGAGTTGCTAGCACATCCCAAAGTCAAATTCAACATGGTGGTAAATTCTCAAAAGGTTTTATGTGGAAGCTCCACATTTAAGAAACTTATGTCAGGGGCATTTGGTCTTTTCAAGTTTGGGTTAATATAAGGCATCAGATGACTTATATGTGAAATGACACTACTAGAAATACGTGGATTATCGATGCATACAACCAACGGTATGCACCCGTCAGGAACAACGGGATTTCCGACGGATGGCAAGCTTTTGAAAATAATTAAGGGTGATTTTAGGAACCGTCAGGAAAGAGTCGGTAAAATTTTAAAAAACAATATCCGATGGATATACCGACTGCATAACCATAGGTAACCTTACATTTCAGGATTAATATATTGAATTATGTACCAGGTTTACCAACGGGTATTTCAAATTTAATATTTATTAAATCAATTCCGACGTATTACCGAGGTATGCATGATTTTTAAAATTAATTATTTACGAATTATGTTACCGACGTGACCGACGGGTATGAAAATAGGGCAATTTCTTAAATATATTTATTATTTGTGTTTTAAATTACCGACGGTACGAAGGTTTTTTTTTATTTTATTTATTAAATTACAACGGTTACGACCATTTGAAATTCATTTTTAACCGCGCAAATTGTTTGGGATTTCCGTTACCCATCGGTAATGCCTGAGGAACGATTTGATAGTGGAATGCACCGTTTCATTAAAAGGCTTACCGTCGGAAACCTCGGAATCCGCGTACATCATCTTTGCCAAGGTCCTCTCCCCTCACTCTGAAACTCTCTCTCTCTCAAAACCCTCTCTCTCTCTACCTACCTGCCGTGAGTTTTTGCCCCATTCACCCACCAGTTCCGTTGAGAACGAGGTCACCATTACGATCCTAAGACTTTGGTGAGCATTTTAATCGGTTTAGTTTTTTGATTTGATTTCCATTCATTTTTTGGTGCCCATAGTGTTGTGTGTGTGTTGCATTGGGGATTAATTGTTGTTATTAATTTGTTAATGTAGGAGTTTTGCTTGAGGATCACTGATTATTGACGTTTGGATTGGTTTGCACATGTTTTTATATATGTTAGTATTCTTTTGTGTGTATATTGTTGTGATTGAAATTTATAATGTTGGATTTTCAGGATTGGACTAGGTTGAACACCAGGAGCTTCTATATTTCAACTTTTTTTTTCTTTGCTATAGAGGTTAGTAGCTCATTCCTTATTATTTATATCGTTTAATGATTTAATATATATGTATGATATATAGTGACTTATATTTTATAGGATAGAGTCGTAGGAAATGTGATTGCATGGGGGAAAGGCGTAGAGGTCCTTCCCTAACTTGTTTGATTTGTTTGCTTGGATTCTTTGTGTTTGCGGAGATTGTAGGATGCATGTTGTGGAGTTATAAGGGGATGCGTAATAGAACGGTTTTTAGGATTATTTGAATTGTATGTAATTATTAACATATAACTGTTAACTGTTCCTATTCTATTATTGATTTTTATAACAATATCTATAATTGTTGAATTGATTGAAATATCTAATGATGTAAGCTCTGAAGACTCCCCATATTTCACTCCCCTCCATCTCTGAGGGCCATAGTTTAATCGGACAATGATGATGATGATGGTGATGATGATGCTCACGGACGATGCGACGCCCATGACTTTAGCTAGTTTTTATCTAGCTTTTTCATTTTTACATTCAGGATATTTTTTACATTTATTTTAATTTGTATATATTTTATTATTATAATTTACTATTATATTTATTCAATTTAATTTATTCATTTTATTATTTTTCTTATTTAATATCAGTTTATTTATAATTACGTTATTATTTAAATAAAGAAATAAATAATAAATATAAAATGTATTTTTTAACTTTTAATTATTTATAAATAAAGAAATTTAAAAAATATTTAATAATTATACCGACGGGTTAATCGATGTGTAATAAATTATATTAAAAAAACCTTCTAATATCGTCGATAAAAATACATTCTACTTTATTAAATAATCGGTAAAAAAATAAAACAATAATAATATCTCTGATGGCTCTCTACGGTTTCCATATAATTGTATCGACTGTAATTATTTTTATTCTTGTCGGAATGTGTCGATAATTACCGAACATTATCTAACCATCAATAATACTCATCGAAGGAAAAACCATGCCCCGTGAAATATAAATCCTATCCGTCAAACATCCGTCGGTAAGTAAGTCAGGATCCTGGACTCCTAGTAGTGTGATGTTATTTTGGTAGACACCAAAATTACATAAGCCTATTTAAAATAAGAATTATTTGAAAATAAATTAATTCAACTTTTAAATAAATTTTTAATTGGGAATCAATTGAGAATTGATATATGATATAAATGTCATCCCAATAGTTGCTCATGCCCAATAATATAATAATAAAAAAATCTCTAACCCTAAAAGGAAAAGAATCTGACACATTGAAGAGAGAGAGTGTGACTCATGGTTTTCAAAAGCGGAGAACCTTTTGAGCACTAGCCTCTCCATTCTGAGAAAATCACTCCATCACTAACTCTACACTAGTCTAGGTTCCCAAGGGCAACAAAGAACGAGACTTGGACAAGAGGAGTTCCTGGCATATGTGTTCGTGTGGACAAGCTAAAGGTCGTGCATTGTGCGGCTACGTGTTGTGAGACGACAACTACTCTCTACAGGACTTCGCTATAAGAGGTACATGTCCGTTTATTCATTCTTGTTTTAAACATTTATGTTATCTAAATGACACAAGGTGATACCAACCTCATGAAATATGATTTCTTTGAGAGTGTTTTCTATCCTATATGAATGGTTCATGTGATGGAAAATTTTTATTCACTACTTTTTTTTTTTTTCTGTTAATCTATGTTTTCCAACATCTTACACCAACACTTATAATATTTTTGCCTTTTTGTGAGAGTGAATATTAATGCACTAAAAGACATATATATATATATATATATATATATATATATATATATATATATATATATATATGGTGTAGGATTATTGTATAATTTTATTATACACAAAATATTATTCAAGTTTCAATTGACCTGATTATATGTTAATTTCTAATATTGATTGAGAAGATGAGATTAAGTATGGGACATAAAATAACTTATCAATAGTATAAATTAACATATAACTAAGCCATGTAAAATCTTTATATTTAATACTTTATTCTCATGATTTGTATTCTTATTGTCCATTTTTAATGTAAAACCAAGATTACCCTAAATGTATGTCAAGGAGTTGCATCAACACGTCAAGGGAAAAAATAAAAATAAAAAAAGGACTTGCCTGCCTCAAAGTCATATCGAATATCCAAGAAGTAAATGGAAAGGAAAATCAGGCGGTAAAGGAAAGCGGCGCTGTCACCTTCCATACAATTTTTTTGAGGTCAAGTCACAGTTTGTGAACAAATCCCCACTGAGGCATTGACTCGGTCTAGATCACATAAGGTACGCGCGTAGAGTGAGTTTGGAATTTTTGCACAAATTGCAATATTTGGGGTAATAAAACTGGTGAATTAGTCAACTGAACCACCCTGTATGCAACCTTGACATCAGCTAGTCATAGAATAATGGTACAGCCACAAACTAGATTGACTCGTTCAACAAAGTGTAATAATGGGTCCAGGACCAGCTAAAATTTTGGGTAATCATATGATTTTTGTCGTTTAGTGTTTTTTCCTACAGTCCTTGTAGTGAAAGGAATAAAACGATTACTATTTCAATGACGGATAATAGAAGAGGTAATAACGTGTTTCAAGTAAAATGATTACGTCTAATATTTTTATAATAAAAGGATCTGTAATTAAGGGCCCTCGTAATTTGATTCAATTTTATCTTGAAATAAAATTTTAATCAATTTAAATTAACAAGAAATTTTATTTCAATTTAATTTTGTTCAACCTGATTATATTTTAAAGAATGAACCCCAAATTAGTCTCGATAATGTCATCTATGGATAGTGTGGTCTTTGACAACAATAAAATAGTCTCAATATCCCTCATAATATGTTTGTGTATTACAATTGTGAGGGATCTTGAGATTAATTTTTTTTTTCCAGGAACCAAATTGTCTACATGTGAGAATTTCATGAACTAATTTGAGTGTTTATTGTATTTTAAAAATCAAACTAAATCAAATCGATTTTAATTGTTTTGAATTAGTTTGATTGATTTGATTTGATATTAAAATTTTCAAAAAAGATACAATTTAACGTTTAATATTTCATTAAATTAACATAATTGCTAATATTTCATAAAATTATACAAATATAAAATCTAAATTAATTATCAAAAGTTATACTGGTGTCTATTTTCTTGTTTCTTTCCTGCCGCGCCAAACAAACAAAATTTTACTAATGTCTAATATTATCAAGTTGAATAAATGACAAAATATATGAGCAAATATCATAAATTGTTGAGTAAAGGTTATGTACTTCAACCTAAGAGGAAGCCCAATGCTCCTGAATACTAACCTTGTTGGTGAGAGAGTTTCTAGACTGAGTCTCAGTATTTGATCTTGATGACAATGCCAAAAGAGTTATAGATCGGGAATGTTAGCTATATTTCTTCTCTTCTTTTTGGTCTGCTTGGTTTTGATGCCTTTTTGGTTTCTTGCTTGTATTAGACTTGTGTGTATGCACAGGACATCTTGTATTTTCTTTTTGCTCGCCACTCATCTTGGTTGACTTGAGCCATGCATTTATTGAATATATATATATATGAAGATTGATTTAAAAATACTTTTCATGTAGGAACTAAATTCAAAATTGATAACATGCATAAGGACCAAAATTATAATTAAACTTGAAAGAATTAATAGATAAACTTAAAATATTGAGTTAAGATGTAATGAGAATATATAAGAATGTGTTTAGGGTTTAAATATTATAAGACACGCTCATGTGTATATTTATTTGGAAGTGTATGGATAAATAATATGAAATAGGTAAAATAGATATTTTGATCCCTCACTTTTATTTGATTTTTCAATTTGGTCCTTTATCTTTTTTATTTTTATTTCATTTTGATCCCTTATATTTCAAATATCTACATCAATATTTTTCATTAACTATGTGGCATAGAGAGATTTGATATTGAATTGAAAACAACTTGAAATATAAAGGATAAAAATGAAAAAAGATAAAAAGTAAGAGAGAAAATTGAAAAATTAAGATAATGAAT
The DNA here is from genome assembly GCA_030441495.1 of Dalbergia oliveri. Lineage (NCBI taxonomy): Eukaryota > Viridiplantae > Streptophyta > Magnoliopsida > Fabales > Fabaceae > Dalbergia > Dalbergia oliveri. The sequence continues at coordinate 11,475,168 of JAMLFY010000009.1, forward strand.
CAAAAAAACCTATTTTGCATATAAAATATGTATATCCCTAGAATATTTGTAATTTTATATTTATAAAAATCTAAGAATATTTTACCCTACATGGCAAAAAAGTAATGTGTGATAATTTTTAACTTTTAAATAAATTAGTCGGTTATACCACTTTATTTCATTTAACGATCATGATTATTTTTGTTAAAAATCATATATAGATTTTTCAAGATGCTTAACATTACTCATGGTTGAAACTCAAACTTTAAAGATACACAAAGATTAAAATATGTGAATTATATTTTCTTTTACACAAGCATTCAAATATTGACATATTAGTCATAATATACTTAACTATCTTATCCACTACTTGAAAAGTTATGCAATTGAAATACTATGATAGAATAATAGTGTAAAGTATTTTATACTATTGGTGCATCAAAAATAAATTTAAATTTTAAAAATTTTAAAACAAAAAAGAAATTTTAATAAGATAAAAATAAAAGAATTTTAAAAACAAAGTATTGACAAAAATTAACAAATTGAAAGAAAAGAGAAAAATCTGAAAAGCCATAGTCAAAGAAAATTGAAAAAGTTTAAAATTAAAGAAAAAATTTAAAATTCATAGTCAACCAAAAATTTAAAATATCCAAATTCTCAAAAATAGTTTTAAAATTTAAGAAATGTTATGAAATATTATTCATTCATGGATGTTCATATATTTAGCTGATTCAGTTGAGATTTGATTAGATTAGATAGAATCTATTATGATTTGATGTGATATTATATCTCTCATCCTTTGGCTATAAATAGCCCTTTGGATGCTCCACATAGAGTACCTTTGAGATTATCAATAAGATTATTCTTCTCTTCTTCTACATTATTCTCTCTATTCTTATTTTTTTCAACACATTATCAGATAAGTTTGCTCTCAAAGTGAAGAAGCTTGTTAATACATCAGGCACAATTCCTTCTTCTAGGATTCTTGGTTTATGGTGGAAATTGGGAGAACATTATATATAAGCCACAATTCTTTTCTCAATGCCACTTACATTTATGGAGGCACTTGTTCTTGGTTGGTTTTCTTTCCCCTATATTATTATTATAACATTGGTATACGGAGTGAATAAGAAGGCTTGAGGTAAGACTTCATAACCATATTTATCTTATATATTATATGTTGAGATTTATTTTACTCAATGGGTCTTGAGACTATAAACAAAAAAAAATATTGCACTCCAAAAGAATTGCACTAAGCAATAATTATTAATTGCTTTAATTTTTAATTTATTTTATATCAATATGTACTCCTTCTACTTTATTCTATTTCTATACCATTCCCATAAGTGAATGACAATCATTCCTAGAAGTGAATGAAAATTATACATGAGAATTATACATGGATAATCATTTCTTGAAGTGAATGCATCCTTATTATTGAAAATTATTTAAAAAATATAATTGATTTATTCCTCTATTTGAGGAGATTTGCATATTCAAAATGAATATGTTAAAAGATCATTCCATAAAGTAAATGAATCTATAATTCATATTACCTAAAGTGTGTAACATTATATTTTCTAGAAAGAACATTTTCATATTTATATTTCCTGAAGTGAATGTATTTATTAAGTACTTATATTCTCCTAAGAGAATGATATAATGAGTTTATTTATTTTCCCTCTTCGCTACCTTTATAAAGGATTATGTCTAAATATTTTTAAAAAATCCTGTTGATTTTTTTGATAAAGTACAAAGAAAAGCTGTGAGCCCATATGGTACCACTTGTAGTTGTAGTATGATAAATATATGTTAAAAAATATTCTTGACTTTAATATATCAAATGTGCTCCTGATAGCATTGTCAACAAAAGGACTTTACAAGATATCAAATAATGAGTTTTCATGAAAAAATAAATTCATAAAAATTGCTCAGTTGGCTATACTCCATTCCCTGAAGTGAATGTGATAAAAAAAATTATAACCCCAAAAGTGGTATCAAAGCCGATGTTTTGGTCAAGCCATAGCTGTTTGTTTGCGCTTGGGTGTGGTATCAACTCTTGGTTAGAGCATTGGCCAGGATTTTGCCTTTTCTGTGAAAGCTTCTTTTAAGGGGGAGCACACCATGTTGGACCTCACACTTTGGGAGAGATTGTTGGTTTCAAGTGTGATAAATGTGATGAATGTTTTTGCAATGTCATCAAAGTAAATTTGGCATGTACCTGTCATACATTGAAATATTTGTTTGATCTTTATTAAGTATCGTTAAAGGAGAATAAGAAAATGCGAAGGCGATTTTTTTTCATGATTAATATGAGTCATTTGGATGTATTTTTTATCTTTTATATAAATATTGATTATTTGATTTAATAATGAAAGTTTTTATTGGATATATTACTTGATACTATTTTTCAAGGAATATTTTATTTCAAAACTTTTAGTATTGATTGTTCTCAATATTGAATAAAATAGCTATGCTATTCGTGGCATATTTCATAATTATTAATTATATTTTTATGTGATATTGTTGAGATTTAACATGTCATTTACTTTATTGATTTATGTCACATGATAATCTTATTTATTATCATGATTAATATATCATGAAACAATAATATATGATATTGATATTTTCAGGGTAATTGTGATACATGTATTTATATCACCATTATGTCATTACAAATTTCTTTTCACTTACATGATATGTTAACACTTTAATGACATATTTTGATATTTTTATCTTGTAATAAGATAATAAAATCTTAACTTGATTATTAGTTTTGTGAATATGATTGAAGGTTCTAGAAGAGCTACTATTATGTTTTCTAAGAAACAAAATTAATTAAAAATATTAATATTACTCTTGGTAGCAAGATGAATGAAGGCTCCAGAAAGCTACTATTTGTTTCTGAAGAAACAAAAATGATTCTCTACTAATTACAAAAGTAATAAGGAGACTTGGTGAGTCAAGATATATTGCGAAATGGATATCATATTGTGATAATGAGTAAGAAAATAGTGAGTACCTCCATATCACAACTTATGCTTCAGGTAAGAAAGTTGCTTTAGAAAATTTGTCTACACTTTCTTCCAATCTATAGTACTAATATGAATACAATTGAATCATCATATGCTATTGTAAACCAGATGTTTACTAGCTCAAATGATTTTACCTTTTGGCATAACCTTGGACATTATGAAGCAATAATCATGTAAGGAATTACTAAAAACTCATATGAGCATTTGTTGAAGAACCAAAAGATTCTTCATTGTAATGAGTTCTCAATGTAAATTAATTATATGGCTTTCCTAGCAAATATTGGATTTAAATCTCTTAAATTCCAGAAGGAATTTAAGGTGATATACATAGATCAATTCATCCACCATATGGGCCTTTCAAATATTTTATGATTTTAATAGATGCATCTATGAAATGGTCATATGTGTGCTCATTATGATTTCGCAATATGAAACTTGCGATATTAATTGTGCAAATTATTAAGAGCATAATTTCTTGATAATCCAATCAAAATAGTTTATCTTGATGATTCTGTGAATTTATTTCTCAAGCTTTTAGTGCTTGTAGGCCAATGTTATAAATGTTGAACATCTAATTATTTATGTTCACATATAGAAAAAGTTGGCTACCATAATTAACTTATAAAAGACATCCAGTTAATTGCTAGACCGTTGCTCATGAGAACAAATCTCCCAATTTCTAGTTGGACGCATATTATTTTACAACACTTATTTCTATAAGGTTAACAAATTGTCAATAATTCTCCCCTACAATTACTTTGGCCTACAGCCAAAGGTTCCCATTTAAGAACTTCAGAAGTGCAATATATGTCCTAACCATTTTTTTCAAATGGGACTTCAAAGAAAATTGGAGATATATGTTAGATATGATTCTCCCTTTATGGTCAAATACATTGAAATACAAATGGGAGATGTTTTAAGGCTCAGTTTGTGAAATAATATTTCCAACATTAAGGGGAGAGAGTAAACAAGCTGGAAAAGAAAAATAAATTAAATGATCAATATTCTATTTAGATCCTCATACAAGGCAATGTGCTAGAAGTTCAAACGATTATACATTTGCAAAAAATAGCAAATGAATTGCCTGATGTATTTTTTGTATGATACAAAAGGATAACTAAATCCTATATACCAGTCAAAATGCCCTAATTGAATTGATATCCTTGTTGGACAATTGATCAATGTAAAAACGCACGCCAGAATCTTGGTAGAGAAGTCAATTCCAAAAATAAAGTCCTTGAAAAAAAGAGGGGCAAAGAGGCCAAATAATGTTATGAAGGCAAATGATACTCTTCTTGTTGAAGAGAATAGAGACATAGAAAGGATATTGTTAAGTCCAAAATTTTGATGTATTTGAAACGCCAGAAGACATTCAGGTACCTAAATATAATCATTGAAAATGATGAGATCTCAATAGACTATATCTTTATAGGAAAAGGGTGGGATCGACGAGTAATAATTATCGATAATATATTTGCATATAATATAGCGCTAAATATTATGCATAAAAATGAGGATCTTGAGTCAAGAATCATCGAAAAATATCTATGTAGAAATGATTAGCCAAAAAAATGGAAAAAGCCATCCAGGCTTAATTAAATCACTTGCAAAAACATAAAGTCTTTGGACCTGTCTTCCAAACACTATAAGGTGTAAAACCCGTGGGATACAAATGGGTATTTGTGAGAAAAGAAAAAAGAAAAATAAAATTGTACGCTATAATGCTCTACTTGTAGCATAAAGTTTCTTACAAAGACCTAGTATAGATTAGGGCGAAATGTATTCCCCAGGAGTGGATACAACAATGTTTCGATATTTGATTAGCTTATCTACACATAATAAGCTAAATGTGCATCTGATAGATGTTGTCACAACCTATCTATATAGTTCATTTGATAATGATATTTATATGAAAAGTCTCTGAAGGATTAAAGACATCATCTAATGAATGTCCCCATATGTACTCAATCAAATTGCAAAGATCTATATATGGTCAAAAGAAATATGGACGGATGTGGTATAACTGTCTCAATGAGTATTTGATTTAGATGAGGTTTACAAATGATGTTATTTGCCCCTATGTTTATATTTGAATAGCTGTGTATGTTAATGACTTGAATATCATTGGAACTCCTAAAGAATTTCCCATAGTCATAAAAGATCTTGCAAAAGAGTTTGAGATGAAAGATCTTGGAAAGACAAAATTCTATCTCGGCTTAGATTCAGCTTTTAACAAACAAAATGTTTGTTTGTCAATCAATTTACATAGAGATAACTCTTATGGAGTTTTATATGGATAAATCACATATATTTTCCTTCAGGATCTTTCAAAATGTTTGTTTTAAATAGGGTTCTTTCACTTATGGAGATATGATCATATCCTCCGAGAATATACAAGGTAGACTATAGCCACTATTTCTTTAAATCACAGAGAAATTAGTGCAATATACAAAGCTCATGAATCTTTCTGGCTAAAGGCAATGGATCAACATGTTCAAACTATCATGTGGATTCTCTTAGAAGAAAATTGTACAACTTTTCATGAGGACAACATGAATTAAATAACTCAACTAAAGAGATGAACTGATGTCTAATTTGTTCAAGTGATAGAATTACTACCTATGTCTTCTTTGTAGAAGTGGTGTATAAAATTAGAATACACCAATTATGAGATTTTAAGTTATAATTTAAAGAGGAGAGAAATACTGTACTTTTTTTCCTTGATCAATGTTTTTATCTCATTAGATTTTTCCTTAATAAGGTCTTTAATGAGGCAGTTGTATTCCCACTATGAGGATATTGTATTTTTTCCTTCAATATTTCTTAGTAAGGTTTAATAAGGCATATCCCTGATAGACATTCAAAGAAGTATTATGAAATATTATTCATTCATGAATGTTCATATATTTAGCTGATTCAGTTAAGATTTGATTAGATTAGATAGAATCTGTTATATGATTTGATGTAATATTATATCTTTCTTCCTTTGACTATAAATAGCCCTTTAGATGCTTTATATAGAGTACTTTTGATATTATCAATAAGACTATTCTTTTCTTCTTCTCCATTATTCTCTCTTATTCTTATTTTTTACAATAAGAAATAAGTAAAAAATTAAAAGCAACGAAAATTTTTTTAACTAAAAACAAAGATATAGAAGCAAGAAATTAGTAAAGTAATTAGTAATGGTCAGACAAGACAATCTGAAGGAACAAGGCTTGGAGAATATCGGACACCTATAAAAGCCACCGCAGGCCTTTCGCTTGAGACTGTTACCTCCATTGGACACTTGAAACGAGTTGATTACAAGATCCATTACTACCATATACCCTCAGCACGTTGAAATTCAATTACAAACGATTATTCATAATCTCAACGACTGTTACATTTAAAATAAGCAAGGCTTTTCTTTTCTCCGATTTAAGAAAACTGTCCAAGGGAAGGAAACAAAACGATGAGTAAGAAAAGAAGGACAACGGATATACAGAAAATATACTCACAAGTAACCTTCAAATATTCAAACACTAGCTTGATGCAGCAGCACAACGAAGGGAACAGTTGTTAGCAGCAAACAAACTAAATAGGCAAAACTATCAAGGCATGCACTTCAATGATTTTCCATAATATCACATTAACTTTCATGGTAAATATAAAATCTTTTCCAAAGTCAGACAAGCAAATTTCTTTCAAAATGTAGTATGAAACTATGAATATGAATTTCTTCAATTAGCATTTAGCTGCAAGATTAATATCCAAAGGTTGATTTGCTAAGGCATGAGACACCTCATGTTCTAGAAACAGATAAACTATCCGCAGCTCTCGCGGAATTCGCTCTCTTCACTCCCGGCGACCTTAACTTGGATGGATGATGATCTGATTGAATGTATCAAAGGAGCATCTTCATCCTCCTCCTCTTGCCTCCCACCTTCATCTTGTTCAGATGCACTAATCCTCATCTTCAATTGAACTTTGCCCATCAAAACGCTTTTTCCTGGTATGTTTTGCCTTTTTAGGAGGGGAACGACCCCTGCGCTGTACGGTAAAACCTTCTTTCTTATCTGAAAGTAATTATCTGTTAGTTCTTACATTTAAATATATCCATTCTCGACATCATAAGCCACATAATGTAGCACACTTCAGAAAAGGAAATAAGATCTACGATGTCATTTAGTTATCACATATTTTGCAGGATGTGGCTAAAGGAAAACGTTAAGATCACATGCAACCCAGTGCTCAATCGATGGGCAGTGAAAGGCACATGACTACCAACAAGTACTATATGATCTCTGATAAAGTAATCAACTTTGAACATTATCTATCTCCAAAAGAGGAATTTCAAATTCATAGGAACTATCGAGAGACATGTACATGGCCAGAGCAAGTAGTGCCAAAACCCAAAAGGCAATGAACTGGAAAAACAAAAGATTTTCAATTGCAAATAGGTTTGAAATAAGCTGCAAATTTAGCAAAGCCAAACTAACCAACAAGAACAACCTAATTTAAAAGAATAGAAGGACAAATCATATTTTAATTTATTAATAAACTAATATGCTCCCCCTACTGAGATTCATTTTCACAGCCAGTGTGCCACAACAGTGACAAAGCCATTAATTACACATCTAATAGCACCTTTACTTATCAAATAGTGACTATTTTATATATTGTTTCGGTTGAGATCTAATAGGTTTTTGCATTATAATTTAGCTGTACTGCTATATGGTACATAGAATCATAATGACAAAAGAAATTGCAAAAGTTACCTTGAAAGCGTTCATTCTTCACATATTTTTTCACGTAAGCTGTCAACAAATGTGTAATAGGGACGCCAGCCACTAGGATTTTCTTCAGTATTGACATTTTCTGTTCGCTTTTGAACATCCTTCATACTATTCATAAAGAAGCTGCATTAAACTGTGTACAGCTGAAAATGGTTCTGAATGGCATCAACAAAACGAGAAGAAATTCCTACATTTCCGACACATCTGATGCAGGGAGTTTTGACACAAAATGGAGCACTGCTGCTTCCAGAAATGACAACTGTTTTGGAGCATCTACAAAAGCATGTTCAATACCATCCCTGACAACTTTTAAAATGTCTGACCTGTGCTTGTTCCTGGCATCAGCACCACTAAATGTTCCAGAAAGCTGAGCAGCCAGAGCTTTACATCCTAAGAGAAAGCTGCTTTCTGAAGAAGTCTCATTACTAGAGATATCCACAATATGCCGATGGTATGCCTGGTCAAAATAGATCGATGAAGAATTTGGAATAGATGGTGGAAAGACCGATCCAACATTCCAACTCTATTTAGCATGCATATATAAAGCCAACATCCAAAGAAAAGGGCAACTATACACCTACTTCAGAGGTCTTACCTTTTTAAGTGCTTCTAGGAAAATGACAGCTAAATAATCTTTTTTCTTCAGAACTGTGATCAGATGCTTTACAATCTTGGCAACACGTGTCCCATGCATTACATAATGAGAGAGAGTCTCGGAAGCAAGATACTCCTGCATTATGAATAGCCAAATTTTTTCCACCAAAATAGATGTAACTAGCAAGAAAAATATCTCTGCCAAGAAAAAATTGCCAGTAGTGCCAACTTTTATAAACAAACAACAATTTTACCTTTGGAACAGCATCACTAACAATCAGCTTTTCAGCAGCAGTCATAAGAGCATCTCTATCTGTTTCCTCACTATGCTCTGTGTTAACATCTTCATCTTCTATCTCGTCTGAAAATCAATAGGCAAGTGAAACAGACTTCTACATTATCTAGAGAAGATATGCAACAGATCAAGGATACATCAATGAGAAGCTTTAGCAGCATTAACTCCAGAGTCCAGAATTAATAAGCAAAGTAAACTTCAAATGCCAAATTCTACAGTAGACAATAAGAATACTGACGTACTGTAATAAATTGCATAAATTTAATATGAAACATGGGATGAATCTTCACACCAGTCCATCATCTTTAACATAAATCACTGGGGTCACCTGAAACATCAAGTTGCTGTAGACAAAGTTCCCAGAACTTTTGAACCACATGTGCATTTGGCTGATATCCTAATCTTTCCAGCTTTATCTTGGAGAGATTTGTGCTTCTAAATAAGAGCCATATTTATACAAGTAGAGTTTACACCTTTGGCAATAGCACATTTTATCAGACCAAATATGGGGACTCTACATAACATACTTATACCAGAGAAAGAAAAAGGAAAACAAGTTAAGAGTTCTCTTATGCTGCAAGCTAGCTTATTTCCGTGTTTACTCCCTTCCTTGATGTCAGTGGCCAAGTTCAGAAAGTATTCAAGTTCTTGTAACAAGGTATCACGCTTAGACAGAAGAGAAACTAAGGATGCTTCAGAAACACTTTCTTCATTTGCAATAGACTGCAGACCCAAAGCTAGATGCAAATTCAAGTTCAGAAGAAGTAAACCAACAACCTGAATGGTAATAGACAGAACATTAATTATTAATAATCAAACACAAATAAGAATGTCATGCAAAACATAATGCCTGCTGTGAGCAAGCATTTACACACCTCATCCTCCATATTCCTGAAATCATGTAGCACCATGACAATGTCTCCATATATGTTACTAATAGGCATAGATCTTGACAATTGGGGTTCATACAACCTCTACAAGTTCACAAGAAGAGAATATTCATCACCACCGTCCTGCAATCTCATCTCATTACGGGTTAAATTTCTTCTATTGGATCGAAAAATAACATAAAACAGCACATTTGAGTGGAACATGCCACTACTTCTTTAATTGCAGATTTCAGCGTAGTGATAAGTTCATCTTCCAGTCCCTTTAACTTATTACCGGCGAAATCTTGCAATTCCCCTTGACTTTCCATGCAACAAAAATTAATTGCCTTAACACAAGCTTTTAGAAGGTCCTTGTCACCAAGCTTAAAAAAGACTTCTTTCATAAGCTGGAGGGCAGTTTTTAAATTCTGAAAGCAAGCACTAATCTTTTTTCAGAAACGTTGTAAACAGTCTGAAACAACATGCAAAGAAAAATTCACTGACCTGCTCCTGCCTCTTCAAGGAATAAAGCTCAAGGTTCATATACAAAAAAATCTCTACCAAAGATGATACTTTCGCTTTATCTGACATGAACTTCTGCAAGAGTAATGGGTAGCTCTTCATCATGGCAACAGTTAATACTTTCTGCCATTTATTGGAGGAAAAGAGATTAGAGTTCGTCATAAAGAACAGAAAAAGAAAGACTTGTATCACAATAAACATTAAACAATCACCAGCATGGGAATATACATGACAACAAGAGTACTCTCAGAATTGTTAATAGTCAAGTACCCAGTAAACGAACTTTTCCTGTAGCCCAACTAAATGTCCGCCATATACAGAGTTGTATAATTCGAAAAATAAATTCTCAAAAATTAAAAAAAAAAACCAAGAAAACAAAAAACCTAAGGAATTGCAATGCAAAAATTAAAAACCAAGGTCACATACTCTTTGGTCTTTGGTGCAGTATTGCTTTCTGTTATCAGTAGCAGGGACAATCCTCTCTCCATCAGCGTTTTTCACAGATGCACACAGGAGTCGCACCAAGTTTGTTACATCACTGTTAGAGAGCTTGATCAATGGATGTTGCTTTCATTACCTCCTTGATCTCCCAATTTGGAGGGACAAAAAAGCTTAGTTTTGAGTAACAAGGAGGGATATATTGTTCCTTACTAGTCATGTTATTCTCTCCCATAAAATTACTTCCAACCAATGATCACTTAACTTTAGCCTTGCCACTCCTTGACATTCCCTCCGTTTTCATTCTCTCAATCATAGCCTCAGACCCATCAACGAAGCAACTTGACGATAAACTCTTGGAGGGGACCTACATAGACACAACAGCATATAAGTCATCACACATAAATTTTGCTAAAAACAAAAGCTTTATGTCATCATACTAACCATGAAAGTTTAATGATATAGACCATGCACTTGTCAAATAAAACCTAATCAAACATCGGGCCATGCCGACATTCACGAACCAAATTGTCCCAGAATGACTCCAGATCCTTTTTGAAGTTTTTAAACTCCTTATTTTTGGAACTTTGATAATCTTCAACTTCATCCTAGAAGGTCAGAGACAAAAAGTGAGGAGGATAAATGTCTAACGAACTCATAATTTGATCATTACATCAGAACAGATGACAGTGAAGCCTCAGCATTAGTATCATTACTGCTATGAAATTAGTAAATTAACTAAAATCATGATAACTAGGAAACAAAAACATCGGGGAACAAGTTGTATACCCTTTGAGCACAGTTGACAAGAGCAATAACAACATCATCAACATTAGTCTCGTTCAGGAGATCACCATTGTAATAATACCTAGCTCCACATGCCTACACCATTTGAAGTTTCATTCAGTCACTATCAATTAGAGTTCCCAAATCAATAAGGATATTTTTCCCCACTAAAAAACCTGATGAGCATTGAAGAAATAATGAAGTACCCAAGTTTATACAGAATCTACTCTAGGCCATGGTTTTCACATGAAACTGAAATGTCTATCTCTACTACTCTCCTCTAAATGTGTAATGCTTAAGAATATCGTAATACCAGAAAAAGCATCATCAAGAGTTCAAACATCGCAGGTTTTGGATCCTTTTCATGGCATTCAACCCAAAACTTGACTGCATGAGGAATACGTTCGCCATAGAGTTTCACTACCTCTACAGAACTCATACACAAAAAAAAAAAAAAAGCCTCAGTTCAGTTACTGCATAACAAATCGGCAACCCCAATCAAAACCATATAGGAAACGGAAATACGCTAAAGTTAAAATAAAAATAAAAATTTTAAAATATATATATGAATATAGTGGAAGAGATTACGCAACATCCTTGTTTGAATAGTAAAGGAAGGACAGATTGTCCTTGCTAGTTGATTTATTCCCTCCGGCGGAATATTTGCTGGGCCTCTTAAACGGGGGACCATGAAGGACCCTCTATATGAAGCCGTTCGATTGGCAGCAGATTTGAGCATGTGTCAGTGTCAATGACTGAATATCAATTATGCCGGTTAAAGCAAAAGATTTGGCAAAATTGTAAAGTAACCCCGCCCCTAATTTTATTTAAAATTTTTAACATTACGTCGTTCGTGCATTCTCCCTGCTCCCTGCTGCCAACATAAACCCCCATCCCAGTTCTTAGCAACACGGAGAGTTCTTAGTATGATTTACTGTTGCAATAATGTAGTTGAATGGAAGAAGTAATCCCCATTTGGAAATAGAGAGAGGTAACATTGGTGTATGGAAATAATGACAAAGTCTGTCTCCTCTTCATCTTCGTCTATGCTCGTGTTTTGAGGCTATTGTCATAAATAGTTCTCCATCTCCCCATTACAGGGGGTATTGTGGCTGAATTAAAAAAAAAAAAAGATAACTATGAATTTATGCAGCTGCCATTCGTCTCAATGGATGCACTAATTTTGAGCTTCACCCAGGTACACTCCAGCTTCAGCCAAATAAGCGCCTCAGACACACTCCTATTTACAGATGATTTGTATCAAAGCAGAAGCAAGAAACTAGAGCCAAAATCACCTCAGCAAGTCGACAAATGGAGTGGATGCAAGCAGTACCAAAACCGTTCAAAATCATCAGTTTTGGACAAAAAACAGCCGAGGGTCCTTTTTTTTTTACATATGGGATTTGGATATGTATTTCTTAAAATATTGGTTTTGGAAAAATCACAATATAAATTTTTTTCAGGATAGAATTTACCTTTGACAGATTCAAAGATAACCTGCCAAATTAGAATTCAGTGTAAAATGAAAATTAATATATTGTTTACTTTTGAGAAAATCACGCATATATGATTTTCAAGGATAGAATTTACCTTTGATGGATTCAAAGAAATTATCTGCAATCAGATTCAAGTGAAATGAAAATTAATACAAAATTCACCAAAAGGAGATTCAGAAAATGAAAATAACATGGAATTAGCAAGCGGATTATAAACAATATATAAGTAAATTTCCCGTTCTCTATATAAGTGTAAATCATCTCCCAAAATACTATATACAAATTATTTTTCCTTGGGCCGATAAACATTAATTTTGATTTATTATTATGGCTTATGAATGAGGTGTGTAAATGTGATTAAAAAAAATGAAGGGTTTGAATAAATATTTTAAAAAACCTCCTTTACTTGCTAAAAAGTTAGGGGTTCATCATGAACCAAAAATGAGAGCCCAACAAGTATCATGCCAATTCTCCTTCTATTCAGGAGTTTTGATAATGTAGTTCAAAATTTGGTTTCAACTAAATAAGTTAATTATGTATTTTTAAAAATAAAACCAAAGCCTATTATTAACATAGGTCTTTATGACCTTAGCCTGATCTTTTAAAAGCTTGATCTTGCCTGGCTTATCTTTGTTATTTGGTTATAAATATTTTTTAAAAATCAAAACCCCTATCCTTCAATAAGTCAAAATACTATTAAATATATCAAAAAATATATTTTTAAATAGATTAAATATTTCTATTATCATTTGATATTTAAATGATGATGACTGATAACAATGATAATATAAGTAAGTTGGTTTGTCGGCCTAATAAACTATTTTTATAAACGTGAAACATCGTCATTCATTAGCTAAAAAAATCTTTTTGAAAAAAAAAAAAAAAACTTAACCTAGTTTGTTTACTAAATAGATCAGGCCTAACTAGGTTGAAGGTAGGCTAGGCCAAAGACTCCTTAGAGCGACCTAGCCTATTTTCACCTTTCTCCTATAACATTGCTTCCAAACAAGGGTCACGGAAGTTTAGACTGTCATTTACTCTATTTTTCATGCTCTCAAATATACCCTAAAAGAAAAAAGAAAGACGTCTACACCTAATTCCAAAGTAACGGACTAACAGGACCTTCGCCATGCACAAGCAACTCACAAAGAGTCGCAAATGGAAAATTTTTGTTTAACCCGTTCGGAACCATAAAAAATTCGAAGCAGGAAAAGTAAAGGAGAGTGTGTTTGAGTTTTTTACCAATAATGTCAGAGGCTTTTTCGATGCTCTAAGTTTCTTCGCCGTTTTGCTTTGGAGCTTAGCGGAGCTTTATTCCTATTCTCCCTTATTTGACAAATGAAAGAAAGACAGGGGAACATGAAGTTAGGTTGATTCAAAGCACGATTCTAGTGCGGGAACGAAGACGAGAATGTGGAAGGTGAGAATTGAAGGTTATCTGGCGCGAGTGGAAGCTTGGAGGTGGATGGAGCTGTATTTTCCATGACCTAATTGCTTCTACCGGCTTTTTACCAATAAAAAAAAAAAATTTCATTATTTATTCACCTTATATAGTACCTGCCTCTCAGTCCAATTAATTGATAGAATTATTAAATTGATATTTTTTAATCTATTATTATATATAAAGGAAATAGTCTATTTGATGTCCAAAATTTTTATTTCCTAAAATATCTTGATGTATATAGGGAGTTGAAGAAAATTACAAAAGCAAAATTAAATAAGTTTAAAAATTGAAAGAAATTACAAAAAAAAAAAGTGGATTAATAAGTAAATGTGATTACTTCCTAAAACTAATACAATATTATGTATACTTTAGGTGACGTATGATTAAAAAATAATTAATAACAATTTAAATTGTTTTGATTTTATTATCTATATGTTTAAAAAATATTTAATTGATAATAATTATTGGATTTAGAAAAATATAAATGTTATTTGTTAAATTAACAAATTTAATAATAAATTAATAATTGATTAAATTTAACATTTCTAATCCTAGTTTCCTTTGTATACAAATTTTTTAATATTCCCGCTCCTTATTCCTTCTCATGATCTCACTCATGCTCAACATAAACTATTTAACATTTCCACTCATGGTTCCTACTTCATGCAAATCAAAACAATTCGAATAAAGAAAAATATACTTACAAACATAGAATTGACCTGGTCAAATTTAAAAAGAAAATATAAAGAAACATTATTAAGATGAATGAGTTAAGACCAAGGAGAACACCGTGTCCTAGAAAATATCCTCCATGAGGTCGAGGTGAACACTACTTCAGAATGCTTCAGGTTAACACCTAGGTCAATCAAGATGAAGTCCCTAACATTGATCACAGCCATGCAAACATGAACGGATAGGATAACGCAAGAGCCAGGAGATGCAAATTCTCCCTCGTTGCAAAAATGCTCAAGGTCATCAAGGAGCAGGTTGTGATCATTCAGGACTTGCAATGCGATGTTGATGCTATGAAGGCAGTGGAAAAAGATTGCTAAAAAAGAGGAAGAACACTTCACTGAAGAAAGGTGAAGGAGGGAAGAAGATTTGACTCAACTCCGGTAAGAAAGAAAGAGGAGGCTTGTCACTAGTACAAGTGCTTGGAGGTGGGAGTTTGGCGCGCTCTACCACCAAGCATAGATATATTGATGCCCCATGGAGGCTATCTTGGAGGCGATCGCTGGAACTCGAGGCGTCATAAGGGAAGAATGAGTTGGAACCTAACCCAGCCAAGCAAAATTCAAACCTACGACCCTAACATCGAGAACGAAGGTGGAAGGTGGAAGTCGTAGAAGCCATTGTAGAGCTAACCCCAGCTCCACCGATCATAGGAGTCGAGTTGACATCGGATGAAACATGGTCAATGGAATCAACAAACTCTACTTCTTGGGACCACCACATGGAGAAAAGGAAATGGAAGTCAGGAGTTCAGATGAGAGATAAATTCACAACCCGCCTAGAGCGTGACCAGCACATGAAGGATTAGGTCCCCATGGAAGCCTCCAGGAACATGACTGGCTAATATGCATAAATAATAAAAATATATAATTCAAACAATTTAATTTCAGCTGAATTTCAAAAGCATGGAATACTTTCAAAACCTAAATCCTTAATATGAAAATGTATAATAGCAATAATCTAGGCCATATCTAAACATAATTAATAAAATATCTTAAATTCAAAAAATAAATAAGCATAATATTATGTATGTCCAGATCTTGCCTACACAATTACTAGAGTACTACTATAACTACATGAATCTATAATAAGCTTCACTCTGAAGCGAAGCACACCAAAAGATGGTGCGACACTAAGGTGGATCTTGTGGTAGAATAGAACCTATAGTGAAGGGGAGAGGGGTGAGTTTATCAAAACTTAATGGACCTTAAGCACAACCTACATGGGACAACAAGAATAATACATATAATATACATGCAGCTAATATAAATATTTTATTATTTAATTACATAACTATACTAAAACCATATTTCAACCGAATCCATAATAATAATTAGCAGAGAAACTAGAGCTGAACTGAATATATTACTACTGGTTAATAGCTGAAACTGATGGGCACTTAACTAGGTCCTATTAACGGGACACCTCACTAGGTTCTTTAATGGAACTGGGTTGAGCTAGTCCTTTGGCGATCACTTAGTACCAAGATTAACAATCCTCTAGGACTTCTTGGTGAACGTCACAATGCTAAAAGAGCACCGCAACGCTTAGCCGAGGATGAGCAAGGAATAAATAAGCCTTCCATTGAGTGCCATAGCGCTCAAAGAAGGTTGCATGCTCCGCAAAGCCCATCAAGGATTAAGACCCCACGCCATTCTCAGAGGATGAAACCCAAGAAGGCAGTTAGTAGAATTGGATCTAGAAGCTCTAAAAACCTTCCAAAAGGTAAAGGTGAATATACCTCTATTGGATGCAATCTAACAAATCCCAAAGTATGCAAAATTTTTAAAAAATTGTGCATCAATAGGAGGATAATAAAGGCAATGAGAAAGAGAAGGTGACTATAAGGATAAATGATTCCTCCATTATCAAACCAAGTAAACTACCACCCAAGTGCAAGGATCCAGGAACATTCTATATTCCTTGCAGCATTAGGAACCTGCAAATAAAGCAAGTCATGACTAATCTTGGAGTTGGTATTAATGTCATGCTAAAATCACTCTACCAATCCTTGTATTTAGGAGAGCTCAAGCCTACCAGTTTGATATCCAAGCTTACCAACTTCAAGCATCTCCCAGAAGGAGTATTGGAAGATGTTCTAGTAAAGGTAAATGATTTAATACTCCCTGCTAATTTTTATATACTTGAGATGGAGAATGACATTGATGCCAATCAACATACATTAATCTTGGGAAGACCTTTTGAAACTGAGAATCTTGATTGATGTTTATGTTGACACATTATCCATGGAGTATGGGGACATGAAAGTTCAATTTTGCCTATCTAATACTATGAAAGTTCCTCATGAGGAACATTCTATGTTTGGCATCGATGTCATTGACTCCTAATGGAATATGCATGGGATAGTTTCTTTAGTAAGGATGAACATCTCTTCCCACCTTTTCTTCTCCCATGGGATATGATGAGTCTCTGTGTTAGCATATTTGAGCTTTTAAATACAAGTACACCCCCAAGCAACAATCATCAATTTCAAAGGTGCTTCATGATCAGCCCATATTGGGAAATAAGCCTTGCAAAGGGCAAAGGATCTTACCTGCATGAACCTTAGGCAAAACTGATAATTAAGAGAGGTCAAAGTCTAGGTGAAAAGGACAATTCTTGGTCACTCGTGTACATGCTAAGTGTGAGTTAAAGGAACTGAGGTCCATGATTCGTTGTGAAATTAATGGATATTGGATAAAGCACCTCCAATGAAGTTCCCAAGGATCTAGAGGCTTAGATAGCGTTCTGAGATTGAAGCGCACACCCTTCATGAAGGTCTTGACCATCCAACTTAGGGACGTTAAAGCAAAGTGCTAGGTGGGAGACAACCCACCATGGGGAGTTCTTCTTTAATTTCTCTCTTTTATATTTCTCCATTTTTATTTTAGTTTATCGTCTTGCATCATGTTTTGCGTTATTGTTATTTTTAATTTTGAGTCTTGCATTATGTTTTATTTTATTTGTGTATTACACCATCCCTTTGACATATTAGAGGTTACATGCATAGGCTGATACCACATGCACTATATTGACTTGCTTGGCATTAACTTTATTTTGTATTGCATGCTTAGTAATTTCTATGTTGTTTGGATTGAGTACATGTGATTTACCTTTGAGATTTTGAGCCCCTTTGATTGGACGATCATTTGCTATCCTTGTTCGTTCATGTATGTTTCCTCTTTGGATTTGCATTATATAACTTGTTTAGGATCTTATTTGAAAATATGTTTTCATGTACATTTTTGAAAGTGATTGAGACATTTTTTCTTTTTTTAGCCACTTGTCCATATAGCCACCCTTTGCATGTTACCATTGTCTAAGCCATTTGAACCTTATTGCCCATTTTTTTATTTTAGCACATCCTTAGCCAAAAGTGAAAAACCATGAAAATTCCCAATCTTTTTAGGCTTAGGAGAGCATTTGTGCATTTCTTATATGTGTTTGAGCATAACTTGGGGAAAGTATGAGGACATGCCCTAATTGATGTATGAGGAGGGACAATGTGTATATGTGTATCCATGAATGGCAAAACAAATTCAGCAAATGACACACCAAGAAAATGAAAAAGAAAAAAATGAAAAGTTGATTGAAGAAAAAAATTTGAAAAAGTTTGGTTGAAAGTGTGCCATATTGCAAACTAAAGACCCTATTTGTATTAAGTTAGACAAAGTATACTCATAAGCATTTAAGCTCTTGGTGTATGCATTTTCTCTCCTTTGTCTGAAGGTTTAACTCTCTCTATATATATATCCATCTTCACCTAAGCCCAATTCCAACCAAAAGTAAGTCCTCTTGATTAAGTATGTATATGTATGACAAATAGAGAATAAGAGCCATAGCAAGCCTATGGTAATGCATTCTCATTTGAGGTGATTGAGTATATCATCATTACCCAAAATGAGTGAATGAGTGGCAAACACTAATCTTGGAAGGATTTTTGTACTTGATCCATGCATCATGAATGTGGATTATACCTTGTGTGCTATATTCTTGTTTATGTCTTGCTTGTTGAGATCCTCTTGATTGTGGTGTGAAAGCTTACCTGTTGTACCTCTAGGTCCATTAGATTAGTTTATTGTCATTTCTTTTCATGCATCATGCATTTTTAGAGTTAGTAGAGTTAGAAGTCTTGTCTTTGTGTTGTTGCATTTGAATTCCCTGATATTGCTTCCTATCCATGCCTTGACTTGATCTTATTTTCACATGGGGACATATAAAAGCTTAAGTGTGGGGGAGTTTGATAAGAGGCATTTATATGACTTATCTTACTTCTAAACCTTAGCTTTTTGCATAAGTTTAACTAAGTTATTGATATAAATAATTAGGATTTTGACTTGGTCTCATTGTGCATTTTTTATAGGATCATTGACTATTACACTAATTTTGAAATAATTATTGGACTAGAGCCTATTGCATTTAACCTATTTCTTTTAGTATGATTTTATATACATGAGTTTTGGATTAGGTACAAAATGTCAAGAATAAGGCTGAAAACTCTTTGGCAGGAGCTTGGAACTAAAGGGTTGCAAAAGGGAACAAAAGTGCAAAAGGCAACTCACTGCGAATTGCCGCACACTCATTTAAAGCTAGCACTTGGCAAAAAGACTTGAAGAATCACTCGAGGCAAAGGCTTTGCTAAGCGTTGTAGTGCTAAATGTTGCTCATTTAGCGCCACGCTCATGCGACTATGTGGATTACAGATAGTTACTCTATTTTTGGGCCCAATTTGCCTATTTCAAAGAGCAATATTTAAGGGAATGACACAAACTTTTATCCTAGTTTTGGATTTAGAGTTCTGGCAACTAGGATTCTCTCTTTATCTCTCTACATCTTTCTACATCTTCTTCTCTATTCTTCTCTCTCTAGAGATTCCTTTAGTGATTTTGATTTGTTCTTGGAGATTTCACAAGGATCATTGCTATTGTCTTTAGGTACTCTTTTAATTTAATTGTTGTATCTTTAGGAGATGGAGGAGTAGATTTCCTTGCTAGTGTAAAGGTTTCCAGATAGATTGGAATGATGTTTGAGACCTCCTTTTTTATTGAATGCATTAGTTTTCTCAATGTTTGTAAGTTTTTATTCTTATAATTATTATTGCAATTGTTACAATTTTTATTGGAATAACTAAATTGGTAATTGTCGTTTTGTTTATGGCATAAAGTGATTGATCAATTGGTTTATGTTTGAAGAATATCATTAGAATTAACTTTAGATTAACGGTAAGGCTATAATAATTGATACATTAAATCAATGTAATTTCTAAATAGATTGGGATCCTTTTTATTAGTTACTTGCATTGATCAAATTCTAGAGGTCGATGGATCATTAGTATAACTCAGGAAGTATTTACTAATAGCTACTAATGTGTTCAATATTTGGTTTGCGATAATTAATTCCAATCTTAAAAATACCTTGCACTAGTGCTTTTAATTCTAGATTCATTACCAATTATTTTCAATTGCTTTAATTTAATTCTCAAAACTCTCCAATTTCCAACTAAGTGGCAACCTCCTTGAGACGACTCAGTTGCATCCTAACTACAATTTTGGTACATTCGGTACTTGAACTATTTTAATTTTAATTTGAGGTTGTAGTGACAACATCCATCAAATACCATCGAGAGAGAATTTGCAATTCGAGATAGAGCGTTCTAAGCTGGAGTGAGGCTTATCTTTATACCCATATCGCATAACGCCAACGAGTTGAAGAACAGTTACAAGAGTTGCTTGGTACCTTACCATGGGTTGTTCCCATGTTATTCATGAAAAGAATGATGGATCAATGAGGATGTACATAGACTAAGGCAGTTTAAACAAGGTGACAGGTGAAAAGCGGATACCCTTTGCCTCATATTGATGACATGTTTGATCAGCTCTTGGGGGGCAATATGTTTCTCCAAGATTGACTTTAGGTTTGGTTACTACTGGTTTAGATTAAGGGAAGATGTACCCAAGAATGGCTTTTAGGACTTGCTATGAACATCTTAAGTTTCTGGTGATGTCCTTTGGGTTGATCAATGCCTCTTACAGCTTTCATGGATCTAATGTCCAGGGTGTTCAGGCGGTTTCTGAGATCACTTGTGATTGTATTCATTAATGACATCATTTGGTATTACTGAGGGAGTAAGGAAGAGCATGAATGATAAACGGCGTTTCACGCCCTATATTTAACTTCTAAACCTTAGGTTTTTGCATGGGTTTTTGATGTGTTATTACAGGAAATTAATAGTGTTTTATGAATTGAACCTCAATGCACGATTTTGAGAAAACAATGTCAATTGCTCCATTTTTT